>VDFB02270651.1:702465154-702482905 GCA_007258455.2 Sequoia sempervirens | reverse complement strand
TTTACATTTTTCAAAAAATGCATCCTTCAAAAGGATCCTCTTAGCAAAATTTTCTTTTGAAATCGAATTTGTAACAAAAAGAATTAAGAATTCGCCTTCAAGGAGGCCGTTCTTCTCTTTTTTTTGGATTCCTTGATGAAAGAGAATATTTCAAAAGAATTCCTTGATGATAGGATCATTTGCAAAAATGTTATTGATTTTCAAATAGAGCATCACTTGAGTGGAACCCTCTTTCTTTTAAAGGGTTCCTGAGGGACCCGAGTGAAAGCTTCTCCTTCAATTGCTTGTTCTGGGATATGACTATCTATCTGTTTGTGTGACTCTTTGCTTTTCTAACATGTTTTTTCTACAAATTAACATGTTTCCTTGCAGTATTGAGCACCTGTGAGGGTCAATCAAACTCTACGAAGCCTTTCGCATTTGGCCTCCCTCAAGACCGAGCACCTATGGCACCTCCTTTGCAGTACCAAGAACCTATGAAGCATTTTTGTTTCACAAGATCGCGCACTTGTAGAACCCTTTTATTCATCTTCTGTGGGATCGAGCATCTATAGAGCTAACTCTGTAGGACCGAGCACTTGCGGAGCCTTTTGTTCACCTTGCACAGGATCGAGAACCTACGACACTTTTTTTCAAATCTCCATAGGATCAAGTGCCCGTGGATCCATCTCTCTCTCTCTCATATAATTGAGTTCGCTAGATTGTGGTCTACTTCCTCCATGATTCAGGTATACATTCCTTAGGTTTCTCTCTACTTTACCATGCATTCGCTGACACTTATGCTCGCTAAAGTGGGGGAAAAATGTAATGGCTTGAATTTACACCCCTTTTTAAATTTTCCATTTATGCTACCTCCTACCTTAGTGAATTAAACCTAATAATGCAATTCATATTTCCACCACCTTCCCCTATCCACTTGAGAGCTGCTTTATGTGTCGATGGGGATATTCTGTTGAGGACGCTAGCGCGATGCGCAAACGTTTGCATGGCACATTGCCATCCTGACATGATTCTTGCCTCTAGAATCCATAGAGGCATTGCACTCCTCCATTTGACGCGAAGTGTAATGTCTCCTACCCTTCAGAACAACTTCAAATGACTCCTTTTCCTCCATTTTCACCCTTCAAATTCCTATCTCATTCATTATTTTACGATTCTTGATCATCTTCACACTTCGGAAAACTCTCTTCACTCACTTTCAGCTCCTTCAAAATCTACCACCTTCATTGAAGCTGGAAGTTGATACTTTGTTGGTCTACTCTCTTTGTTATTGTGGAAACATTGGTCTTTGAAGGCTTGCATGCTTGCTCCTCCCATTTTCCTTAAGTGCAGATGGTTGAAGGTGATATCACTCCATATTCCTTTTACTTTGTATTATTGTTTTAATATCATAGCATATTATTGTTCAACGTATTGCTTGGTATTCTCTTTCAATATCTTTTCTTTCATATTTTTACAATCGTTGCTATTTGGATGTTAATAGAGGTGGAAACACCAAAGCAGGGTACTGATTGAGGTAGTCCTCTAGACACATCTCCAAAATTTTCCAATATTTTGTGTGCAGGTTCTCCTTGAGGTGAAGATATTTAAGATAACAACTCATGGGTAGGAAGGTACGCTTTCCTCACCCTTCTTTGTCATTTTGCAATTAGATTTAGTCTTAGTTCTTTTCTAGATATTCTGTTATTTTGTTACTCTCTATTTCTATCATTACATTAAATTGCATCAGTTAGGTCATTAGTAGGTTTTTCTTAGTTTTTGACTATACTTTATTCTTTTTGTTTGTATAGATGCTAGTGCCCCACTAAGACTCCAGCGCATTGTGCTATCATCTGTGTCTTGCATTGTAGTCCTCTGGCAATGAGTTGTCTAAGTCACATTCTAGACTCTAGAAACTTGCTCACCTGACTTCCTGAAACATTCAAGCTCGTAAAAGGACAACAACCACCTCGTTGCTCTTCCTTTTAGCCTTCAAGCGTTAAACTCTTTTGAAACATTCCTTTAGCTTGAGGTAGATCATGGCTTCCTATTGCTCTACGCCCTCTCATGACATGGGGTCTTGAGCAGTTGGTCCCCCTCCTCTACAAATACAAAGGAATTTGATTAGGAAAGAATAACAATATCATAGCATATTTTTTAAACCATGAGAAACTAATGATCTTATGGTGTGGGATACAACTCAAGGAATTAACATGATGGTTAGAAAAGAAAAAGTGAAAAGGAAAAGAGCATCACATTAAACTTGATAATAATCCCAATGAGGCCTCTTGTTCATCTCTTACATGTGATATTGATTAGGGATTTATTTTGGTTGTTTAAATGTCAGATGTTCTTACAATTTCATTTTATTATTAGGGTTCATTACTTAGGTTAGATAACATGTGATATTATTCATGATACATTTTACATACATGGGCACATACATATGAAACCTAGAACACATACAATACATAGAAAAACAAAACATGTATGTATAAAGCACAATCTAAATCAAGTAACATTATCTCAACATAGCATTGCATGTAGAACCACATCATTAAAATATAGACTCATCATAAAATGTATGATAATATAAATGACAAGTGTTTTATATACATCCAATGCTCATACAGTATGAACCAACATGATGAGATCTAGATATTGGAGGGGGTTGCTCTTGATGGTCCCTCATCCACATCACTATAATGACTAAAATGAGATCTCATCCTTTACATCAATTGAGATCAAGATAACCATTTTAGTATCATGCTCATCCCTTGGATTTGCTTGATCTCCTCACATAATGTACTAGTCTTTGCATGTTGCTCCCAAATTATTTTCCATACATTGTCTAGCTCATGATTTAAATGTGTATCAAATACACCAATTGATGATGTATTCATGGTTCTTTGATCCTCAATTTGAGTGAGCTCTTGATCAATTCTATCCATATATCCACAAATGATGTAACATGATCTAATTAGAGTCATTGTTTCTCTTGAATTGGTTCATTCCAATCTTACCATATAGTGTCCCTCTTATCTAACACCAATATAATCTTAGTGGAGGAGGCTATATATGCCATAGTAGTGTATCCCATTGAGTTAAAAAATGAAGCAAGTTTCCCATCATGTGTATAACCAAGCAAATAATTTGATTTGATTTGGCAACTAGTACATCTTGAGTCAAATGATCAATGATGAGTGAGATAAGTGCAATCCACTCAACCACACTCCTTGCAAGATTACAACTCCCATTAGTTGTACATTCTAATAACAATAGAAGAACATGATAATTCCAAAAGAAAAATAATTCTAATACTTGGTTTACCAACTCTAAAATCTATATTAGCTGGAACATATTATGGAGTAGTGACATGTAGAGTGCCCTATAGATAGGATTCAACTATAGTAAGTATAGTCATAGGAGCATTAAGAGGATAGAAAGATGGTTAAACCTTTCTCACCCACCATGCTCCATAATTAGGAGGACCTCCACACCATCTACATCAACTATTTGATTTGAGGTTGTAGGCCTCATCCTCTCTCCTAGTTGGAAGGGCGATCTTTGATGCCTCTTACATAAAATTCACTTAGGGGTTATATAGTTTGAGGCCAAAATAATGTAGCACACACTCATAATGAAAAATATCCATAATTATGCTTCATCGACCAAAAAGTCACTAAGAATGTCGAATATGACCTAACTAGAACCTATTTTCTATGTTTGAGGACAACTACTTGTATGATATTCATGTCATATCTACTGAATCTAGATGATATAACACCTATCTCCAAGCTTTGAGAGTCCTCTCTTCTCTCCACATTCTTGTCTTGGTGGTGTACCATTGGGATAGTAAAGCTATCTGCGATGCTACTGTAGTGGAGGGAAACTAATGTGATTGGGAGTTGGGGTGCTAATGAGTGATGCCAACACCTAAAAACCCTCAAAGTACACAATAAAAATTACACAAGAAAGAGGAAAAAACATGATATGGACAAGAAGAAAAAATATATTTTTGTGGCTCATTGGTAGGATACAATTTATTGTAATCTCAATTGGGATATACACATGATTGGAATGTTTTAATCTCCCAGTTTAGCTCTCACTATAATAGATCCTACACTTATAATCTCAACCTACTAAAAGGTCCCATTTCTATCCTTGGCCCCACAATATATATATAATTTTCTTGGGTTCCAAAATTGCACCCATTACATGTAATGTCATCTACCTAATTCAAATTGAACCACCTCAACAATTGCATTGAATGCACTATTCAAAATATCTCACCAAAATTCTCCAACAACTAAGTGAATGGTTCAACCAATCATTACTTTCATTTTCTTGTGGGCACGCATGAATAACCAATTTTTTTTTCCTACAAAATGTGTTCTATAAAGCCAATCCTTAATTGGACAAGATGTACTTTATCACACATTCTTGTCAAGGCTTGTATGCCAATCACTCACTATGTAGGATTGCTTTGTGCTTGAATGCTTTCATATTGGATCATAATTGATGTGGTTAGAGGTTGGGGACCCAACACCTTACAACCCTTATAATACATGATGACAATTACATAAGAAAGAGGAAAACACACAAAATGGACAAGATGCAATATATTTTATTTCATCTCAAACAATAGATTATAGTTTATAGTGGTCTCAAGTGGGATATACACACATAAATGATATAAATAGGATTGCAATGTCTTAATCTCTTGACTTGGCTCTCACTATCACATATTCTATGCTTAAACCCTCAATCCACCAAAAGATCCCATTTTTTTTAACTCTATGATATATACAATTCATTTGGGAGCCAAAATTACACCCATTGCATTTAATGTCATCAATTTTGGTTCAATTTCAACCACCTTTCCAACTTAATTAAATGTACTAATTCAAAATATCCCCTCAAAATATTTTTCTAAATACTCCAATACTAATTGAATGGTCTAACCAATCATGACATTTATCTTCTTGTGTACATGCAACAACCAAAATTATATTACTTCAAAATGCATGTTATTGTGCCAATACTTAACTTGTCTCCTATGCATGATTCACTAATCACACAAATTTTCTCACCTAAATATGCTTACTCTATTGCACACACAAAGGGTTGGTTGCCAAACATCACTTTGCATGTTTACTATATGCTTAGATTCTCTTGCATCAACAACTCTAGAGGACATAATAATTGAAAATGCTCATATACTTAAAATTTGTACCATAGAGGCTCCATAAAGGGTCATAGAAACTCATTCACAAATTTATGCAAAACATCATATAATTGGGTTAGAAGGAAAACAACCTGTTGGAGCTTATGTTGAAATTCCTAGTTCATGCCTACTACTAAAAATTTAACTTGCTTTGCTAAAATGTCATCCCAGTTCATGTTTTCTTTGTTGTCTCAATTTACCCAAGTCAGGTCGAGACCAATTTAATAAATACTTAAAAAATCCCTTTAAATTATCCAAAATAACCAAAATGATCTAAATAATTAAAAATAATAGGATTACTATTTTTAGTAATTTTGGATTTAAACATGTATGGATCTAAAAATTTACCCAAAGCTCCAAGAATTCATAGTCAACCTTGAAATTTAGTCTCAATTGAAAAATCACAATTAGACATGTTATTAAACTTTCAAAATTTCAAAAGTCCTGGGAAAAAAATCTAAAATTTGAATTTTGAGGGTTCAATTGATGAAATTTGGCCATAAAAATTGTTGAAATTGATGTTGAAATTTTGAGTAGTAGATCTCTTTGATCTATTCAATATATTAAAAATGGGAGGTCAAATGGGTAGTTATATCAAAATTTATGGCTTTCAAAAGTTGTGATACATCAAATATTTTTGGTCAAGTTTTTAATATTCGTAGAAACAAAGTGGAAGGCATTAAGTTACAAAATCAAAAGTTGGATGGAAATAGAAAATTCCCATAATGTGATGTTTTGATTAATCTAAAATTTGTAATAGATGGCTTCATTTTTAGAAAGAGATTCTATATAATGTAAAATCATTTTCATTTGTAAGGGTTAGGGGATTTAGATAGTAAAGTCTTGTGAAGAGAAACTTTGTAAAATTTATAAATATTTTTTCTAAAGGATAATAGAGATCTAAATTTTGTTGGCATGCATTGCAATAATGATTTTACTTATGTCCCTCTATTTATGGGGTCAAGCAGGTTAATCTGATTTTAAGTGGAAGAAACTATGTAAAATGGTTTCCCCTTAACGAGGGGTGGATCAAAATTAACTTTGAAAGAGTTGCATGAGGAAATCTAGGAATGGCTGGGCCCAAATGCGTGATAAGAGACCACAAAGGGAATATAATATTGATGGTAGGGAAGATACTGGGAAGAACAACCAATAATAAAGTTAAATTTCAAGTAGCATTGCTGGGGGAAAGGATGGGAACCAAATACAAAAAATGTATTGTATTTAGAGGGAGATTCATGAATAGCAATAAATGCAATTCAAATGGATAAAATTCCAAATTGGAAGCTAAGTGTTAAGGACAATTAAGGAAGTGATTAGAATGTTTAAGGAATTCACTGTTTCACATATATTCAAGGAAGACAATGAGGTGGTGAATGACGTAGCTAAGACACAACCAAAATGAGTAAGGATGAAGTAAAAGTCGAATTATTAATTGCATGGAATGATATTGCAAATGATTGTTGAATCAAAAGGACTAAATTTGAAATCAAATCAAGTTTCAAGGATATGGAAGAATAATGAGAAAGTATGTGGAATAGGGTGAAGTATGAAACAAACAAATTGATGATGATCAATGGCTTTTAAATCAAACCAACATATTGAAGAAATTACATTGAGACATTTACACTGTAAAGATGGATACAACAATGTGTATGAAAAAAAATAGAGGTAGATGACATTCTATAGGGATATATCAGAAATAAGTTTGATGGAAGTATTTAAAACCATGGCTGGAATTATTCTCCATGCTTTGTGAATGGTTTTGGGTGATGATTACATGAATGGAATGGGGAATACCATGTTAATATGGACATTGTTAGAGTCACCAAAGGACTAAGCCTCTAGGATCACCTGCAAAAGCCCAAAATAACCTTCTTCAAAAGGGAAAAGAAAGAACATAGATTTGAAGTAATGGATGCAAGATATGGCCAATATGAAATACTCAAGATTGTAGTGATATATTGGACTAACTCAATTGAATTGATTTTTCTAGGATGTACAAATGATTCCTTACTTATAAAGGCAAAATGTGAGATAGGATTAGACAAGATCTTGACATGTGCCTTAATCCTATATAATGAGATAACTACCCCAAAAAATATTAAATGACTTAAGACACAAGTATTAAATACCAAAAGATAAGATAAGATCTAGTGATAACTAACACTAACTAGAAAGACTCGTGACAAAATGACCGGTGAAATGTAGGAGGTGAAAATTCCACCTTATCATTCTGAATATATGGGAAGCTCATACACATTATCATGATTCGAAGTATCATCCTAGCGAAGATTCCAGATCAACACCCGAAGGGCTTCAATGAGTGATTGGAGTTGACTTCTAGTCACAATATTCCACATGCCTTGATGAGATTGATCCCTTGGATTTCCTCTCATGTAGTTGTCTTATCTTGTCTGAGCCTTGTGTTCTATAAAAGGCCAGAGGATCTTCATTTTAATTTTAAGTTCAAAATTTGTAGATGTCGGAGGAGCATAAAATTTTAAGTTTTGTTCTTTTTTCCTATTTTCTGAACCATTCTGGCGTAAAACTTTGTATGCACATAGACATTAATTAATATCAGAGCTTATTAGATAGCTACCTATCTCAGTATCTTTTGTAGTTGGTTTTGTTAGTTCAGCCGAACAAGACTGTATGCTGTGTCATTTAAGGGTGCATATAGAACCTACTCGGTGTCCAAAAATGAAACCCTTCTCTTTAAAAGATTGCACTATTTTATATGTAGCTGTGAAGCAATTTGGTGAAGTATAAAGTGGTTTGCTTTATTTTAATTAATTCTTTGGGGTATCCATGGAGAATAACTGGGAGAAACTTTTAATTTTTTAGTATTTTTTATACTTTGTTTTAGAATAGATGTTTAAATATTTGAAAATGTTCCAAAAAATTTAAATGAATGGAAGGAATTTTGTTGAAAATCCTTTGTTTTCCATATGATTGCTGAATGCTTAATGCTAAATATACTTAAGTGATAGCAAATAATTTGTGATATTCATGAAATATTATGACAAATCTTTTGGTTTCATAATGTTTGAACTCATTGTTTCAATTTGGAATGTATATCTAAAATATTCAAAGAATAACCGTAGTCCCTTTGAGATTAACAACAATATCACATCATTACCCGAGAGTAACCCTAGTGCAACCATGACCTGGTTATTGGAGACTTGGGATTGAATAAAAGCCAATATTTGTTTTGTAAATGTAGAATTCCCCCTTAGGTTGTCTTTGTTCCATATCTTTCAAGAAGGATAGGCTCTTTGCGGTCTTGTCTGTGAAGAATTTATTCACCTTGTTTGCTGTGAGTGAAATCATCATCAACATTATCCACACTCATGTCAAGCTACAAAGAGTGATCATGTAGAGAATGAAAAAGAGGTTTAGATTATTCACTCACACCAATTGAAGAAGGATCATCTCCATCAAAGAGAAGTGTATGCAATCAATAGTGTCTCCCAAATTTGAAATATGGGACTCAACAAAAAAACCACCAATGTTTGTCAAGTATGCATCCCAAGTAGATGTAGCAGGAAGATGATGTAGATCCTACTGCACTAACTCACAAGAGGAAAAAATTGTGCCAACATGAACATCATCAAATGCAATAGAAGATGGAGGAGATGAAATGCAAGGATCAAGAATGGGATCCAATGCAAGAAATCCCAAGTTCAAGAAGCCAAATGTCTCCTTTGAATCATGGTTCACATTATAAGTGTGATCAATAGTCGAAGGAATAATTTCATCATCAAAAGAAAAATAAGCAAAGGTGTACAACTGAGATTAATGATCAACCCTACTCATAGCAAAAAATATCTACTCTCCAAGTCTCTAATGATAATTGAATAAGGAGTGAAATCCAGAGTCCTCCCATCTCTACCATGTGTAATATGATATATGGAAAGAATATTGTTCACCAAATGAGGTACACAAAAAAAATCATTGAAAGTAACTACCCCAAAAGAAATAGACCCCTTCCCAAGTACACTAATTTATTTATTATTTCCCATCAAAATAGGAGACATAGTAAAAGGCTCAAACGAAGAGAATATAGATTGCAAAGATGCCATATGATGAGATGCTTCTGAATCTAGAAGCCATCTCCTAGATCCATGACCTAAAAAAAGAATAGAGTTGTTCCCTTATTTCCTGATGTAGTAACCAAAGCAACATGACCTTTTCCCTTATTAGACTGTTTTGAAGAAGAATAAGAAGAAGGTGACTCAAAAATTTTAGAAGGAAAATCAATTTGATTCTTTTTGAGAAGATGTTTCAACTCATCAGTATCCTTCTTATAACAAGAATGTTCGTCATGCCCAAGCTTCTTGCAATATGAAAAAGTAGACTTATCCTTCTTAGATGATTTATTTGTGGAGGATGATCTATTCTTTGGTTGATTTGAATGTGGATAGTTCTTTGATTTCTTTTTTTTTTTATCAACATGTTCTGATTCTTTCACTTGACTAGCCAACAATGCCTGAGATTTAGATGAATTAATGAGACCCATCAAGATAAGATTTTGTTTCTCATGTATTAATTTTTAGGATATAGGAAGATCAAATAAATAAACATTAACAATTATATACAGATTAAATAACCCATAAATAACAATGAAGAATAACACAAAAGAGATCAACACAAAATTTTAACATGGTTCACCCAAAATGGGATACATCCACAAAAACTTAGCCACCGAATGATTTTATTATCTAGTGTAAAACATATTACAATATCACGAATTCCATACTACAACATACATCCCAACCGCTTATAACAAGCTTTTTCGAAGCTTCTAGAATTAGGGTTTTACAAAGTCATTTTTTTTATTTGACGTGTTAATGGGAAAACCTTGATGTGTGAACAAGTGTACAATATTTGCATGATCAGTCACCACATACCAACATTAACATCTCAAAAAATGATGCAAATGAAGGTGAGTATATGCAGACACCATAGTCAACCTATGAGTATGAAAGCTAGAAACCAAAGCAACATAATCAAGACCAAGTTTATTCAATGTATTGTAGACCAACTGAATGTCCTTATTAATTCCACGTGCTTTACATTGCTCTCTTAGATCATTAAACTTAGTGATGTAGTCTTGGATGTTGTTCATGTTCTTAGGATCAAGGAACATTAATTTATTATCAATTTGATAACCTCTTACTTCATTTGTAGTGCCATACAATATTTTCAATTTTCCCAAAGATTCATAAGAATTCTTACATGATTCAATTTGGAACAACAAATCTTGAGAAACTAGTTTACGAAGACATCCAAGAGCTTTGGTATGCTCAATCATCTATTTTATGTACATTTGTAGGTTCAGGTACCTTATTTTCAACATATAGAGAGTGAAATTTATTCATTAGAACACTCCATGCATTTTGATGCCATGTTGAATAGTTATAAGATATTAGAAAAGAAACCTTATAATGATTCATGGAAAAAGAAGAGCACAATCAAAATAATGCACCAAGAGATCCCCCCAAATTAATCAATCAAAAATCCCCCAATAATATGATGTGACACTTTATATTTAGTGCGTTTATGAAGACAAAACTGTGTTCCATATTTACAATGCCAAGATGGATCAAAGATAGAAAAATTACAATAATATCTCAGAATGAGATCCTAAAACTGAAAGTAACCTTTCACAATATGATCTATATAAAAAATTAAGCCTTCCCAAATGGACAAAACTTCTTGAGGTTGCAGTATGTCCAAGTAATCAACTAGAATGCAAATGTGCACAAATTTGAATAAAAGATACTTGGGACTAAATCTAGAAAAAGTGCATGAATAGAAATGTGGAGCTCCTCAATACCTTTCCAACAATGCAAGAATTGTGAAAAATAGATTGTGGAAAAAAATTATGAGCTCAAAGGTCCAAAAATGAAAATCTGACTTCAACCAACAATTAAATTCACTCAAGGTAAAATTTGAAAAATGGTTTACACCACTATGAAGTGCTTGGAATCAATTTTTTGTCTATCTCTTGTTTGATAAATTTTGACACTTGGGAAAAAGTTATGGCATTTTAAAAATACCCTCTTAGGGCTTGGGGGAAAAAATAAGCTCTTGGATGCTTAATTCATGGCCACTCCTATGATTGTCAGGAACACAAAGGGTTTAAAAAAGCTGTCGTCAAGGGTGGTGGTGCCACTCGAGCGGTAGGGGCCGGTGGCTCTGTGCATCACTCAGGTTGTGGGATAGGGTTTATCCCCCCAATAGACAAGGCAATAGGGGAAGAACCATTGGCTCCAAGTGACTATAATAAATTGGATGACAATTTAAAATATAACTTTTAAAACAAAAAAAATTATAGTAAAAATCTGCGGTTTTAAAATCAAATTCACACCCTGATTTAATGCTTCGTACCTTTGACGTGATGTCAATTATGCATGACAATATCCATGTTGACACATAAACAAATCTATATAGAATATTACCTACAACTTATTCAGACTGGTATTGATGATGCCTGCAACAATATGGCTAGTATGAGCTGTATGAATTTGTATGTTGTACGAATTGTATAGACAACCAACTTGATTTTTGCCAAACCCTCCAAAAATTGTTTGATTTTTTTTTTCACCCAAATATCAAGTGTTCTATTATAAAATAGGGGTTTTTATGCCTTTTGGACTCAATTGTGAGGTCCGTTTTGCCCCAATGCGCACCTTGCAAAAGCTAAAGCTCAAATCACCCTCAAATATGAGAGGTGGTTTTGCAATTCTAAAGCTTTGATACCATGTTAGAGTCACTCAAGGAATCAAGCCTCCAAGATCACCTGTAAAAACCAAAAACAACCTCCTATAAGAGAGAAAACCAAGAACACAAATTTGCAATAATGGATGCCATATATGGCCAATTTGCAACACTCAAGATTGCAGTGATATATTGGAATGACTCAACTAAATTGAATTGTATAGGATTTACAAATGATGCCTTTCTTATAAAATTAAAATATGAGATAGGATTAGACAAGATCTTGACACGTGTCTTAATTGTGCATAATGAGATAACTACTCAAAAACTGTTAAACGAATGAGGACACAAACATTAAATGCCAAAAGATAAGATAAGATCTAATGAAAACTAATATTAACTAGAAAGATTCCCTCCTAGGACCTAAGTGGACTTAACATGTAAATAGGACCCAGATAACACCTATTTACACCAACATACATTTCCCCAATGTTTTTGGCAATGCTGTTAGATGAGGGGAAGAGGCGAGCATAGTGAATAATATCATGTCCCATTTGGTGTGTTCTCAGTGGTTTGGAGGTATGAAATGTTGAATGCACAAGATAACTAAGGGGGGGTGAATTTTTTGTACATTAAAACATCAAAACCCTCATCAACATTTAGATCCACATCAACTTTAATAACCTCTAATGATTTAGCATGAAAGCAAATAACAAAATCAAAAACACATCAACATCATGCATAATAGAACACCAAATTTATGTGGAAAACCCAAGAAGGGAAAAACCACGGCAAGGATTAGCTCACAATATAAAGTAATTACAACACTGAATAAAATAGGCTCACTGACCAAAAGAAAGAAGGGTTCACTACTAATGGCTCATTGCTAGATTACAAAAAAGAAGAAAGAAGAAAGTTATAGAGAGAAATCCATCTCAATGCAACTGAGAAGTCCACCACAACATCACCAACACATTCAAAGCCTTTATGAAGATTGTAGAAACCTTCTACTCACTTCTTCCAATAGTATAACTCATTGAAGCTCACATTTCACTTCACAAATTCACACTTCACAAATCTGCAATTCACATCACACCCACTACTCACACATCCTCCATCGACAAAACACTTATTTATACCTTCTTCAACCTTTAAAACATTCTCCAAGGTTGTTTATGTACCTCAACCTTGCAAATTAAAATTAGGTTGGCACCAAAAAATTTTCACAGTGGAAAGGAATGAAGGCGGACCACATCATAGCTTAACTCGGACCTAAATATACTCATACATGCCACAAAATGCTTCCATAATTACCGGAGAAAATTTGTAATTAGTGTAAGCACCCAAGGTCGACCTAACCTATGAAGACACCATTAAAAAATTAAGTACACACTTCCTTTGATCCAAAGATGAATTGCGAACCACACACAACACTTCAACACAATCTGGAATATTCCAAAAACACCTTGAAATCCAACAAACTTCTTCACAACAACTTTCACCTAAAGAAAAAAATCATCTTGTATGCCTAGATAACCTTCCACATATTGTAACTCAAGAAATCAACTTGCGAATCACTAAACCACAAAAAAATTCAACCAAGGTAGATATGAACCCTATCAACACACTTCCAGAACTGCAAGACTAGAAACCAAACTACAGAGAAATGTGGAGCAAAACCATTTCTCCCAAACATTACTGCAATACATAGTTCACACACTGGTGAAAAAAAATTTCTCTACACAATGATCTAGACCAAGAAACTATGGATATAAAACCTATGAACACCTTTGATCAACATATCTGAACCGCACAAGTAGATCTTCAACAAAAAAGAAATACAAAGAAAAACTAGAACACCACTCTGTATGCTAGAACACATCTACAACACACTGTTTCCCTTTTTATTCAAATTTTCTCAAAAGCACTTGGAAAAAAGCACCAAAAAAACATTCTCATCATCTTCACCACTTCCTCATCATCACCAAACCAACTACAACACAAAAACTAAAGAAAACAACACCCATAGACATAAGCTTATCAAAGAAACACTAGAGGTTGACACTATTAACACTTACTAATGACAACATAATGAAACTAATGAAAGCATCAAAACAAATTTTCAACCATCATTAGTTGACATCAATGACAACACAAACATAAGCCTATTGACATAAATAACAACACCAACTACTCATACTTGCAACAATCTACCCCTTTGTCATTGATGGCAACACATGATGAGAAAAACCATCAACAACAAACATAACAAATATGATCACCAAAATACTGTTCCATACCAATTCTTTTCTTTCTCCCCCTTTCATCATATTCTCCTTGTTCATTTTACTCTTTCTCTCTTTCTCAAATACCTCTTTCCTTTTTCATTGTATTCTCTCTCCCCCTTTGACATCAATGACAAAGAGCAACACATTTTCATCACTTTCCCCCTTTGACATCAATCATACTTGTACCTGCTCACCACTGCTCCACAACCTCTTTTCCTTTTTACTGCTATGCATACTCCCCCTTAGGAGCACACAACAAACTATACCAACCAGAAACCACTACACATATCCGTTGACATAGCTAGCAAAGAACAACACCAACTTGCACTGACACTTACTTCCCTTGATTACAACAACCAACAATGTCATTACCTACTTTGCTTGTGAGGTAGCCTCCAACATCAGTCCAAGATAAAGAATGAATCTTGAAATCCACTGGGCTGATGCATATCCATATGAATTTAGTTCAAGGAAGGAGGAGTAATAACCCCTAACTTCTCCCAAAGATACTCAAAAGTATCCTTAGTAAGAGCCTTAGTAAATATGTTAGCAACCCGATCCTTTGCAAGTACATACTCTAGCTTCACCTCATTCTATATAACCTTCTCTCTCAAAAAGTGATACTAGATTGAGATATGTTTTGTCCTTGAGTACATCACTAGATTTTTTGAAATGTTAAAAAAATTGTATTGTCATAGAAGATAGAAATTGGTTCATCATATACCACTCTAATATCCTTCAAGGTTTTCCTCATCCATAACACCTGTGTGCAACAAGATGCTACTGCAATGTATTCTCCCTCTATAGTAGATAAGGACACCGAATTTTGCTTCTTGCTTAGCCAAGACACCAATTTTCATCCAAGAAAGAATGCATCACCACTTGTACTTTTCCTGTCATCCACAAAACCTACCCAATCTACATCTGTATAAGAATTTAGAGAAAAATAAATATCCTTTGGATACCATAAACCATGTTGCGGAGTGCCTTTCAAGTATTTGAATATCCTCTTCATTGATGCAACATGTGACTCTCTAGGATCTTCTTGAAATATAGCCACAAGAAAAACTACATGCATGATATCCGGTCTAGTAGTAGTTAGATATAGCAGTCTTCCAATCATTGATCTATAATTTCTCTGATCAACCTTAAGAGATTCATCATTCTTGCTCAGTTTGCAACCAGTAACCATGGGAGTACATATCAGTTTAGAGTCTTCCATTCCAAACTCCTTCAACATTTCCTTGACATACTTTGAGTGTGAGATGAATATTCCTTTCTCTATCTAAATGATTTTCAGCCCAAGGAAAAAATTCATCGTCCTAAACATTGACATTTCAAACTCATTCTACATTTATTTTGCAAATCTCTTACACACAGCTTCATTTCCTCCAAATATTATATCATCAACATACACAACCACAATAAAGATTTGATCTTTTTCAAATTTGAAATAAATATTACTATCTATGGTACCTTTAATGAATTCTTGCTATAACAAGTACCTATCCAACATTACATACCAGGCTCTAGGAGCTTGCTTTAGTTCATAAAGTGCCTTCTTCAATCTACAGAACATATCCAATTTTTTTGATAATTGAAATCCTTCTAGTTGTTCAATGTATTATCTTCTTCCAAATCACTATTCAAGAAAGCATACTTCACATCCATTTGATAAACCTTGAAATCCTTATGTGCTGCAAAAGCTAAAAAAATTCTAATAGCTTCCATTCTTTCCACCGAAAAAATGTCTCCTCAAAATCTATTCCTTCTACTTTTGAGTAGCCCTTACACACAAGCCTTGCCTTATTTCTCACCACTTCTCCATTTTCATTTAGTTTGTTCTAGAATACCCACTTAGTTCCAATTACATTTTTGTTTGCAGGTCTTGAGACAAATTCCCAAGTTTAATTTTTTTCAGTCTACATTAATTATTCTTACATGTAGCCTTGATCCAATATTCATCCTTGCATGCTTCAATCACTATTTTAGGTTCAAATTTAGAAAGTAAACATAGATTTACCTGTTCTTTTGTCATTGCAACTTTTCTCCTTGTCAAGAAACATTTTATTTTTCACCAATGATTTGATCTTTAGAATTATTCTCTTGCACATACTTAGGAGTCTTAGGGATCCTTTTCGAAGCTTCTTCCTCTTCAATTTGAATTCCTTTCTCCTTACCTTCATCTCTTCCATTTTACCTGTAAGAGGACTCATTTGATTCATATCCATATATCACCATAGAATTCTTCTATAAGTCTTCATCCACTTTGACACTTGCACTCTCAAAAATCTTCTTCAGCCTTTTGTTGTAGCACCAGTAAGCTTTGCTTCTTGTAGAATATCCAAGAAAGATACCTTCATCAGATCTTGTATCAAACTTTCCTAAGTTCTCTTCATCTCTTCTAATATAACATTTTCTTCCAAACACTCTAAAGTATTTGACAGTAGGTCCTTCCATACCACAACTCATAGGGAGTCTTTGCACTGTTTGCTCTTGCTTGAACTTTGTTAAGTATGTGGACTGTAGTGTGAATTAATTCTCTCTAGTATACTTCTAGTAGGTTTTATTCTTTCATCATGGCTTTGTAGCTTCCTCAATAGTCCTATTCTTTCTTTCAACAACTCCTTTCTACTGAGGAGTCCTAGGGGAAAATAAATGCCTCTTTATTCCATGATTCTCACAAAAACTATTAAACTCATTAGAGGTGAAATCTCCACCTTTATTAGACCTCAAACATTTTATTTTCATATCCATTTCATTCTCAACCATAACTTTGAATGCTTTAAACTTATCTAGAGCTTCTAATTTTTATTTGAGAAAAGTAACCCATGTCATTCTAGAGTAATCATCAATTAATAACATGAAATACTTGTCACCTTGAAAACTTCTTACTCTAGTAGGATGACAAATATCTGTATGCACCAGCTCCAATAGTCCAATAGTGGATTGTTCTTTGGATTTGAAACTTCTTCTTGCTTGCTTTCCAATCTGACATTCCTTGTAGACAACATTGATGGGATTTGTAATCTTTGGAAAATCTCTCATAGCTTGAATTGAACTGGTCCTCACTAGGCTATCAAAATTGATGTGACACATTCTTCTATGCCATAGCCAACTTTCATTAATTTGAGTCATAAAGCAATGACCATCAACCCCTTTAAGCTGATAAACATTTCCATCTGTCCTTCCAACAATAACCACAGTTTCAAAGCTTTTATTGATCTCACATCCATCATCCTGAAACATAAGATTATAAAATTTGCTACACATTTGTCTAACACTCAAGAGATTATGAATTAAACCCTTAACATTAAGAACATCATTTGTATTATGCTTGCCATCAAAACTGATTGAACCTTTTCCACAAATCTTAGCAGATGTATCATCACCAAACTTAACTAGACCTCCTTCATATTTCTCCAAGTTTAACAAACTTACTTTTTTCATCGGTCATATGATTTGACCATCCACTATCAATGATCTAATAGTTCTTCTCCTCTCTAGCATGAAAATGAGTCAACATAGTTC
>VDFB02270651.1:702299359-702465054 GCA_007258455.2 Sequoia sempervirens | reverse complement strand
TTATGTTTTTCTTTCTTCACAACTGCATCAAACTCGCAAATCTGGCGCACAACCTCCAACAGCACAATATGATCAGTGGGATACCGAGGCAACCTGTAAGGGGCAACTGGACATCCATCAATCCGGAGGTAGGTGAATGTAGGGAACTGGATAAACCATGCTCCGTAGTTCTTGATTAGTCCCCTAGCCCCATCGGATAATCTGATATGTTCTGTATTTTGAAGTGTCCGAGTAATGTGCATTGTGAATGCATCATTTGTCCTCCTGTAATCCTTATGTCCCAAATGCAGCTCTGGATAAACCTCATAGATTATGCTCTGCCCAATGGTTCCCCTCGGAGTCAAGCCTTTGTATGGGTAGGAAAAGGCCAGCACATACACAATGTAAGAAGACATATTAAACTTCTTTGCTTCCAGGATATTTCTCAGTTGTTTGTCAATCTCTACACTAATGAGTCCTGCCCAGTGATAGTTTGTCCCCTGGCTCATCTTGGTGATCACATGGACCATCCAATTCTCCAATACCCCTGCAGTTCTCAATCCAGCCACCCTGCTCAACAATGTGATGGCATCATACACGTCCGACCTGAATTTCACCCTGTGCAGCTGTTTGGGCAACTTGGAGTGGTGAGATTTTGGCTTCTCCAGCCATGAATTGATGATCTGCTGAGCCTTTGTTGGCTCATTCTCGTAATAGGTCCTGGCAGTGTCAATGTTCAAAGCACAGACCGAAGGAAGATCAGGCATGCTGAAAGTTCGTGCAATGGAAGCCAGACTGAAGTTTTCCAAGACTCGTCCCTCGGTACTGACCACCATCTGGGTATCAAACGCATACTGTCTTGCACATTCCAAAATTAACTCATAGCATTGAACCGCCGGAGGGAACCCTGCCACATGCACTAATCCAGAATTCATCATTCCTTGTCTCAAAGCTGACTGTTCCTTCTCAGCCGCTCTCTGCTTGAACTCCTCATAGCGCCAGGCACCAACATTCGTGTCAGATACCTCGGCCCACACGGAGGACACCCTGCTTTCTGGGAGCTGATTCTTCATATCCAGTCTCAACCGCTCTATCTCAGAAATCGAAGATGCCCCTGCACCGCCTTTGGACTTCCCAGTAGTAGCTTTGCTTGATTCGGCCTACACATCCAAAAATCGTCATTAGAATCCAATTATTATTCATATTCCAATTCAAAAGGTTAGCACAAATCATGTAAATCCATCAAAATCCATTGCTAACTACTAATCCATCGAGATCCGGAGAAATCAGACAGTCCGGGAAAATCACGCAATCCGGGAAAATACTGTCGGGGCAGAATTTTGGAGAAATCCGACCCAGACGGATTCTTGCTGCCAAAGCATCATTAATCATATAGATCATTAGTGTAAATGGAAAAATCAAAGGATAATCGTTAAATTCACTCATTAGCAACAAGAAATAATCATTAGACAATCATTCCACCAATCCTATCATCAAAATATCGCAAAGCACACAACCAGAACAGGAAATCCGGAAAAATCCGGATGGAATGGATTTTCGCGGACAACTCAAAATGCACCGGAAATAACCCCCAACCCGCGGAATAAACCCAAACCGGGAAAATCCGGAAGCGAGGAAATTCCGCGACGACCTCGGAAACCCGAAAAATGATGGATGCGAATCAAAACTCGAATGATCACAGGATCCTCCCGACCCGAGCTCGAATGATCCCAAAAACCGAACGATAAGCAACAAGACCCATGGCGCAAAGGATTTAGACCCCTCGAAAGCACGCAAAGGATGAATCTCCACATCAAAATAAAGATGCCCTAATCCGAATGGCCAAACCACCCGCCATTAAAACCAGAACAAGCTTTAAGGTTTAAAGATAATAGCTAAGGATTTACCTAAAGCCGCCAACATGGTAGGGGGCAAGGGCCGCTCAAGCACAATAAAATCTTCGTTCTGGGCCGAACACCAAAGGAAACCCTAGTTTGTCACAATGACAAATTTCGCGCAGAATAAGCAAGCAATTCGACCCAGAATCCCGTCTAAAGGATATCATCTCACAGACAAATGGAGTTCACAAGGCACGGAAAATGGGGGTTCCATAACAAAACGGATCAGACCACGACTCTATAAATACAAAATCGAAATCAAATGAAGGGCCGACCCAAATCCAACGATACCCAAGGCAAGAAACCCTCAATCACCATGCAAGCAAACGGAAGGGCAATGAATACATACCATGGATCAAAGCGAACGGAATTCGAGCTCAAAAAATTGACCAGGCGGCAAACACGTCCAAGCAATAGAAATACTAGCACCAACACTCAAGCAATCCTCGCGCAAACAACCCAGGATCAATTCTCAAAGCTTCAAATGAAAATTCTAAATCGCCAGAGCAAATCAAGTGAATAGGTGAACTCAGAATGATGCTCAAAATGCCCTAAATTCGACCTTATACCCGCCTGAGCAAAGGTACCTCAACCATTAATGCTCGACAAGACATTTCTGACAAGTCTGGAAACCCGAGCCCCAAGCGGAATTTCAAAATCCAAAAATGCCAAACATGGATTCCGCACAAAACCGAACCGGAAGATCGATTTTTACGAATCCAGAAAATCCGACAGTCCGAAATCCCGGAGAATCGAGAATCCAAAGAAAGGACAAGGAACCAGAAGCCCGAAAACCAGCGATGGAAAATCCCGGATCCAGGTGAAAACCCGGACCTGGCCAAAAACCTAATTTCATTCAATTCCAACCTCAAGGGAGGGTCCAAGCGGGCAAGACCAACATGTCAAGACCCTAGAATGATAAATCCGATAGAACCAAAGGTCAAGACACCAAAAAAAGAGGGTCCCCACTCCAAGTGGGGCGTGTGTGCAAAAACTGCACAACAATATGAATATGCATAGATACCTGATAGGTGAAGAAAGTGCTTCCGAGGGTAAGAATATAGATTACACTCAAATCCACACACAAAGTATTATTCTTGTTTAAGTTGCAAGACCCACATAACCTACCTTTATACATAAGGAGGTCGAGGCTCCATAGCCTAAAGGCTAGAACTTGCTCTTGGATGATATAAGGGCTTTTCATGAAGAATAAAAAGCTCAACTTGAGGAGATTTAAAGTTCCATATCACTCACCAATTATATGAACATGAAAAAAGTCATGAAATGGTTATAAACATGAGCCTAGGTCACAAGCCTTTCAAAGAGATGTACAACAATTTTTGGGGAAGTTGAAACTCTCTCCTTATCATGGATCTAATAGATGCTCAATTCATGCATATGTATAGGAGCTAGACACTCCCTCAAATCGATGATCAAATATGAAGAAATCAAGTTTTCCACCTTGCATTTGGAGTACATTATACATGAGTGGTGGTATCATGATCTAATCCCTCAAGTTCATGAATCCATCACCTCACATGATGAATTATGTGAAATTTTGATTGAGAGGTTTGATCAAAAGGATATTGAAGTTTATTTGGTTTAGTCACTATAGGTGCTCAAAAGTGAAGATTTAGTTAAAAAAAATTATTTCAATGTCCAGTTTGGCCAAAAATTGTAAACCACTATTGTGGGATCACCCATTTCAAAGATTTTACTTGGCTTAAACAATGTGTTTTAGTGGAGAACTATGTACCAATTTTCAAAAGCTTTTAGTGATGGTGTCAAACATCACAAAGAGAAGATCGACTATGTTTTGCATCGAAGGGTTAACTAAATCTCTTAAGGGGATGGGCAAAGATTTTGAACCACCTACCCTAAAAGAGGCCATCAAGTGGGATTTGGCACTAGAGACTTATGTAAGAGGTGGTATAGAATACTCTACACCATGCAGTATGTGGCTAAAGATTGTAGCCACCCAAGATCTATAAACTTCTATGAAAGCATAAGATGTTGCATAAACAGTTGTCGTTACACCAAAAGATCAACCTATTAATGCATGATACAACCACCAAAGTTAATGAATCCATGGGAGGCATTTAAGCCATGTCACAAACCCCAGCGTTGCATTGCACAAAACAATGAGATAAAGGGTGCACACCTTGCAACAATCCCCCCAACACAAGGGAGGGGTTCAAACCTGTGACCCAGGCTCTACTACCAATTGTTTCATAGACCATTTTCATTGCACCAAAAGATTGACCTATAATGCTTGATACAACTGCCAAATTTAATGAATCCATGAGAGGCGATTAAGCCATATCACAAACCCAAGCACTGTGTTGCACAACACAAGGAGACCAAGGGCCCACACCTTGCAACATAAGAGAGACTAGCTATGAGAGAAAAATTATATTCTATCAAAGTATTCAAATGATACAATGATAATGAATTGATTGAAATCACAAAGGGAACCCCTTGGTTATATAGGCCAAGGTGGACATATGATTGCATAATATTATGACATGTTTCTTAATTTTATGATTTGAGACACAAATTTATAAATATCATATGTGTACTCTAAGTAAACTTAAGTAACAAGTGTGAATAGGACCTAGGTGATGAACTAGCAAGGTAAAATTCCCCTTTCACACCAACACCCACCCTTAAGTTACACTTAAGGAGAAGTAAATGAATTCAAATGATGCAAAGATATAAGTATGGTTCCTGACTACTAGGACATGTTAGCTACACATGTATGAATGTAATATCTCACAAACAAAGAAAAGGAGAAAACCAAGTGGGACAAAAATCCTCCCCAAAGGAGAGAAAAAATAATAATTCTCTCAATGAAGAATGAGAAGAAAAAAAATCCATGTGAGGAAAAAGTACCCCCCATAAGAGAGAAGAAGAGATATCATGCAACCCCCTCAAAGTAGAGTCTCCTTCAATGATGGTACATTCCCAACCATGAATATTGAATATGATCTAATCACATTGAACAACATTCATCCCCTTAGGAAGAAAAAAAACCAAGAATATATGCAAGATAGATCTTCCCATTCCTAAAAGGAATATGAGGGAAGAAAGATGATGTGTGATGTCTCCAAATTTTTCTCATGTCCCCATATCAATGTTGAAAGATACCACAATCAATTCAAGTATTCCAAGCCACACTAAAGAATATGAAATCTATAACCTAATGGAGATTGATGTAGAACATAATCTAAAGAAAAAAATGGTTCCTCCAAATGTTGATCAAAGTCTCCACACTAGTGCCAAATTGTGATAAATGATTAGGAAGAGAAGGAACAAGAGTGTGAAAATTCTCCCTCACAAAATCTAAAGAAGATGATGAAACTCCATATGAAGACATGCAAAAGAGGATATTTTTATCCTTAATAGTGTCCTCCAAGTCTACAAAATAGGACTTACAAAAAAACTTGAAATTTCTATCAAGTACTCATCCCAAGTAGATGTATTTAGAAGACTATGAATAATCTATTGAATTGAATCACAAGAATTCATGGATGTAGAAACACTATTCTTATTAGAAGTAACAATAGATGGAGATGAAATATCAACATATCCCTAAAACCTCAATAGATGTAAGAATACCAAGATTCAAAAGACCATACTGAATCTCCTCAAAAGTGTCCACACTAGATTCCTTAGTGTGTACATCAGTTGAAGGAACAAAAGGAGAAAAATGTGATAATGTGTAGACTCGAGATTGATGATCAACATCCCTAAATACAACTATATCTATGCTATGAAAATCCCAAATTATGATAGAATTTTATGTGAATTTAACATTATTTCTTGCTCCACCATGTGTGATCTGATAGATAGAAAGGATATTGCTTGACAATAAAGGCACACAAAGAACATCATTAAATGCTCTATTTGCTATATTATTGAATAACATTAGTTTTCATCATGGGTCATGTTTTCTTGAAATATGAACACTTAGGCTTCTCCTTCTTAGTTGATTCCCCTTGAGAGGGAGAGGATTCAAAATATTTATGTAGCTTGTTCTTTTTCTTATTTTTCTTCTTTTGCTTCTTTTCAAGATTCCCTGATTCTTTATGTACCTTTGGCTTAGTTGTCGCCAATTCTTGTGGCTTAGAAGATTATGATATCCATTTGAATTAAATTGTCTTCCTCTTGGATTATAATATTTTTAAATTCATCAAAATTTGTATCAAAATATGATGCTCCCATAGAAATTTGATGGGTATGAAACCCAAAAACAAACATTGAATACTCCAAACCAAGCTTGGATAATACATTTAGAATCAATTGCAAATCATCCTTATCAATATTTCAATATTTAAGTTATGTTATTAATTGCTTAATCTTGAAGATGTAGTCTTGGATGTGGTTAAAACATTTAGGATCAATATTCATCAACTCATTATCAATATGAAATCCCTTAATCTTATCATCTTTACCATACAATTTTTCTAAAGTCTCCCAAGCCTCCTTATGTGTTTTGCATGACTAATCAACATGAAATTTTAAATCAAAAGATACTAATGAACATATGCATCCAAGTGTTCTCTCATGATCGATTTCCAATCTTGCATTTTATCTAGCATCAATAGGTTTAGAAATGGTTTCTTTTAGATAGCCTAAATAACCCATTCATGTGAGATAATTCCATACTTATTTTCTCCATGAAGCATAATTATATGGAGAGGATTTCAATTTGATATTTCCTTACAAGGACACACAAGGAAAAGAAATAAATCAACCACCACAATATTACCCTCCCCCCCAAATTACTCAATCAAGAATCCCCCCAGTAATGTATGAACTTGGCACTTTATGATCAATGTGATTACAAGTGTCACTAGCCAAAAACAACAAAGTGGGTTTGATCTTATTGCATATAAATGCCAAATTTGGCCACAAACTCAAATTATAAAATTTAGACAAAATGAGATTAATCTAATCACACCACTACAATTTACATGAAAATTTATGCACTTTCAAAACAAATTACACCAAAAAATATTATCGTAGGAGTGAAAACAGATCCCCGAAAGTTCCTAAAATGAGAAAGGTTCAGAATCACCTATGAAAATCTATCATTTCTAAAAAATAGGCACCAAAATCAAAAACCAATTGTACCATTACAAAGAGCACAAAATCCTTCCCCAAATCAAAAAATATTGCTTGAATAAAAGAGGCTTTGAGTAAGAGTTATGGCCTTTCAAAGTTGGACTACAAAAAATAAAACTCCAACCATGAGGAGGGCAGGCTTGGGAGGTTGAATTGTTGACATCATGCTAACATGATGCTAACATCATGTTGATGTGATGTTGATGTCAATGCAAAATATTTTTGAAATACTCCCTCCTTCATACTAGAATTTCCATCTAACAAAATATTCTCCAAATAGTGGACTTGACAAAATATGATGCAAATCTATTAGAATATTTTATTTTCCAATCATGATTTTCTATCAACAAATCAACCTTGAATATTATCACCAAGTAGAGGATATTTTTTTAATTTATTATTTTGATAGAAAAAATTGGTAGCCATGTATTTGGTGGCAAGGTGCCACATGAATCCCATTTAGGCTCATGTACTTTATCACGAGAAGTTGCCTATGTAAGCCTATGAAAGAAATACGCCTGTAAAATATTTTCATAAATTTTAAAAGACTTTTAAAAATAAAATAATAAAAAAATTCTACCGACTATACTTGCAATTAACCTGCACAACCGTTGATGCAAGCATCCTATGATAGTATGGATTTTCATACAATAAGGGGGTCAAAAATTTTCTAAGGACCCTATGTAAAGTACTCCAATTATGATGATTTGACAATTGGTCTTAGGGTTCTTGGGCCTTATGGATATAATAGAAAGGACTATTTTGACCTAAAATTCTCCAAAAGTGTAACTACCTTCTAGATTTGGAAGCCACTCCCAACTTCAAACCCTTGTATATTTTTCCTTAGATGTCTAATTTGTAAAAACTAACTTTTTAAAACACTTTGAACTCAATAGTGAGCTCAAATTTGGACCAGAAAACTCCAAAATGAATCTACAATACAAATCCATAAAGAGGAAACCCCTAAATCTAGTATTTCTATCAAGTTTTTTTTTATTCTCTAGATCTCCATCTGATGCAAGAGAAGAGAATACTCAATTCTTTCAAGATCCACCAAGATCTAAAACCTATATCTCTTAATTAAAACTAAAAAGAAGCAATCCCACAAGCTCTGATACCATGTAAGAGTTCGTATAGAATTCTTTACACCATGTAATATTTGGTTGAAGATTGTTGGCACCCAAGATCTAGGAACTTCTATGAAAGCACAAGAGAGATCAATTATGAGAGAATAATTATATTATACCATAGGATGAAAATGATATAATGATAATGGATTGGTGAGATTACAAAGGGAACCTATTGGTTATATAGGCCAAGGTGAACATATAATTGCATAATATTATGACATGTCTTAACCTTATGACTAGTTAAAACATAAAATGATAACTATCTTATTTGTACCCTAAATAAACTTAAGTAAAAAGTGTGAATAGGACCTAGGTGATCAAATAACTAGATAAAACACACCTTTCACACCAACAACTTTCATGTCAAAGAATAAATTCTAGACCAAAACATTTAGTTCAAAGAAGTATTTCACAAAAATGTATAGCAAACCAAGATTTTTATATCAAGAACAAACATTGAAGCGAGGAATGAATTGAGAAGTAAAAATTTGTTTAAGCTACGAGTCATGATCACCTACAAATAGATGTCTTGAGAAAGGATAAGTGCATTACATTGAGGTAAGGTTTGATGAATCAAAATTTAAGGAACTTGAGCAGTAGAATGAAGAACCAAAACAAAATATTGGAGAAGATCAACCAGAAGAGGAAGAGATCATCTTCGGTCGCACTCTTGCCACACTCTCTAGTACTATGAGGTACAACCTCTTTCACATCTATGGGGTCCTATGAGGAGGGTAATTGTACTTATTGATAGTGGTGCCACTCATAAATTAATGAGGGTTGATGGCCAAATAAGGCCTTAAGATATAGGAATTTGAAGGATTCAATGTTATGGTGGGTGATGGTTTTATCGTCTGATGCAATAGAAATATATCTTAGCTAAATATTAATCTAGGAGGATAGGATATGAAGGATGAATTATATGTTTTCAGCATAGGATATATGGATATGGTCCTAAGTATCCATTGATTGCACTAATTAAGAGAGATTGCACAAAATTTCTAGACCATGGAATTGAATTTTTAGTCAAAGGGAAAAGAAGTGGTACTAAGTTGAATGATAAATAAAATTTCAAGGATTGCATTAGCTAAGAGAATGGAGAGGATTTTTCATCACAAGAAAGTCATGTGGGAAACTCAATGTTTGGTAATATAACAAAACCCATCAAAGGAAAGAAGGCATATTATGTAAATGTATAGAGAAAAATTGATGTGGTCAAGATTAGGGAGCCTTGTTAGGAAACCCAATCTTACAAACAAACAACAATATTCATAATCACAACAATTGTCAAATTTATATTCATATATTCATCATCAAAATTTGAATACAATATATTACCAAATTCAAAAAACAAATATAGCAAATTGAGTTTTTCCTCAATTCACAACAACAATATTTTTTATTGCCTTCTAGAGTACAAAAATTACACAACTTTAAACAAGCAATTTTCCTTCAATTGTAACGCTCTATCCTCATGTGATATGACATCACTATTCCAATTACCCCCTCTCCCAACACTCTTTGATCCACCTGAATCTTTCTTAGCGCTCCCACAAATAACATTGGATTGATATTTTTATATTGTAATTGGGGAGATTGAATCATTTCGACATTGGTGAAAGTTCAAATATTCTTGGAAATGGAGGAAATTGAAACATCATTAGTACCATGAATACAAGAACAATCAAGATAACACACGTCAAATATTTGTAAGATCTTTGAATCTCAAATTTCATAATCCTTTTGATGACTCAAAGGTTTTCAAAACTTGTTTTATAATAATAATTGGTTTTTAAAATAAAAATTCTATCAACACACTTTGTCCTCGGCAACACAAGAAGTTTGAAACTTTAAAATTCCTCAAAAAAATTATGAGTAATTTGTGGCATGAAGTGAAGTTCACAAAACATGAATTTTACAAAAAATGAAAAGTAACAAGTGTTTTTGATGTGAAGGGAAGTTCACAAACCATGATTTTTACCAAAAATGCAAAGCTTTGGCATTTCGTAGTATAGAAGAAACCACAAATGGAACCTTTTTGATGAACCTTCATGTTCACCAAGTTGAAAAAGTGTCAAAACTAAGTGTTTAAATTTTCCAAAATACTTCAAACTTCTTCTTCACTTAGTCAAATTTGAGTTGAGAAAATTCTCCTAAGACAAAAGAAAACTAACAATAACACAACAAAACTAAACCAAAACTTAAAGTAAAACCTATAATTTTATTTTTGGTTGATGTTGATTGATCATGCACCTCGATGCTCCTACATCAATATCAAGGTCAAGCACAATAAATTATTTATTAGTATTCCTCCAAGGAGACCACCAAATAAAGGCTTTGAGCATGTCATTAAGTTGGAGGAGGGCAATAAACTCATCATCACTACTCCCTACCACCACCCTAGCATACATAAGGAGGAAATAAAAAATATCATTAAGGAGATACAAGAAATGGGGCACATCATACCAAACCCAAGTCCCTTTTCCTCTATACAAATCCTATTCTCAATTAATTGATGTGGACAATGCATACATACAACTTAATGGACCAATGGATCCCTTATTAAGCAACTCATTGTCGTAGAGATGTTTCATTTAATTTATCAACCAAGGAATCATAATCTTGAGATGATGTTGGCACTATATGTGCAAACTGAGAATCCTTAATCATCTTAATCAATTGTGTATAAAAAAGTAACAAAAGAAATTATAATTAAAAACAATTTGACTGAAATAAATTTATCTATAAATAGATTCAAATAAATAACAATTGTTGCAAGTAACAATAATAATTGCTACAAGTAACTATTCTTGTGAAGACATCAACTTAATGACTCAACTATGTTGCAACTTAATTTAATAACAATTAATCATTCAACAACTCAAACTAATTGTAAACTAGGAAAATACAATTTAAAAATTTATTATACTGTAATTAATAATCTAATCTACAAGGAGTATTGAAGTACCTCAAGTGGCCCTTACTTGAGTTGTTGTAATCCCACAATATTCTTCTAAATCTTAACTCAAAGATTCATGGAAAATATTGTATCCTTATTTATCACAATTTGAACATATAAAACTATGAACAAAGTATCAGATCTCTTATCCTTGAATCCAGCCGCGCTCGATTCATGGGATAACCCCCTACGAAACTGGTCCATTTCGTAGCCCACATACTCTAAGCATGCAAAACAAGGTGAATTGCATTGGTCCTCGTGCGTAGTTCCCCATCCTCAAAAATTCATTCTGAGCATTAACCTTCGTCAATTCGTTGAAATTTGTGTTTTAAACCAAATTGTGAAAATTTAGTTTTGGGAGTTAGAAAATTTTCTGCACATGCAAGAGCTCTATTTTTTAGCGCCTTTGCATATTTTTCATGCCTTAGTCATTTTCTAGCACATGTTATGTAAAGGTTTTCAGCTCCTCTGCATATTTTCCATGTAGTGTCGCTAAATTTTTTCGCTCTTGCACATGCAATGTCAAGGAATTTTTTAGCCTCTGCATCTCAAACAAGTCATATGTAAAATCTTTGTTTTTCACCACTTTTACATATTGAAATGCAGTAGCTCTATTTTTCACCGCTTTCACATATTGACATGCAATAGCTCTATTTTTTACTGCCTATGCATGAAATTACCAAGTCTTTCCCAAGATGCCAAAGCGCTGATTTTTAGCGCTCATACATCAAAATGTTTACAAAGTTTTTCCAGCATGCAAAGGCAACATTTTTCAATGCCTATACATTAAGTGAAATTCCTCAATGTGTAAGGGCACTGATTTTTAGCGCCCTTGAACAAATTTCTAAAAAAATTACTAACACCCAGGAACTTCCAAAAATGCATTTTGAGCTTTGGTTTGCCCATTTTGCTCAATTTTTCTCGCTCCATTGCTCACATCCACTTGTTATATTTCTCATTTCCACTCCATTCTCCATCATCATCGCATCCAAGTTTCCCAAACCCATGAAATTTCTTAGATTTACACCTCATATTTTCCTAAATTTGCATCAAAATTGTTAAAGCCTACTCTTGCATACATTTTGATCTCTTGTGCCCAGATTCTGAAGCAATTTTGATCAAGTTCTTGCTTATCACCAAGCAAGAAGCCTTTGAAGTACAACCAAAAAGTTCTTCCCATGTTTCATTTTTTCAAAGAAGTGTTCATCAATGGTTCAAGAAGAATTTTAAGACGAAGCTTTCTCAATATCTTCAATGAACAAAATGATGGATTTCTAACTTGCTCTAGATTTAAGAATTGTTCCTAAAAGGCACCAGAAAGTGTTCAACCACATCGAAGGATTCAATCTTAAGAATTATTGTCATCTCCAAAGTACCCAATGCCAGACAGTGATGAAGTGCATGTCATCGTGAAGTTTTCATGGAGAAAGATGTTGTAGAAGGCCAAATTTTTCCTTAGATTAGATTTCCTAGTTTTATCATTTTTCATGCTTTATGTAAATAGGTTTTGACATTTTACATGTCAATTTGCAAAATGTAATTACTTTTAAAAATGGAGATGTTCTCCTACATTCATGGGCATCATGTTTGAATAAGTCAATAGTTAGTTAAGGTTTCTCCTAGATTAGCTCTCCTCTCTCATCTATAAATATGAGAGGATTCCTTTGTATTATTGACCTTTATCTTATGCAACGAAGTGTTTCTCATTTGTGAAGAACTTTTGAAACTTTGAGTTCTTATTTTGAAACTATTTTTTGATCAATAAAGAAGGATAAATTGCACACCAAACTTTGTGTTGGGACAATTATCTTATTTTTGGATTGGATTGGTGGTGTTTTGTAAATTGAGATCGAATGGCTTTCAAGATAATTTGTGTAGACTTTGTGTTGTGCCTTTTACTTGGAATCACATAATTACTAATAATATTGGTGAGTTTTCTTTAAAGCTTGGTACTTGAAGTTGTTCATGTTGCACGCAGATCTATTCGTAAGGTATATTGAAGACTTTGTGCTTCATTTACATTGCTAGTTTCTTTATTGTTGAATTAATCATTGAAGACTACGAAACAATTTTGTGCCTCCGTGAGCCTTTTGGTTATTTATTTTTATCACACTAGTATCTCTAGACTATGCTTTGACAAGTTTGAAGTATCAAGATTATTGATTATATTTTGTTTAAATTTGTATTGCATCCAAAGATATAAAATCGTGGAACATTGTAAACATATTCTCTGAAAAAAGAGAGAATCATGAATGTGACACACCCCCATATAATTAGTGTAGTATATATATTGTAAATTTTAGAATAGTTTACTTTAGTTTTAGTAAGAAATAAGAAGGGAACCTCCCCTTTATGAGATAAGAGATTTCATCTCGCATAACTGTGGCTAAAAATCAAGTTTTTTAATTTGTAAAGAGATTACAGAATTTTCACCCAATTGTTTTTTGGTGACTCTGCTGGGGAACGAAGCACACAATCAAAGCCTCATGCTTTTGATTGAGGTGAATAAGCACTCCATTATCTTATTGTGATCCCTTGTCTATTGTTATTACTAATTTCTCTTTTTTTTCAAGTCTACATTCTAGCTAACAGAAGTTATACATGAGGTTTAAGGGCATAAGGAGTGGTGGATCCATTTTTTCAGTTGTTGCAATGACATAACATTCTTCCTTCTCCTCCATGAGTAAGGTCACTGTTAAAATGAACTACAAGTTATCCTCCACAAAATTTAAGATCACCAATTTCGAGTGAATCTTCCATCTTTCATAGAGTTCCAGTTCAAGTACCTATTATTCAAATCGCTATGGCTCAACCACCTCTAGTACCTTGGGGTAATTCTTTTGGTCCTCTCAATTTGACCGCCCCTTTACATGAGCTTCCACATGTTTCATGGAAGAACATCCTAAAATTCTATGGCGATGGAAAGCAACATCCAGATGAACATATTGTTACTCTCTACACTGTTTGCAGTGTTCTTGGTGTTGAGCATGAAAATGTTGTTAAGAGGTTACAAGGAGTAGCTGCTAAGTGGTTCTATACTATTGCTCCTACTTCAATTACCAGTTGGAATACTCTTTGTACTAAGTTTGAAGAAATATTCAAACTTGTCAAAGATGCACACGCCTTGTTGGTGCAACTTACAACCATGAGGAAATAAGTGCATGAACCCATGCGTGAGTTCGTGGAAAATTTTAATAAGATGGTAACATGGATTCCCATAGAGGCTAAACCAATGCCTCACAACCTGAAGTGTTTCTTCATCAATACGTAACTCCCCAAAGTAAGTTTTCTTTTGCGTAGGGTAGTTCTTGCAAATGTTGAAGTAGCACAAAAAACAACTACAAGTCTTGAGGATGACTTGATTCTTGCCAGTGAGATAAGAAAAAATACAAATAGAAAGGGCCAAGTGCCAGGTTCTTCATCCTTCAATACCAACTCCAATTTTGTTGATCCCATGGTTCAAAGGTTGGAAAATGAGTTGTTGGCCTTGAAGAAGCAAGTTTCTAATAATAATACTTACAAGGATATTCCAAGAAGGACTTTTCCCAATTACTCTGGGAATAGAAATTAGAATCGTGGCCCTACATCTCAAGGAAGGATTGCTTTGGAATATCCACCTACCAATACGGTAGTGGGGTACTATGAAGCAGAGCAAGATGAGTACACACAACCAGATTATCTTGTAGAAGAAAATGTTGATTTATTTCAAGATGAAGAAATGGATCCAGTTAGCGACTCCAACATTGGTTATTTGCATGTTGAGCATGAACTTGATGAGGAGGACATAGTGATAGATGCATACACTATCTTCACTTGGTCACAAAAAAATAGCTTGACCAAAATCAAGTTGACAACACAAAATCAAAGGAAAAGCCATCGATAACCATTGCAAAAAGAGGTACTCCTTTTCTGCTGTAACTATAGGACAATGAATAAATCAAAAAGTACTCCCCATCCTCCTATTGTTTCTTCAAGTCCAAAATCCAATTATCAAGTTCCTAAGACTAGTGCCCATTTTGTTAAACCTATCCCAAAATTTGCACCTACTTCCTTGATCAGTTCCTTCCAATCTTTCAACATTATAGATCATGCAAAGAGGAAAAAATCTAGATTTTTGAAGTCAAATACTTGAAATCCAATCCTAATCAATTTGACAGGCTTGTTAAGTTTGTGAAGGATGAAGGAACTAGTCCATCTAAAGAAATCCCTTCAGATATTCCTACTGCCCCAAAACTAAAGCCTCCATAGAATAACCTTGTTATTGTTCCTCTACTACTTCTAGATGTATTGATCCGTTCTATATTTACCTGCTTGTTAATGGTTTTAAGTTAAGTAATTGTGTTATGCATTCTAGCACATCAGAAAATGTGATGCCAGCCAAGGAAGCCACTGCTTTGGGTTTGAATCTTACAAAAACTTTTAGCCACTTTTTCTCTATGGAAAACAAGAAAGTACCTCTAATCGGACAAATTAAAGATGCACAATTTGCATTTTCTACATTTCCAAAGAATAAAATCAAGATGATAGTCTTGGTAGCAAATGTTCCAATGTCTTATGGTCTCTTACTTAGATGCAATTTCTACAAAGATGTGGGAGGAGCTATTAAAATGGATATGTTAGAGGCAAGGATACCCATCAAGGGTGTTATGAAGAAGTCATTTCTAGAAAGGGAAGAAAAGTTTTCTATAACAAGATTGGATGACCCAAAAGCTCAAATTCTCTTCGAGTCTCCTGAAATGAGTTTTTACTATTTGAAAATTGATGAAATATTTGAGTATTTAGATAAGGATGCAAGCAAAGAGAAGAAAACTGATGTTTCATCTTCTTCAGATAAGGAAATGTCTTTAGACAGAAAGTCTTCTTCATATGGAGAATCTTCTTCAGATGAAGGAGTCATAGATTTTGAAGTTATCAATTTAGTAGATCCAAACAATTTTTGGAATATTAAATTTGATGATAGTTGTTCGTCCACTGGATCGGGAGCGAGAATCGTTCTCATACCTCCTAAAGGAAAAATCCTCCCTTTTCCTTTCAAGCTGTAATCTAACAACAATAACAATAAAGCAGAGTATGAAACATTATTGTTAGGAATGGGGATTGCATTTAAGAAAGAAATTAAAAACTTGCATACCCAAGGTGATGCCAAGTTAATGATTTGTCAAAGGAGTTGGTATCAAATAAAAAATGAAGGGTTACAAAATTATCATAATCATGTATGGGATCATAGTATATGACATTTTATGATGCATCATTAGACAAAAGGAGAGGACCTATCTCTGATTCACCAACTTTCTAGTGAAAAAAGTTACTTTTTCATTTTGAGTCTTTTTTAGTCTTTTTATTCTTGTCGCCTGACTCTACGCCCAATGGATGGATAAAGGCACTTGGAGTCTAGATTTATTCTCCCTTAATTCACTTCAAATAATGATTGAAGGAAGTTCCCCAACTAGAGCCAGTTGTTATCCTCGAATCTAGTTGCGCTCGATTCATGAGATAACCCCATACGAAACGAGTATGTTTTGTATCCCACATACTTTAAGCATGAAAAACAAGGTGAATTGCATTGGTCCTCATGCATAGTCCCCAATCCTCAAAAATTCATTTCAAGCATTAACCTTCGTTAGTTCGTTGAAATTCGCATTTTAAACCAAGTTGTGAAAATTCAGTTTTGGGAGTTAGAAAATTTTCTACACATGCAAGAGCTTTATTTTTTAGCGCCTTTGCATATTTTCCATGCCTTAGTCATTTTTTGGCACATGTAATTTTTGGGTTATTCAACACCTCTACATATTTTCCATCATGTACTGTCACTAAATTTTTTCACTCTTGCACATGCAATGTCAGGGAATTTTTGAGCCTCTGCATCTCAAACCACAAGTCATATGTAAAAGCTTTGTGTTTCACTACTTTTACATATTGACATGTAGTATCTCTGTTTTTCACCACTTTTACATATTGACATGTAGTAGCTCTATTTTTCACTGCCTTTACATATTGACATGTAATAGCTCTATTTTTTACCGTCTATGCATGAAACTACCAAATCTTTCCAAAGATGCCAAAGCGCTGATTTTTAGGGCTCATACATCATGTAACGCCCTGCCACATAACCCTAGAGGATGATGCAAACACAACGAAAGTGTAACAATTTTTTTTAAAAAAAGTGTAATTAATAACAAGTGAACTACACGTAACGCATACATCCTCTAAGGTACGTGACAATGCTTACATTTGAATCCCATAATATACAAAAGTAAACTAATCCATAGCATATAAATAATACTCATAAAATAATAACATACATCCAAAGTGTTAAAATCATCACATAAGATACAAAGTACATTAAATAACCATCCATAGATTGCATTCATTCAATATAGCAGTTACAAAGCTCATTTCCAAAATGAGGAAGATCATACAATAATGTTACAATTACAATGATACAAGAATCCTCCTCAAATACAAATGAGGAGTAGTATATATATAAAGTATCTAACTGATACAAAAGAACATAAGGAATAGTACAAAGCAACTAGTACACACGATCTCTTCAATATAGAAGATCCTGCCATCATGAACATGAAATGGGAAACCCAACGGTGTAAGGTGTGCGTTCCACCCAACCAAGTAGTACCTGAAGGCCCACCCCATGTGCTAGGAGATAGAAAAAGGGATCCCTAGGAAAAACCAACAACCTCTAGACACATGCAACACATAATAATATACCATACAAGAACAATACATACATAAAGGTTACATTGCTTCCAGAGTAAAAGAATCAAGTACATCAACTGCATTGACGCAACCACGGTAGGAGGGTCCTCAAAGAGAACAATCTAGACCGTGCAACAAGAGTAACACAATGGAAGAAACATAGAATATGGAGGAAAATGTAGATGGAAATATTCTCATTAACAAAATTATCAGTTACATTTAGCCAACAACATCCGAGCTTACAGATTCGGCTCACAGGCCTGATAAAATATACAACATTCTAACATGTTCCTATACGAGCCAAAGATATTACATATCAAAACCCTATATTCTTTTGGATCGAATTGTACTTTATTATTGCCATCCTAATGATCTATTACAAGATTTATATCATATCTGCATTTCTAGAAACATTTGCATCAACCAAAGATCATTACATTAACCAAGGAAAGAAAATATAACGTGCGCATCAATAGATCGGCCTCAAATTTGAATTATTCTCCAACAGGTGCATAAGATGAAGTGTGGACCTATACTAAAGTTCAGGAACACTCCACAGAACAATAAAAATCACATCGTTAAGATCCACAAGTCACGGGGACAAACCACAAATGATCAAATTAACCGATAGGCTTGAAAACTATTCTAGTGTCGATTTAAGAAATTGCTAAGAGATTCCAGAAGTGATAACTTGCTAAAAAAAGATCCAATCATGCTCAAATATTGGAACAAGGAAAATGAACATGTAGATGATGTAATCCAAGATCCACTAGGTCCGGTGAGCAAAGATGACGAATCCACCAACATGCACTGAGTAAGAACAAAACAAGAACAAAACTGAAAGAAAATATTTTTTTGGTTGATGCAAGATTGCCAAGAACCAAGGATGCTCCTGCATCATGCACAATACATATTGACTATTGTCATAGGAGGAGTGTCATCACAAATTTGCATGGGTTATTCTAGTTGATCTTCCTAAGCCCTGACCCCCATCTTGGGTTACCCTGGTGGCCTCTCACGACCCTCGGCCTCACATGCAAACTAATGTGGAATCAATTATCTTTCAAAGGGACAAGATAATGATATTGCCATTCCAAGCCTTCTCATCTCATCCCAAGTCTAAACAAGCCCTTGAGCCCATGAGCGAGGCAAAATTAACAAGTTATATGATTTAAGCTACCCTGCCCCTAATACAATTATTTAATTTCCACTGAATTAACTAACTCTCACATGAGTTACCCAGGTGCCACTTTGTGCGTTGACCCCCAGTGAGAGCCACTCCCCTACTGACAACACAAGGATCTAATCCAAAACCTAGGGTAAACATAGTGCACAAAATAGATATAAATCCCAACCATAATGCAAGAGGCAACACATCCCGTTCATAGTAACCGGGTGTTTAAACTGAATCACAACCAAGTGCATTACCCAAGGTAAATCAAAGGGTTGAACCACAAAACACAACCCCCTCATAAAATAACATCATCTAGAAGACTTACATACACAACTAACCAAATTACCCAACTGATGTGAATAGAAGAAATCACAATTTAGTAAGCAATTCACGCAGGAAATAAAGCTACCATTAGGATTTCCTAAATCCAATTTCCATCTCAAGAAAACAATAATACATTGCTCAAATAATTCTAACTCAATGCACTTTTATTCACAGGCTATAAAGAAATTAAATCTAATTGTTTAAATCAATTTCCCAATTACATCAATATAAAAACCCAATTTCCTCTTTAAAACATTTCATTTTAAAATATCTACTTGTGCTATTGCAAGCACCTATTATAACAAAATATCCATTTAAATAAATATATTTATATATATATAATTATATATGTATATATACATATAATTATATATGTATATATACATATAAGTATATATGTATATATACATATAATTATATATGTATATATACATATAATTATATATGTATATATGCATATAATTATATATGTATATATACATATAATTATATATGTATATATACATATAATTATATATGTATATATACATATAATTATATATGTATATATACATATAATTATAAATGTATATAAACATATAATTATATATATATAAATATATTATTTAATTATTTAAAAATAAAATTACAATTACCAACAATTACAATATATATATAAATATATATATATAAACATATTAAAAAAAACAAAATCGAAATCGCATTATCTGGGCGAATGAAAGTTTGGAAACAACCATACAATGGCTAGTTGGGGTGTTGCATTCGCAACCAACTCCCATAGAGAGGGTCGTGACCTGTAAAGGAAGCGTTGGGTGTTGCCTCCATAGTCCACCTCCCCTATGGGGGTGACTATGGGGGTAGCCCCCCAGCCCCTCTAAAAAAAAATTCCCTATGTTTTATAAATTCATCATACGGCGATTCCACAGTCTAGTTTTTTTTTTTTTTTTAAATCTATAGGAAATTTCTAGAATTTAACATGCATAAATATATATTTATATATGTATATGTATATATAAATATATGTATATCTAAATCAAATACAATTGCCCAGAAGGAAAAAATTTTTAAAAAAATTCTACAAGAGGATATTTTTAAATTCACCAAAGGATTATAATTTTCATAAATTTTGAGAGGAAGATTGAAATCAATTCCTATAGAGATTTTCCAAATCTTCTATTGTTTTCCCTCTGGGATTTCTATTGTTTAAAAACAATTTCCTATAGAGGATCTAAAGCTTTTACGACAATTTCCAATTCCAAACAAATCAAGCTAAAAAAAAATTCTACAGAAGCTCAAAGCTTTCACAACAATTAGCAATCTTCCACACATTAAAATCTTTCAAATTTACAAAATAAATTAAAGCTTCTACAGAAATAACACATTCTTCTTGTACAAGCAATCTTTCCAATTTGCATATAAATAAAAACAATATAAAGAACCTATTTTTGGATGCTTGAGGAAATGATGCTTGAAGTAGAGCTTTGCCTTCAGATTCCAATTTACCAAAGCTTCTTCCAAAATATCCACTTTTCTAGAAAGATGAAAACAAAACCAGAGCCAAAATTTCTCGAGAACTTCCTCAATTTTCAACAACAATATTAACAACCTCTTTCAATTTTTTAACAAACTCTTTCAAAAATATATTTTCTCATTGCCGTGAAGTAGCCTCTTTCCTCTTTCAGTTAATGCAAATATTATCTCCGAGAATTATTTCCCAACAACAGTATTTAATCTTTCTAACACATGTCACAAATAAAATATCTTTCCCAAAACAAATCATAGATATTTCCTCTAAGATAATTACAAGATATTTATGCATTTAATAATTCATAATTCACATATTAATTTCTAATTAAATTTAATCTAATCAATTTAATCACTTTATAAAATAAATCTAATCACAAAGATTAAATCACTTTACAAAATAAATTTAATTTAATTAATTAAATCAAATATAAATCTTCTAACAACATTAATCAAAATTAATTAAATAATCACTAAAAACCATTATAAGCATTAATTAACATTGATTTCCCACAAAACATACCTTGCAAAATAAATAAACAACAAGGAAAACGTGGATTACATAACAACAAAGCATACCGAAACAAGGACTGATGACACGTTGTGACTAGGGTTGTGGCTTGACAAGGAAACCCTGTTACTATCTCCCAATCAACTATACCGTTGGGCAATGGACACGCTCAAACCTGTGAATCTAGGTGAAGCTGATGTCTTGTACCTGCAATCCTACAATCAAAACATATGTCGTACATATATATAAATCATGAATCAAACACACCATGAAGAGAAAATTGTGGAATCGCAGGGCACTCGCAAGCGAGTGATGCAATCCTGTTCCCTTCACCAATACAGTGTCACATCAAAACTGACGAAATTAAAACATCAATTAACTACATATGAGCATATATCAATATCAACTCAAATAAACAACTATGCTAATCAAAAAGCATGTCATAATCAATAATCATCAATAAAGTGTACCATCACATCACAACATAAAAACCATCATCACTCCAATGTCAGCGATCAAATAACAACATAGTATCATGGTCTATCAAAGTAAAAGCATTGTCTGAAAACATAAGCAAATCAGAGGGGTGCTACACATCAAAATGTTTACGAAGTGTTTCCAGCATGTAGAGGCAACATTTATCAATGGCTATACACCAAGTGAAGTTCCCCAACATGTAAGAGCACTGCTTTTTAGCGCCCTTGCACAAATTTCTAAAAATTATACTAACACCCAAAAACTTCCAAAAATGCATTCCTAGCTTTGTTTCACCCATTTCGCTCAATTTTTCTTACTCCATTGCTCACATCCACTCTATTCTCCATCATCATTGCATCCAAGTTTCCCAAACCCATGAAATTGCTTAGATTTACACCTCAGTTTTTCCTACCTTTGCATCAAAATTGTTAAAGCCTGCTCTTGCATATATTCTGATCTCTTGTGCCCAGATTCCAAAACAGTTTTGATCAAGTTCTTGCTTATCACCAAGCAAGAAGGCTTTGAAGTACAACCAAAAATTTCTTCCCATGTTTCATTTTTTTAAAGAAGTGTTCATCAATGGTTCAAGAAGAATTTGAAGATGAAGCTTTCTCAATAGCTTCAATGAATAAAATGATGGATTTCCAGCTTGCTCTAGATTTAAGAATTGTTCCTAAAAGGCATCGGAAAGCATTCAACCTCATCAAAGAATTCAATCTTAAGAATCCTCATCATCTCCAAAGTACACTCCAATGCCAAACAATGATGAAGTGCACATCATCATGAATTTTTCATGGAGACAGTTGTTGAAGAAGGCCAATTTTTTCTTTAGATTAGATTTCTTAGTTTTAGCATTTTTCATGCTTTATGTAAATAGGTTTTGACATTTTACATGTCATTTTTCAAAATGTAATTACATGTAAAAATGAAGATGTTCTCCTACATTCATGGACATCGCATTTGAATAAGTCAATAGTTAGTTAAGGTTTTTCCTAGATTAGCTCTCCTCTCTCATCTATAAAGTTGAGAGGATTCCTTTGTATTATTGACCTTTATCTCATGCAACGAAGTGCTACTCATTTGTGAAGAAATTTTAAAACTTTGAGTTCTTATTTTGTAACTATTTTTTGATCAATAAAGAAGGCTAAATTTCACACCAAAATTTGTGTTGAGACAATTATCTTGTTTTTGGATTGGATTGGTGATGTTTTGTAAATTGAGATCGAAAGGATTTCAAGATAATTTGTGTAGACTTTGTGTTGTGCCTTTTACTTGGAATCACATAATTACTGATAATATTGGTGAGGTATCTTTAAGGCTTTTTACTTGAAGTTTTTCATGTTGCGCGTGGATCTATTCGTAAGGTATATTGAAGACTTTGTGCTTCATTTACATTGCTAGTTTCTTTATTGTTGAATTCATCATTGAAGACTACCGAATGAATTTATGCCTTTGTGAGCCTTTTGGTTACGTATTTTTATCACACTGGTATCTCTAGACTATGCTTTGACAAGTTAGAAGTATCGAGATTATTTCTTAGATTTTACTTGAAGTTGTATTGCATCCAAAGATATAAAATTGTGGAACATTGTAAACATATTCTCTGAAAAAAGAGAGAATAATGAATGTGACACACCCCCATATAATTAGTATAGTGTATATATTGTAAAGTTTATAATAGTTTACTTTAGTTTCAGTAAGCAATAAGAAGGGTGCCTCCCCTTTCTGAGAGGAGATATTTCATCTCACATAATTGTGGCCGAAAATCAAATTTTGTAATCTGTAAAGAGATTATAGAATTTTCACCCAACAGGATCAAGTGTACTTATATTCCAATGTATTTAATAATAGAAAATCTAGGTAGCTTCTCGACCTCTCACAAGATCAAACATATTTACAAAATCTTTGAGAGATCACTTATTCATGGACTGAAAACAAAAGCAATTGTCAACTCTCCCAAAAATATAGGAAGAGGACTAGATCTTATTTCAAATAGAAACGTTAGTGGAGATAAGAGTGCAAGAATCATATCAAGACTCTACATCTTTTAAAGAAGATGGTTATAACTAAAGACATGTTTAACAAAGAAAAACTTATTGCAAGCCATAACCACTATTAATACAAGTATCTTCTTTCCTCCATGACCTAATAATATCATAAAGTAAAAAAAATAGAGTGATCCATAAATAAATCATGTCTACACTCTCTAGTTCCATTTCTTGCATCAATTGCATAAAATTGAATGTGTTGTAGGTGATCATCCTCTTTTGTTGCAGCAAACATATATCCTTTTGTTGCGGGTTGGCATTCCCTTTGTTTTGGGTTGACAAATCCTTTGCTATAGAGGTTAGTTTATCTCAAGGGTGTCCTTTCATCATTAGTAACCAAAATTAACATAAAACTCTATTAAATTCCATAGACATTCAAATATTTAAACAATCATTTATCATTATAATATATCATCTCAAATGGTTTAAATTCTTAAAATAAGTGGAAAGGACTAGGAATTTCTTTGAGACTATTAGAAATATTATGAAAATTATGAAACTAAAACAAGGAAAATAGGACAATTCTAGGGCCCACCATCTTCCTTTATGGTTTTAGTGAAGAACAAAGATGGCACAATGTGAATGGGCATTGATTATAGAGCACTAAAAAAGAACACTATCAAGAATCAATACCCCATTCCCAAGATTGATGAATTAATAGATGAGATTCAAAAAGAAATCTATTTTTCAAAAATAGATCTCAAATCAGGATACAATAGATCAAAGTCTGAGAGGAGGATATTCACAAGACAAGTTTTCAATGTCACTATGGACACTATGATTTTTTAATCATGCTAATTGGGTTTAAAAATGCTTTAGAAACTCTCCAATCATGCATGAATCAGATGTTTTTCAAGAAATTGAGAATTTTTTTCCTTTTTTTATTGATATTTTGATCTATAGAAAAATGTGGGAGGAGCACCTATGGCACATTGATGAAGTGTTGGGAATTTTGGAAGCACAAAAAATGTTTTCCAAGAATTCAAAGTGTGAGTTCAATATGATAGAGATCTTGTATCTAAGTCATATCATCAATGCAAAGGGAGTTCATGTGGACATGTGGAATATCAAATCAATTTGTGACTAGCCTCCCCCAAGGATCTTGACATAGCCATGAGGATTCTTCACCCTTTGCAACTGCTATGGGCATTTTTTTAAGGCTTTCTCCCAACTATCTACACCCTTAACTAATCTAACAAATAAGAGAGCTTTTCACATGGACTGAAGATGCACAAAAATCATTTGATAGAGTAAAGAGGTAATGAACTTGTGTCATGTTAGAAATTCCATATATCACTCTTCTTTTCACACTAGAATGTGATGCATCATGATAAGGAATTGGGATCATGCCCATGTAGAACAAGCACTTGATTTCTTTTGAGAGTTGAAAACTCATAGAAGTGGAAATATGGTGCTCCATCTATGATAAGGAAATGTTGGCCATCATGGACACATTGGTAAAAATTAGGCAATGCTTGGTGGGTGCTTGATTTGTGGTCAAAATTAATCATAATAGCTTTCAAGTTATTTTCTCAATAAAAAGGATCTAAATGAGAAATAAAAAAATTGAGTGATCAAACTCCAAACATATGATTTTAATGTTGAGTATGTCAAAGGGAAGAACAATATTTTTATTGATGTGCTATCTAGAAGGTTGAATATGTGTTCCATGTCTCATATCATTGTAGAATGGAATAATGAAATTGTAACAGAGTATGCCAAGAATACATTTGCAATTAATGTATTAGAAGGGAATTTTTTGGATGACAAGTACACCATTTGCAATGAGCTCATTCTCTACAAGGGAAGAGTGTACTTGGTGCTAGAATCAAGGATGAAGGTAAATATTTTGTGGGAAGTTCATGATACTCCCTTGGTGGGCGACCTTAAGTATTTCAAGACATAAAAAAATCAAGTAAAGGTTCACATGGAAGGGACTCAAGGATTATATCCTCACCCATATCAAATAATGCATTATTTTTCAAAAGAATAAAGCATAAAAAACACTTCCAACAAATCTTTAGCAGCCCTTCCTCATATTGGAGTAGAAATAAGAAAGTGTCTCAATGGATTTCATTATGAGACTTCCTAATGAAGTATATATGTTGTTGTAGACATACTAACAAAGTATGCACATTTATTTGTTGGCCATCTCTTCATATTTTAAGGTGCCAAAAGTGGCCAATATATTCTTCAATGAAGTGATGAAACTCTATGGACTATCCAAGAGCATTGTGAATGATAGAGATAGTCACTTCATGATTTTTTGGGCAAAGCTCTTTCTTTGGTGAGAAGTGATCTCACAACTAGCACCAATACCATCTACAAATAGATGGAAAAACCAAGATTCTAAATAAATAGGTAGAAGGTTATTTAAAAAAATTTGTTTTTAACCATCAATAGACTTGGATGAAGTGGATCTACTTGGGGAAAATTTTGTTAAAATGCAATCTACCATATGTCAATCAATATGACACCATTCATGGCCTTGTATGTGTATAAATATTTAATCTTCATTTATCTCATTCTAGTGGATAGTGAGGTACTCAAAGCAAGTGATGTGAACAAAGAAGATATTTTGAAGTCACTCAAATATAATTTTCAACGGGCTCAAACCAACAGAAGATGTATGCAGACCACCATAGGATTGAGAGAACATTGAAGAATAAAGATATGGTTTTTTTGACAATATATCCCTACAAGAAATATTCCTTGAAGGAAAAGTGGGTTGGAAAATCTCAAATCATATTTATATGAGCCTAACTAAATTTTTAGAAGGATTGGTGAAGTGGCCTATGAGTTGGAGTTACAAGAAGGAAGAAAGATGCATGTTTTTTTATGTATCTTTCCTTTAAAAGGTGATAGGAAAACATATGGAACACTCAAATGAGTTGCCTCCAATTTATGAAGATGGAAAAATAGTTTTAATTCTCGAAGCATTCATGGATGAAAATGAAAGGAAGTTGAGAAATAGAAGCACCAAGGCATAATTGATTTGATGGAAAGATCCTCTGTTGGAGGATGTAATGTGGGAAGGCCCACAAATATTAAACATCTAAACCTACAATTTCTTGAGGACTTAGCATCGTAAATTGTTGACTCTAACAATTTCACACTATGTTTAGCTCCCTGTTATGGGATTAAACCTAATTATGCTTATTATTTACCTGTTTTCTTATCATTTTTAGAAAATCAATATAAAATTGGGAACTAAAATTATTTATTTATTTAACAAAAATCTAGATCCCGAAATAGGTATGGTCTAAGGCACCCTTGCCCTTAACCAACCTATTTTGGCCTAATTTTTATTATTTTATTTTTGTGATTTTTATGTTTACAAATTCAAGTTCATTTGTCGTATTTTCACAATTAATTTTGTGGGAAACAAAGAAATGTATATAAATGTATTTTTCACCATTTAAATCTAGGAAGGCAATTTGAATTCAAATTGAGCATCCAAATAGTAGTCAAGAGTAGAATAAGTGGAATTATTACAACACTTTTTTATTAGTCAAGATTCATGTTAGCAATGCATCAAGTTCATAAGTAATGTTGTTCATGTTTTGTATTCATTTGTTTTGTGAGTATTAACACTTGCAAAGCTTCATATCAACAAGAAAATATTCCTTGCATGAGTGAGCATCATGACTTTAGTTTGTCAAGGAGATCAAATCTGAGTGGTAAGTTGTTGCACTTGTCATTTATCAATTATTTTTATCAATTTTCCTTTCTCCGACCAAGGGTAAGAACTTTTTACATCATCATAGCCATTGTGGAGGTAGAAACACCAAAACAGGGTTTGACTTAGGAAATCCCCTAATGGCACAACCCTTTTTCCCCTCTCTTGTTCACATGTCATAGATTTGAAGTGGATTTGGGAGAAGATTGAATACCTAATAGCATGATCAACCATTCAAGCATTCTACTTCAACAAATTAGGGCAAGATCAATTATTTATCAATAGATAAAGTTTTGAAGTTAAATCCAAAAGGGAAGAAAATACAGACTGCAACTCAATGATACCTATTTTGAGACTCTAAAAAAGCATCTTTCCTAATCTAAGGCACCCATGCCCCTAACCAAAAAATTTCTAGCTCAAATTTATATGTCACTTGTTCCTTTATCTATGTCTTTTGCTTCTCTGTTATTAGTTTCAGTATATCTCTTTTGTACTTTTCTAAAATTACATTATTTTGTTGTAGTTTCATAGTTAACCTAGTTTATTTTCAATCATATCAACCCTCAACCAACAAACCAATCCATCCAAACAAGGGAAAAACCCCAATCAACCATTTTGGCTCTTCCTTGAGGAAAGTAGCCAAGCGATCTTGTTTGATCATTTGTGTGTCCCCTTCATGTGATGTAAGAAGAAAGGGGCTATTTAGATCCTAGGCCGTATTTTCCCACATCACATTTCGGTGAACCCAAAACTTTAAACATTTTGCAGAACTTCTGAAATCAAATATCTTTCATTGCAAAATCTAAGTAAAATCTTAGGTTGTATGAAAGTGTTTTCATTCAAATTGTATTTCATGTTATGCTATACATTGAAAAAGTATGCATTTATATTTAAAAATTTTTAAGATAAACTCAAATAACTATAACATTTTGCATTCTAGAAATTATCATTGGAACATATTGTATTCGTTGTATTGCTCTAAAATAAATAAAAAATATGCATGTGTCCCTTATATAAACAAAAGGTTTCCTTGCATTTCCAAAAATTTGTTTGCTTTCAGATCTAAAATTGTATAGGTTCAAATCCTCAAACACTATAATTGATTCCCAAAATTTTAAATTGTTAAAAATTCACACCTCTGGTCTAGGGTGCCCTCACCCTTGTCTAGATAATTTACATTCAAATTTTAGTCACATCTCTATTTTTGTGACCTCTATGAAAACCTATATCATGTTACTAAAAATTGTTCTTGTTTTTGTCATCATCATTTGTTTTCTCCTCATGTATGAGCACTCAAGCATCCTAAATATAGTAATTAATTTATGAGCTTCACGAATTGGTGTCTCATATTGAATACCCTTATGGGAGGTAGTTATAGACTTATGGTTTCTCGTGCTACAATCGCATCCAATGTTGAGCCTACTCCTACTTTTCCTACATCTTCCTCATCCCCAACCATTCATGTGGACTTGGAAGTTGTTTCACATGTTCTTGAAGATAAACTTAATCAATTGAATAAAGACCTTGAAAGCCTTCAACTATACTTAAGTACTAAATCCTTGGCAGGAGAAATTGTGCCTCTTATGGATAACCTTTAAAAATTGATCAATGACTCCCAAGGAATAGAAGTGTAGTCTAGCCTACCCATATAGTGAATTCAAACATCCCTATCGAAGCTAGTTGTTCTCAAGCCCTCACTAATGTTCAAAATCTAATGAGAAAACAATTTTACTCTCCTATGACCACACCTTATATTCCTAATTTTACTCCTCCAATTGTAGCATCCACCACAAACTATAATAATGATCTTAACACTAGTTTATGGCTTTCTTGCGGGGATCCTTGTAGCTTTGTCCCTTCATCTACCACACCTCCATTTTCTTCACCTCTCATTAAATTTTAAAACAATAACCCTCCAATAATCAACATAGTCCTACACATTCCACACATTCTTGAAACATATCATCACATGATCTCGTCATAATTCAACTCTTGCAAAATATATCATCTTTACAACAAGTTTCAAACATAAGCCAAAATAAATCCAATTCTAATCATCCAATGTATCTTAAATGTAGCCCATTCTCATTTGATATTTTAAAAACACCCATTATGTAAAGCATTGAGATACCTCGCTTCAAAATGTATATTGAAAAAGGATCATGTATCAAATTTTATCACGTTATGTAGTGATTTTTTTTGAAGATGTTCTCCTAGCTAAAATTTTCCCTAGATCATTGAAATATATGGCTTTGGATTAGTTTTTTTCATTGCTTGATAATTGAATTATGTTCTTTACACAACTTGTTAATGATTCCAACATTTTCAAGAAGACAGATTAACCAATTTAGTCCATTGAAAACAAGGACATAAGGAGAAGGTGACTGATTTTATAGGATGATACCAAGATCTTTATTCAAAAATCTCATATTCTCTCTCGGATACTGATATACAAAGAGTCTTCATTGAAAATTTTCAACCTAACATTCGAGTTCGAGATAAGATCTTGTTGATGAAATATCCTTCATTCACGCATTTATGTACGGCTCTTCACGATTATTGAATTTTGGTTAAAAAATATGAGGGTACACCTTCATCAACTCCTAATAGTCAGTACAAAGCCATTTATCAATCTAATTACTAGTCATTTAAGAAGAAAAATAAAAAATTTATAAAAACAAACACTCCTCAATCTTCTAATAACATTGAAACATGAGTTGTTTCTACATTTATAACACCATATCAATTTAGGCCACAATATAGAAAATTTTCATAATTTTATAATTATCTCCATGCTACTATGTTACAATTTCTTAACAAGAACATGATCGAACTTCCTCCCATTAGGCCTATTGATACCACCAAACCGTTACCTCATTACTTTAATTTAAAATATTTTTTATCAATATCATTGTACACTTGGACATGATACATAAGGATGTATGCATCTTAATCACCACTTGTGTAATACCTCATCGATTATAATATTATCTAGTTGGTTTTTGTAAACAACAAAGGGAATAAATCGGTAGCGCCACCTAATCAAAATTTACAAATATTCACCAATCTATTACCAATTCATTCAACTAATTTCATCAAACAAAGTGATAGTGAAGAAGAATTTGATGATATATCTAATGAGATAAACATAATTGGTGCTTATTCCCCTAAAATTCAAACAAATATTTTACCTAATATCACTTTTACACATATTGATTCTTCTATAACCACATCTGATGGTCCTCTTTACATAATTGGTAGAATTGACGATAAACCCACAAGGGGAATACTCATCGATCTGGTATGTTTAGTAAATGTGATCACTAAAGAATTTATGTACATGCCCAAAAATTTTAAGTATAATTATGAAAAATCAAAACTACCATTAAAGGATCAAAATAGTTCTATCCAACCTACAATTGGTTCTATAATTCTCCTAATTAAAGTAGGAGCTAAATTTTGGATTTTTTTTACCACATTATCAATGTAAAACTACTTTGATGTGAAGTTGGGACATACATTGCTAAGCTCCATGAATGTGGTGTCATCAATCATTCAAAAATGTTAAATTCCAATTTGAAAGATAAATACATACTATTTATCATAGTGGATTTAAGCCTTTAGCCTCTCATGGAAATTTTTCACTAGATTACTTTTGGCCTCAACTAGCACAACTTGCTAAACTGCATAAAGATTATCTATTTTTACCATTACCAAAAGTTCAAAGCTAACTGATAGCTCAATTATCCTTTACCAACATTTCACCTAAAGCTCCTCAATGTTTAGTGGCTATGATGATTGTTCCTCCTACTCCACAAGTAGTGAACAAACCTTGGCCTGAACCAGGTATTCTTCCTCGACCTTCTAGCATCTATGTCATAGTTCCTCCTCTACCATCCTATGAAGGACCACGAGACAATTGTTTGATGAGGCCTTCAAGGATTAATTTTGTGCTTCCTAAGGAAAAAAATCTGTTTTGCAAAAACCTAAACCACCTATGGTTTCCCAACCTTTAATAGTTCCTCCAATTTCTCCTAGAAAAGAAAAAGAGGGATCAATGTTGGAAAACTCCTCAATTGCCCCTTCACAAGTTGAATCTCATGCAATATGAAATTGAAGTGCAAAGGAATGAAAAAACATCAGCTTAATAAAGATAATAAATCCTTACATAATGATCCTCCATCCATACAACTCAATTCCAATTAGATACCTCCAACCCATCCATCCTCAACATTACTGGATTCCACTCCACCTCCCTCACCTAACCATGAAGTCAAACCTTACCTATCCCAACCAATTCAAAAATTAAAAACTCTCACATGGATGATAGCGCCCACAATCATGTTGATATCACTGATATGTAGCCCATTGTAATACATTATGATATTGATTCAAAAGATAAAATAAAAGAACAAAAGGAAGACCATAATGAATTATCCCTTACATTTGTAAAATCAATGAATCTAGATGGGGGAAACCGTGGTAGTCCTCCTTCGATGAGTGACCCACCATATAGTGGAGAACCTATTACTTCTCCTTGTACTACACTTTTTGTAGTTCCTTTACCTTATTGTCCACCTATTTATGATGAGCAAGATTAGGATGTAGAATATTTTCTATAAATCAGCTAGCATGTGTAGTAGCTTTGTGTGTTTATGTGTTTTTCTTGCATGTAATGTAATCTCCTAGTATTGTGGTGTTTGGTGTGTCTTTGTTTTTGTTAGTTTTTTTTGGATTACCCTTGTTATTCTTGTTGGCACAAGAATACAAAGAAAATGAATATGTTGTGACAATCCTCTGTTTATGTCTCCATTCTTCTTTATGTTGTGAACGTCTTTCTTTTGTTCCTTTTAGGAATGATGCAGAGTGTTGAGACATTTAGGTCTCTTCCATGTTGACCCAAAAAAAAAAAAAAAATCATGTTTCATTCCTCCCTTGTGTTCATATTTTCACAAGTATTTGGGGAATGATGTCAATTTCGAACAAGATCATCTTATACATTATCTCTCATCTATACTAAACCCATATATGTGGATCCATCATGTGTTATATGGATTTTTTTGGGGCAACCCCTTGTCACATGAGTCAATTTTTTTGGGAACATATCATTTGGCATAGGGTTTCCTAACAAGATCTCATATCTTATCATTTTGTGGCATCATTTTTATTCAACCTTAAAGGAAATTGCTCCCAATTGGTGTTAGCAATTACTTTAAGGTGGGGGCATACATTACATTATGTGTGTCACTTTGTTTCACATGATTAGAACTTTGTGATTCCTTTATGGAATATTAATCATATTTTAATATAGCACCTTATCAAAATTATTTGAAATATAATTCTTGGTATGGTTGACATGAGAACTCACCTAGTGAATATCGGACTTCACTAGCCCTTGTGTGCTTGCATTTGCTACATTTTCATAAACACGCCTAGTGAATGTCATACTTCACTAGTCTGTGTTGTTTTCTTGTCAATATCACCTAGCGAATATCGAACTTCATTAGCCTATGATGCCTTTTATTTATTCATGAATCACCTAGAAAATATCAAACTTTTCTAGCCTCTGATTTATGAATATCTTGGGTATGGATCCTAGTAGGTTTCTTTGGATCTTGCTATTCTATAATTTCATACCCCCATTTTTTTTATTTTCATCATGTTCGCAGATGTTTGCATTATGTTTTATTTTTTTCTTCATTGTGTATGCTTTGTTGTAATGTCATTTTTCCTCCTAAAGTTGTTTAAGTATTAGTAGCAGATTTAATAGATCAAATGTTAGAGTTAAGATAATTTAGAAGATTTAATGTTATTGAAATGATGGGAATAGGTATTATAAAATAACCAATGTAAACTATAATATGTAATAGCTAGACAAATATTGTAAAGCAAATAATTAACATAGTAAACTAAATACACATCCATATAATTCAACTAGATTAACATCAAAATATTATAGACAATATCCTAATGTATTTATAATTAATGGTTTCCAATACTTATCTGAATCATAAAACTTGGAAAATATGCTCTCACCCTAGGAAGATGTCAGCGGTATTGGTTCTTGCTATGGAACAATATAGGAGCAAATCATACTACGATGATCTACATAAGTGTTAGCTCAACAAAACAATGTTCAACACAAGTGCAAACATCCAAGCCTTGGCTAGGATAATCTTGGGTGTACTATGTACCTTGGGTTGGACACACATTAGGTGCCCCCTTCTCTAATGCCCATATCTCACCAAACCACTTCAAGTTTGTAAATTCAATTTTATTTTTCAGATTTTCAAAATAAATTTTGAGGGAAATAAATAAATGCATATAAATATAAGTTTTTTCACCATTTGAAAATAGGAAGGCAATTTGAATTCAAATTGAGCATCCAAAGAGTAGTCAAGAGCATAATAAGAAGCACTATTGTAACACTTTTTCATCAATCAAGATTCATGTTAGCAATGCATTAAATTCATAAGTAAGATTGTTTATGTGTTCTATTCATTTATTTTATGAGTACTAATAATTGCAGGACTTCCTATCAACAAGAAAATATTCCTTGCATGAGATGAGTGCCATGACTTCAATCCACCAAGGAGATTAGATCTGAGTGGTAAGTTGTTGCACTTGTCATTTATCAAGTTTTTTTATCCATTTGACTTTGCTTGATCCAGGATAAGTACTCTTTACATCATCATAGCTATTGTGGAGGTGGAAACACCAAAACAATGTTTGACTTAGGCAAGCCCCTATATGCACAACCCTTTTTCCCCTCTCTTGTTTCCAAGGGGAAGGTCTGAAGTAGATTTGAAAGAATATTGAAGACCTAATAGCTAGATCAAGCATCCAAGCATTCTAATTCAACAAATTATGGAAAGAAATTATTTATCAATGGAAAAAGTTCTAAAGTTGAATCTAGAAGGGAAGAACCTACATACTACAACTCATTGATACCTATTTTTAGATTCCAAAAAGAGTCTTTTCCAAACTAAGGCACCCACACCCCTAACCAGACAATTTTGACTCAAGTTTATATGTCAAGTTCCTTTGTCTTTTCCTTTTTCTTCTCTATTATAAATTTTAGTCTATCAATTTTGTACTTTTATAAAATTACATCAGTTTTCATGTAGTTTCATAGTTAACCTAATTCAATTTCAATCATATCAACCCTCAACCAACAAACCAATTCATCCAAATGGGGCCAAAAACCATAATCAACCATTCTAGCTCTTCCTTGAGGATAGTAGTCAAGTGGTCTTGTTTGATCATTTTTGTGCCCCCTTCATGTGATGTAAGTGGAAAGGAGTGATTTAGATCCTAGGTCATATTTTCCCACACCACAAGGACAACAATTTTGAGTGTGGAAAACTTGGCATTCCCTTTTCTATTCAAACTAATTTTGTACATATTAGGTATGTACTTATGTATGTATTACCCTTAATGCTTGGACATGAACATAACACCTCAATTACTAACATGCACCACTAGAGTGTGATTCTTCATTATAAATATTTGAGTGGATAAGGATGTTGAAAATATTGGTGTCTACTCCTTAGGATTATAGAATCTAAAAACTGTAAACATGTAATATCCTAACAAAATCAAATTTGGGGTTTATCGATAGAATATTATTGGCTTACAATAATTTAAGCCTCTACCTATAATATATTTGAGAATTAAATTTTGAAATTTTAGTGCATTATAATGTAATATCTTGTTTTAAAATTCATTTTCTTGCCTTAAATTAATAGTCCTAACTCACCATAATACTTGCATAATTAATTATAAATATTAATCTAGCCTTAAAATTATAATTTTGATTGCATATAATTTGGATTTAAAGGTTATAATATAACTCTAAAAATATAAAACTTATTATTTAGTATCTATTGTAACCCTTCTTCCAATTTGCAATTATATCTGTTTCCATAAAGTCTTTCAAAAGTTTCCAATTTCTACCCAAGTTAAGGGTTTTTGTCCACTAACTTGACAAGATAAATTAAGGGTTTACATCCTTTAATCTATGATCTTGAGGGGTTTCATCCTCAATTTTTTGAATCCTTAGTTTATATTTTACAAGGGAAATAAATAATATGTCTTCACCCAAAATGATATTTCTTCTCCTTACTTGGACTCCCTTAAATAGATTATTTATCCAAGAGTCACCACTCTTTGAATGTCTCTTGATTAAACTTAATTTCATTTGGTTATATTATTCAATCCAAGTGGATGCCTTTTAACCTTTGTCTTCTAACAGTTGCCTTGTAACTTTTGTCTTGTAGTGCTAAAAAGGGCATGTGATTGCTTTTTATTTTCTTATTCCAACCATCTTAGCAATATTTTAAACCATATTTATCCTATATTGACTACATAGTTGTGTCCCCATTTACTGTCATAATAATTTATTAATAATTTTAAATTCTTTAATCTAAGTTTAATTTTTGAAATGGGGACATTACATACAATGACATAAACCCAAATGGTTTGCTACCCAAGTTCTGCATAGTAATCCTTTATTAATACTACAACCACAATCACTATTTAGAAAGACTTATTACCCTCCTGAAGGCTTGTAAACTAAACAAACAAATCTTGTTGTGAACCCCAATCCTAGACTTGCACAATCATAGCAAACAAACACAATATTAGATCCATATGCAAGTTAGAACTAATATTCCCCATGAAATTCATCTACAATGCTCAAAATAGGAAGGAGAATGGAGAAGAAAACAAGAAAAGCAATGAAATCCTATTTAAACATGCAAACTCTCAATCCCATGGGGGAATTGGTGCCAATTTGATGTGGAAATTGGCCCTTTCCCAACTCCTTTGCAAGCTTGATGATCTTGATGAAGATTGATCCACTTGGTGATGAAGAAAAATGTGATTCCTTGATAAAAATCTGCAATAATCTAGCTATGGTAATGGAGAATGCTATGGAAATGGATGAAATTGCTCTAAATGTGAAGATAGTAACTTTTCTCTAAGTTCTAGATCCAAAATACTAAGGAAATATTCTATTTATAGAAAGACAAGATGGAGGAATGAGCAAAATGAAGCAATGTGGGATCATTCAACATCCAATGGCCAAGTGCCACTTGTCAAGATGTGAATGGAGGAAGCTTGAGCACATTTTGATGAATGTGCACAATAAATGATATTAGGTGGAATTTGAAAATCATGAAATGACTTGTTGGAGGGAGAAAGGGATGAATTAAATGCCACTTGGCTCAATGCACAAGGACATGTAAGAGGAAATGAATGCCTTGTTGGAAGGACAAATCCATTTGGAGGGATTTTCAAACTTGGAGGAATATTCCCTTTTTTATGCCATTTTGAAAGTAATTAGGGAATTATTAAATAAAAGAAATTATTTATTGGTGCAAGTTGCAAAATCTAGAGGATTCAGGTGATTAGGATTAAATTAATCTAGATTTGATTAATTTAATAGGAGATTAGTTGATGTGACTATTTGATTTATATTTTTGGATTGATTTAAATCAAAGTTGAGAGGAATATGATTTAGATTTAATTAAATAAAATATTTTGATTTATTTAATTAAAGAGGGGTGATGTTAGATTAAATCAAATAAGGTTTAATTTATTTAATTTAATAAGATGACTTTAGATATTTAATCAAATAAAATGAATTGTTTAATTAAATAGAGACATAGGGTTAATTAAATCATATTGATTAATTTAATTATCAGGAAGATGACAACTTAATTAGATAAAAATAATTTATTCAATTAAGGGATGAAAGGTAATGACTAGCTAAGAAGATGATTCAGGACGAAACGATGTTAGTAGATCCGGATTAAGTGTGTCAGTATATTTTCCATGTCTACATTTTTTCCCTCTTTGAAGCAAAGTACTCGCTGAGTTGGTTCAAAGAATAAAGTGTCTCGATCAAAATTCAAAAAAATTCCAATTTTCAAAATTGCCCCACTACTGCCCCAGTGAGAAGAAACATGCCAATGGAGTCTAATTTCTATATGTAATGCAATGATTCTATGTTATGTATGATGTGATTCTATATGATGCTTATGCGATGCAATGATGTGATACAGTGATTTATGGATGTATTTATTTTTCAGTATCTTTTCTATGTACTTACATGATGATGATGTATGTAAATGTGAATGCTTAGATTAACAGATCTATATTATGCAACTTAAATGATGATAACATGTATGAGATGCAATCTTTTCCTATTTCATTATCTCATGTATGATATGGTGATGCATTTATAGATGTTATGATGATGCATGATGTTTATGATGTGTTTAATGATGATATTTATGTTATGATGCCCATGTTATGATAATGAAAATGGATGATATGTATGCATTTATATGGTTATGTGATGATGCTTAGAATAACCAATCTATATTATGCAGTAATGAAATGCATGAGAGGTGATTAATGCTTTTTATATGATATGATATGCATTATGCAGTATGTTGATGGTTTGTGGATGCAGGATGGATGCAATGGCGAGGATGAGTTGCGATTAACTTTCATGGTACCATGTTAGCGTAGAAAGAAGATAGAAGAAAGCAAGAGACTCCAACAATTCAAGAGATGATGCCGATGATGGTGATGATGATGATTTGCTTACCAAGGAGTTGAGACTTTAAAAGGGCCATTTACCTTATGTTTGATAACACACATAGGCACGATGCATCAAGGTATAAAGAACTAGGATGGCGTTGCACCTAGTGTGATGGACTTTGACTCGACAATCAGATAGGAGTAATTTTGTTCACACCTGACATATGAAACCTTAATCAAAATGCATTTCAGATATTCCAAACATCTCAGACCAAAACATAGAAAGGAAATCCTTCCCATGTGGTCAAAAAGATATCTAAAACACCTTCCCTACACCTAAACAAAGCATGCATGACCAAGGTTATATTACAAGAGTATCCAACAAGCACATCAGATAAAAAGATAATGATTGTTGCCCCATTTCTTTCTCTCTAAGTCCCCTCGTTTGGGACATCATCGAGAGGTCATCGAAATAAGCACAAAAATATAAGTCAAAAGACAAAGATAAAGTAAACAAACAAGTTAATGTTCTTCAATATTGCTAGCCAAGACTATACTACGATGATACCTAATGTTGATGTCCACTGTAGGAAGGATGCATCCTAGGACATGACGATATCAGATGATTGATTTGGGATTGATTGGATGATAGGCTATTGACACAAAGAGTTGACCAACTTGTTTATGTACTGACCTAGACTCGAGACCTTCACGTTTGAGTTTTCACTTTTTAACCTGCTAGACTTGTTTCCGACTATTTCACCAAAGGTTGAGGATGACGATTGATTTATTACGAGTAATGTTTATTGTGGGTGAAAACGAGATGAGACGGATGGATTTTTTTCAAATATTTGGATGTTTTTGAAGTTTTTTGAAATGTTTTGAGGTTGTTTTTGGTATTTTCAATATTTTACAAATGTTTTATTTTCCATTTTTTCTAATGTTTTGGGGTTTTCTGAGATTTTGACCAAGAGGCTAACCTAAAGACCTATCATAGGGGCCTCAAGGGTTGATCAACAGATTATCCTTTCCTATGTTATACACGCAGAGACTAGTAGTTCGACTAACATAGACTCGATTACTAATGAGATATGAACAGATGGATTGCCAATTTATTATGATGAACTCCTAAAGGACTGACCTAAGTTTCTTGGGGGATGATCAAAGATCAACCTTGCCTGCGTTCAAAGCTCAAAGATGACGTAGTTCGACAAGATGAATTTTTTTTTTTGACTTTTTTTATTTTTTGACCTGTTTTTGAATTTTTTGATATGTTTTGAATTTTTGGATTTTTGATTTTCGATGTTTTGAATTTTTGATTTTTTGATGTTTTCAATTTTTCAATTTTTGATGTTTTTGGATTTTTTTATTTTCTATTTTTTGGAATTTTTGATTTTCTGATGTTTTTGGATTTTTTTATTTTATGAATGTTTTTGGATATTCTGATTTTGGGCCTTCAAGAATATACGAATCCGATCCAACGAGAACATGCCCCTAGCTTGATGCAATAGACTACTCTGATAAAGGCAGGACAAACTAACCTTGATAATGGGCCGAGTAGTTCTAGGAGGGATCATGACACGAACACAAGACCAAGCTATGATGCAGATGCAGATGGATGATGGAAGTGTGATGGACAGGTGATGCAGTACAAGCTGTGAAGATCCTGGTGGATGGAAAGTGCTTATTTACACAAGGTGCATGTTTTCCAATTTTTCACCAAGGTACTTACCCAAAGCGCCACCGAAGTGGTTTTCACTAGAGGACAATTTTTTTCTCTTTATTGTTTTTAATCCTTTTTCTGATTTTTTTTTCTGGATTTTTTGCTTTTTTTATTTATTTTTTGTTGTCACCAAGATGCCTGTTTGCCAGGTTTTCATCAGGGTGACCATTTTTTTAGGAAATTTTCTCATGTTTTTGTATTTTCGACTTTATACCTTGAAAGGGTTAGGCAAAAAACTTTTTAAGATGGGAGCTATTCATGGTCTCCTGCAGAGGCTCACCTTCCGATGTTGATAATTGATATGCCCCTGACTTGTAACTTGCTAAGATGACAAATGGTCCCAACCAGTTGGGTTCAAATTTTCCTTTGTCGTCTGGATTTGGGACATTCTTCTGATTCTCTTTTAGCACAAGTTCTACCTGGAATGTCTGACTCTTGATCTTCTTGTTATAACTCTGCTTGATTCGGTTCTGATACACCTGTAGCTGCTTCAAGGCCACCATTCACCGTTCGTCTAGCAATTCTAGCTCGTTCAGTCTTGACACCTAATATTCCTCATCTATGATGAGATTCTACAATGATATTCTCAGTGACGGGAGCTTGATCTCAATGGGGAGTATGGCTTATGATCCATAGACCAGGGAGAAGGGGTTGGCACATGTGGGTGTGTGGATGCTTGTTTGATAGGCCGAGAGGGTGGGATTCAGTTGGAGATTCCAATCACGGCCAGCGTCATTGACCATATTTTTCAAGATTTTTAGAATGGTCTTGTTTGTAGCCTTAGCTTGGTAGTTTCCTTGGGGATAGTATGGAGTGGAAAATCGATGTTGGATCTTGAACTTGTAGCATAGGTCATGAATATCTTGATTATTGAAGGGTGTCCCATTATCTAAGATAATGGCTTGGGGGACCCCGTAACAGCAAATTAAATAGTTCAGGATGAACTTTGATATCTGCTTTTAAGTGATGTAAGTCATGGGGATGGCTTCCACCTACTTTATGAAGTACTCAATGGTAGTGATGATAAACTTGTGGCCACTGGATGAGGTGGGGGTGATTTTTCCAATGGGATCGATCCCCCACTATGAAAAGGGCCATGGTGTGACAATAGGGTGTAGGTCTTGAGCTAGTGCATGGATGAGGTCCCCATGTTGCTGACATTGTAAACACCTTCTAACATAGTTAAGTGCTTCTTTTTCCATGGTAGGCCAATAGTACCCTGTTCTCAGCAATTTCTTGGCCAAGGTCATACCACTCATGTGCGAACCACAAATGTCGTTATGCACCTCAGTTAGGGTGGTCAATGCCTCCTCAACGTTTAAACAACGTAACAGGGTTCTTTCAATGCTCCTACGGTAAAGGGTATCTCCTAGGATGACAAAACGGGATGCTTTCTTGACAAAGGTTTTCTTAAGGTTCGAGGTTATGTCGACTGGGAGGAATTCTATTCTCAGATAAGTGTATATATCATGGTACCAGGGATCACCGGTACCAACGATTTCGCACACAAATTCAAACTCTGGTACCTCAAATGTAGGCATGAGAAGCTGCTCTACTAGGAATTCATGCTTTGGGACATTGTGAGGGATGTCCAATAGGGATCCAATTATCGCCATGGCGTCTGCCACTCTATTGTTTGCTCTAGGTATCTACTCGAATGTGACCTCGATGAAGGATTCCATAAGACTTTCCACCAATTTCTTGTATGGAGTTAGCTTTTCATCCTTAGTCTGATACTCATCATTCACTTGATTGATTATGAGTTGTGAATCCACATATACCCTAAGAGCCATGATATGCCACTGCATTTCTATTCTGAGTCCTATGGTTAGAGCCTCATATTCTGTGATATTGTTTGTGTAGGAAAATGCCAACTTGTAGGATCTTGGTATGTATTCTGCCTATGGAGTGATGAAAAAGACCCCGGCTCTTGATCCATGTTTTTTGTAGGAACCATCAAAGTACAACTTCTAGTGGTCTACTATGCTCAAATTGAAGATGGATTCATTGAGGAATTCTAAAATTAGCGAATTTTCTGAATACATTGTTGATTCTGCCAGTTGGTCTACAATAGCTTGCCCTTTGATGGCCTTCCGCTCCACATACTCAATGTCGTATTCTGATAGGATCATAACCCACTTGGCCATCCTTCCTGTGAGCATTGCTTTGGAAAGCAAGTACTTGAGTGGATCGATCTTGGCAATGAGTTTGATTTTATGTGCTAACATGTAGTGTCTGAACTTCTGTGAGGCAAACACCACTGCTAAACAAGCATTTTTGATGAAGGAATAATTTAACTCATGCCCTACCATGGTCCGACTGATGTAGTAGATAGCCCTCTATGTTCTGTTTTCATCGTGTTGAGCTAGGAGAGCACCGAGAGCTGTTGTTGTTGTTGATATGTAGAGGATTAGAGGCTTTCTTAGGATTGGTGGCATAAGCACTGGAGGTGTGATAAAATACTCTTTGATCTTGTTAAAGGCCTGATCGTAATTTTCATCCCATTTTTATGCTACCCCCTTGTGGAGTAGATGAGAATATGGGACTGACTTGTCTACTAGCTAAGCTATGAACCATAAAATTGACTAGAGCCTGCCTTGTAGGCCTCTTAGCTGCTTCAAAGTATTGGGTGCCTCCATCTCGAGGATTGACTTTACTTTAATGGGATCTATTTCAATCCCTCTCATAGACACAATGTATCCTAATAGCTTCCATGATTGTACGTCGAAGATGTACTTCTTTGGATTAAGGCGGACCTTGTATTCCTCAAGTATGTCAAAGATGGCACTTAATGCTGCTATGTGGTTTCACCTCTTTTTGGATTTTTCCAATATGTCATCGACATAATACTCCATAGTCTTATGGATCATGTCATGAAATATTAAGGTCATGTCCCTCTGATATGTTGCTCTATTGTTCTTTAGGCCAAACGGCATCAAGTTCCAGCAATATGTCCCCCATGGACAAGTAAAAGTTGTTTTGTGTTGATCTTCTTTGGCTATCATGATTTGGATATACCCGGAGAATCCATCCATCAATGAAAGAATCTCATGTCTTGCGGTCATATCTACAATCATATCAATGTTGGGAAGTGGGAAGTCTTCTTTGGGACATGCCTTGTTCAGGTCTCTAAAATCTGTGCATATATAGATGCCCCCATCGGGCTTTGAAATAGGTACCAAATTTGATACCCACTCTAGATAGTCTATTGGTTGTATGAACCCTACATCAAATAACTTCTTTAATTCCATTTTAACCAACAAGGCTATCTAGGGATGCATTTTTCTAAGCTTTTGTCTAACAGGCTTTGCTTCGGGGTAAACTGCTAGATGGTGGACCACAATCTCTAGATCAAGCCTAGGCATGTCGGCATAGCTCCATGCAAATTTGACCTTTCTCTCCCTTAAGAAGACAACTAGGAGCTCATGTTCTTCTGACATCAATGATTCAACATAAAATGTTATATGCAGAGTTTCCTCTATTCCCAAGTTGACTGGGTTGCACTTCTCGGCTAGAACCGCTAACTTTTCCAGATGTAGAGCACTAAGAGGAAGATTGAATCCTTCATCCTCAGGTGCCTCAAAGAGGTTTTCACCATTAGATACGTCCTTTATTTTTACTATTTTTGGGTCAAAGAGTGCCATAGTGTGGTTTTCACTCAAAGACCTTGAGATTATTCTCAAGTTTTCGCTTTTGCGACTAAAGGATTCAATCATTTCCCTGTAATAGGCTTGTGTGTCTAGTATGATATCAAAGCCAACCTTGTGGTCTCCATGTGGCACCGTGTCCCATAGTCCCATGAATTCTAAGAGCACCTCATCATTTTGAAAGTATCCAGAATTGGCGGTCCTCGTTGGTTATAATCGATGAGCTGGGGGTAGACTAGGATTATTTCATGGGTTTGATGGTCGTTGGTCTCAAAGGACAAAGTAATAATCATGATTAGGGAGTTGTCTTCGAAAAGCATAGGAAAATTAGTTATGGGGTCCTCATCACTACTACACACATCAGTTATGCCAAAGGTGAAGTTTTCTAAAGGTAGACTTGTGGATATGGGTAATTGAAGGGCAGTTGCAGATTGCTGAGGAGTTTTGACCATCTTAATCGAGGCACCTTTTCCAAGTATGGTCACTTTCAGAGGGGTACATCCAAGACCAAGATTTCTCATATGTGTCTTCGGCATGAGGGGTACTAGAATCCTATTGTCTTTTTTCCAAGATTTTTATTTTTTTCATAGCCCATATTGAGCATCATTTGTAAACCTTTATTGTTGTCATCCATAGGTAAGTCAGTTGTTGGTTTGTTGTCTTGGTATAGGAGGTTTAATGGGTCCTTTTCTATTACTTCCCGACCTAGGTCTCCCCAACACTTGAAGTAGGAGGGGGTTGTTGTGAAGGTTTGGGATGAGGAAGCATTATTTGACTGTGGTCACCCTCGTGACCTAAGAGATTGCAGTAACTCTCCCACCACAAAAGAGTTTTTTGGAATTGTGTAATCCCCGCACCCATTATCCTCAATAATGACCTTGATATCAGATATGGTAGGAATGGCAGGTTCCTTTGTCACAGAAGGGGAGGCAAGGATAGTTGGGTTGATGTATGGAGTTGAGGGGCCCTCATCATTCTTAGGCACTTGGGGGATTTTCTAATATTTTTCTTCCAGATTTTTGCAATAGTAAAAGCGTTCAGGATCCCCATGGACAGTGACCTCTTGGCCTTGGTATGGAAACTTTACACATTGGTGGAAGGTGGAAGCTACAACTTGCATCCCATGAATCCAAACACACCACAGGAGGATATTATAAGGCAATTCCAGGTTGAGCACTTCACAAGTTATCTCCATGATGGCCGACCCTAATTGAATAGGGAGTTGGATAGTGCCCTGAGACACTCTTTCTTGATCAGTGTAGGCTCTAATGGTTATGCCTTTTTCTTTTTCAATAGCATCTTTGAAGAATCCCAAGCTTTTTATTAATTTAAGGGTGCATATGTTCAACCCTGCACCCCCATCTACCAAGACCCTCTTGACTTTGTTCTTATGAACGAAAGCCTCAAGATGAAGCACATGATTGTGAGATGGTTGTGTTGGAAGATATTGTTCTAAAAATTTTAGAAGGTGTGGTGTAGTGAAGTGTGTGACCATAGCTTGGAACTGATCATCATCAAGATCAGTGGGGTCGAAAGATGAGGCCAAGGCTTCTTCAAGAATCTTCTTGTGGGTTGGTGAGATTTTCAACAATTCCATGATGGAGATTTGTGCTTGGGTTCTCTTTAACTGATCAAGGACATTATAGCCACTAGGAATGGACCTTGGATTGGAGGTGGATGCTTTGTTTGGCTGAGATGACCCTACAATGGTAACCTTTTTTCCTCTTGTGGTGACTCCACAATCATCTTGGGCTCCTTTGATGGTGATAACAATGCAATACTCATCTAGGGATGCGACAACATGGTCATATACATGGTTTACATTTTTGAATGCCCCCTTTCCTTTATCATTGTTATTGTTTCCCTTGTTATGATTGGGCATCAGATTCATGTAAATCTTGAGATTTTGATTCTCTACTGGTTGTTCTACATTTATGATTTTGTCGTCAATGAGGTCTTGGATCAAGTTTTTCAACCTCATGCAATTAGCAGTTGTGTGTCCCTTGATTTTTTGGAAATCACAAAGGTGATTTTCATTGTACCACGATGGTTTTACCAAGGGTTCTTGATAGTTATCATAGGTGGAAACTGTGATGATTTTTTCCTCCACCGGTCTTTTCATGATAGATTCAGCTGATTCTCCAAGGGCTGTGTACTTCCACTTGGGGGAATTTTTGTTTCGCTGAGGTGGTCTTCCTTGACTGTCCACATTATTGACTATTTGGTTGTTTGACTATTGTGTGACAGTGTTGGCTTGTCGATTGTTCTAATTTTTGGCTTGTGGTTGTTGAGGTGCTTCTGTGTTTTGTCGAGGGGCACTGATGACAACTTTGGTGTCAACAACACCATTGTTGGTAACATTTATATTTTTTGCCCATGTGTGAGTTTTGTCATTATAGCTGGTAGATGGGCGGATTTCTTGATAAGAAGGTGTTCCCCCTTGTGAGATAAGGGCTCATTCGATATTGAGTGCCTTGGGGATCAATTGATCATAGGTTGTGATGCATTGCATCTTGAGATGGAAGGACAAGAGCCCATCAATATTTGTGATGATGGTGCACACTTGTTATTCCTCGGGCATGGCCCATTTACTTTTGTTGGCTTTTTATCACTAGCGTTGTAAGAATGAAGCAAGTGTTTCTCCCTTGGATTTTTTCATAGCTAAAATTTCTTCTAGGGTCACATCCATAGCTATGTTGAAGGCATAGTTTTGCACAAATACGTCCACGATTTCCTAGAATTTTTTTATTCCTAAGAGATGGGAGAACCAATCAACACTAGTAGAATTTGGAAAATAAATGACTACGTGACTAACACTAGTAGTATCTTGAAAATAAATGACTAATTTGGTCATTTATAAGTGACTAATTTGGTCGTTGGGTAAAATCACAACTAAATGACTAATATCAGAAAAATAAAAATAACTAAATAAATGTGCTCATTATTAAAATCTTGGCCATAATTTTCATTTTAGTGTGAGAATTATGTTAGGGTTAGGGGTGGATTTATGGTTAGGGTTAGGGTTTGGATTATAATTATAATAGGTTTCAGGTTAGGAATAAGGCTTTAGTTAGTGTTAAGGGTAGGGCTGGAATTACTATTAAACCCTAATCCAAATTGGACCTTAGTTATATCCTAACCCTAACCCTACTTAAAATCTTACCCTAACCCTAGCAAAACCCTAACCTTAATTGAAGAAACCCTAAATCTAACACTAATCGTAACCTTAAGTGAACACTAACCCTAGTTGAATTGTAACCTTAACCCTAATTAATTAATCATAAACCTAATTCAACCCTAACCCTAACCCTACCCCTAACCCAAATTGTACCCTAACCCTAATAGTAAACCTAATTGAACTATATACCTAACCCTGATTAAACCCTAAGTATAATCTTATTTGAACCTAACCCTAACTAAACCCAAACCATAACCCAAACCCTAATTGACCCTTAACCCTAATGCTAACTCTGAGATTTATTTTAGAACCCTAAACCTAATTAACTTTAACCCTAATGCTAACCCCAATATTTATCCTAGAACCCTAATTAAACCCTACCCTAATTGAATTTTAATCTTAAGATTAAACATAACCCTAATCATAACCCTAATTGAACTTTAACCATAAGCTTTATCCTAATTCTAACGCTAATTGCAAAATGCTAATGTAATATGCTAACCCTAATTAAATCCTAACCCAAATTTCACTCTAACCCTAATTAAACCTTGATTGAATGCTAACCCTAATTGAAACCTAAATATAATCCTATCTCTAACCCTAATTGAACTCAAATTCTAATTGTGACTTTAATTCATGTCTAATCCTATTTGAACCCTAACCCTAATTGAATCCTAACATTTATCATATTAAAATCTAATTGAACATTAACCCTTTTCTAACCCTAATCATGATAAGAATAATTGAATCCTAGTCATAACAATAATTCAATCTTAATTAAACCCTAATTGTAACATAACCCTAATATTAATTAACCCCTAATTGCACCCCAATCATAATAATCTTGATCATAACCTTATATGAAACCCAATTGTAACTCGAAGCGCAAGCTTAATTGTAGAACAATAACCCAAAACCTAATTAACCCTAATTGTAACCTTAAGTGAATAGTTACCTTAACCCTAATTTAATCCTAAACCTAATTCAACCCTAACCCTAACCCTAACCCTAACCCTAACCCTAACCCTAACCCTAACCCTAATTAAGCCCTAACTAAAGTCCTAATTGACCCCAAACCCTAATTGTATCGTAACCCTAATTGAGTTGTAACTTTGATTGAACTCTTATTTGAACCCCAACTATAACCCTAACCCCAAGGTTTATAATAAAACCTAACCCTAATTGAACCCTTACTCAAACATAAAATGGAGAGGGAGATATAGATAAGATACAGAGAGGTGGATAGAGAAAAAATAAACTGAACCCTATAATAAATTTACTATTACAAATATATACTTTTGTCTAATGAAAAATTGTATTTAAAATATATATTTATTGAGTGAATGCTAATTGATACCTTTGTTACATAAACATCATTTTCTATCTAAATGACCTACCAATTGACCTCATGTACTACACATATGTCTAAAAAAATACACCAAATTTTTCTTTAATTGACATTTCATACCTCTTCGGCGTACCTATTGCACACCAAGGTGCAATTGCTAGTAATATTTATTTATATATATATATATTTATTTATTTATTTATTTATTTATTTATTTATTTATTTATTTATTTATTTATTTATTTATTTATTTACTTAACATGTCAAAATGTGTTCATTATTAAAATGGCCATAATTTTCATTTTAATAAACATACTCTAAAACCTTCCTCAAGACCTTATTTTCAATGCCTGCCAAAATGGAGAAGTGAGTCGCATAGCACGCTAAAATGGCCATAATTTTCATTTTAATAAACATACTTTAAAACATTCCTCAAGAATTTATTTTCTATGCTCACAAAAATGGAGAAGTGAAAACACCTGATTTTGGATTATAGAAGACCCACAGCACAGTAGTCCCTATCATATTCAAAATCCCAATGAAGTTGTAAGCAATCACAGAATATACTTACATCATAGCAATAGCTTAACTATCAATACAAATTTACATAAGTGGGAACTGAATGCAAATTCCAATAATGTATACGACACCAAAAGCAAGAAGCAGGTAGCTTGCAATGTCCTAAAAAAGAGCGAATATTTGTTTCTCCCCTTTAGCATTAGATAGAGCTTTCATCATTACAGCAACACTGCATGTAGAAAACAAAATCATTTAAAATCAATTCACTGTTGTTTATAAATATTGTGGTGTAGGATCATGCATCTAGATCATCACTAAAAATGGAAATCCAAACTAAAAAACATACTGAAGAAGCCACATTTCCCTTTTCTTAGTTTGCTAATTACAATTGATTTAGTATGTAGATAGATTATAGCTATTGTATCCCAACTCTAATATGATTCCCATGGCCTGTACTGCTCCAGAAAGAATGCTATAGTTAAAAAGAGGAAATTATAGATAAATGGTGGGATAGCCCCAATTATTTAATTGATAAGTCAATTTGAATCGGAAGGATGTGGGTTGGAATTCTAACTTGGGCACTACATTTAATTGATAAGTCAAACTTGGGAGAAAAAAACTCCATCTCGTAGCAAACTTGAATCCCAAACTTGTAGTCAAACTTGAATAGGCAAGTTAAGTTACAATCTGTTAAGAGACATTTTTTGTCTAAATGACCTTGGTACTTTGGCCAATTTTAGTATATAAGGGCCTGGTTTGGTTAGTTAATGGTTAAGTGATTTTTAGTTATATGCCAAATCCTTATATTGGCATGGAGGTTAGCTTTTGATATATAGTTGCACTTTGTAGAGGCTCCAACTCTGGCTATATTGCACATTTTTCTTAGACTTAACATTCTCCATAAAATAATCATGCAGTATTCCTTATTAAAAGAAACATCTTATTGGAAAGCATTGTCTTCATTGAAGAAAATGGTATAACTTATATGTTTCTTGTCCCCTAATTCTTCTTCAAATGAATAACTCAATGATTTTATTATTGAATATACCTTGCACACTTATATGTTGGAGTTCATTACTTCTCTACTTATGGGCTCTCCAGCATTCCTCACTCATAGCACAAGTCTTAAATCCAAGCTCAGGTTTACCAATTTTCCTACCAACAATTCCTTAGGATTGAATGTGAGGAGAGGTTCTAGGGGGAATTGTCTACCTCCTAGGATTTCCCCCCTCTTCAATCAACTCTTTAATTGCTTTTGGAAATTCTTTAAGAACCCCCTTTTTTATTAATATCTATGGTCCTAAATTTTGGGTTGAATCTAATCAAAATATATACAATTTACAATAAACAAAGGAAGTTTAAATTTGTACAAAGATATCCATACATAGAAAAATAGGGTAACTATTGATGTGAGACTATGTGTCACATATATTTATTGAGATGTGCATAATTTAAGTACTAGCATAAGAAACATCAAATGTTGCTTATAAAGATTATATCTTGTAGACTAAATCATATGAATTGAGATCCATTGGTCAACTTTGTTTATTATCTTCCTTCTAATTCTCAAGGTTACTGAAAGTTATAGTCTTAGTTTGTGTATAGTCTCTTTTTGTCTCATTTTCTTTTCGGTTTGTATTTCTCAAGTTTTCAAGCATAGTTTGCATGTTGGAAATTGTGCCTCAACTTGCTAGCTTGTATCTTTGTTAAAGACTTGGTAGATTTACCCTTTGTTGGTCTACTTTATCAGCCTATCACCCAAATCTTGGACCTTGGAATCTTGTCGGACAGTTCAAAAGTTTCTTAACTTCCCGACTGGTTGATCTCCTTCAATGTTGCAGTGTTTGGGATTTTCCTAACCTACTATGGAATTTCTCTGATTGAGTAACAAGCTGATGGATGTGGGGACCACTTGGAATTCTGGGAGACTTGTTGAGAATATTGTAGATTTCCAACTTGATTCTCCATAAATGCACAAGCAGTGAACACGTGTCATGGTGGAGACCACAAGGAATGACCAATAGTTTAATGCGATGGTCAAATGCGGTGTACAAGTAAGTTGGTAATAAAAGTACTAACTCGTGGATACCTAAAGTCTTCGGGCTTTTATTTATAAACTAATGACTACTAATATTTTGCATCAATGTGGGATATTGTCGATGGTTGAGCTTCTTGGAACTCCTAGCGACAACAATGGTCTTGCCAATAGTTCTACAATGGACATCAGTGAGAATTCTTGCCAACAGAGTTGGTCTGGCCGATGGTTTTGCATTCGGTATGATCTCTTGCCAATGGACAGTTGGTTTTCTTGTGATATCGAGGAGACTTGTTTTGTTATCGGTCTGACTTCTTAGAGTGTTACTGATACCTTTGGTCTTGCCGATAGCTATGTGTTTGGGAATTTTGGCATCGCGGAGACACGGTTTGGTGTCTCACCGACATGCGATACAATTGAACAGTTGCGACTATTCTGTTGTGGAAAACAAACAAGCTGTGAGAGAATGGATTACACTCTACAATGGTTGATGATGAGAGAAGTCTAAGATAACGAAAGAGTTGCTCAATTGAACATGGATTGATCTGAGTGGGTTCATTGTATGCTTCTGAGAGCATTGTGAGATTATTGTTCTGTACAAATTGATCAATGGATGTTGCTGTTGTAAATTGACATCAGAAAGTTAAGTCTGATCTTTGTATGTAATTTTGTTTACTGTAATACAAAGAAGATTTTCTTGGTGTGGTGGGTTTTTCTCCCTTAAGGTTTTTCCCACGTAAATCTGGTGTCCAATTGTGTATGTGTCCATTTCTCTTTTATGTTATTCTTTTCAAGTGTATCTTATTGAACTGTAATTGCAAAATTTTAAAGTCATATCTGCATTCTTCCCTGAGTTTTGGCATTAGGAGAGTTTTTTTTGCACCTAAGCTTTCCTTACATTGCATATTGGCATAAAAAACATCAAATGATGCTTCTAAAAACTTAAGATTATATCTACCAAACAAGATCAAGTCAATTGAGATCCATTGGTCAAATTTGTTTAGTATCTTCCTCCTATTTCTCACATGGTTTCTGAAAATTGTGGTCTCAGTTTGTGTGTGGTCTCTTTTTCTCTCATTTTCTTTTTGGCTTGTAGTTTCTCAAGGTTTCACATTATGCACTTAATGTTGAAGATAATGGTAGGTAGTTAATGGTTACTATCTAGTTGTTTATAGATTACATTGTATAATGTCTTCATTTGACTTTTGAACTGCATATTCCAACTTGTCAACTTCTTTGCATTGTATTATAATACTCAACTATTGATGTTTCATAGGAGCCACACCTAAGGGTGTACTTAGGGTTATGGGTGTTCAAGATCTCACTATCTATCATGTAAAAATCCATTTGCAAGTGCGGATCTTTACTTTTTAAAATGGTCTCATTTTATATTTACTTAATTTTTGCATTTTTAAGCTTTTGTGTCCACATTACTGATATATTAGTGCTACTCCAAAAATACTGACTTGCAAAATATGTACCTGAGTGTCGAGAAGGTACATTTATATTTAAAGAACACATTGATAATTACTTTATTCTGGTCAAGATAATATTTAGATAATTTTTGTATTATATTTTCTATTTATTTATGTCATTGAAGTGATTTTTTGATGGTTTCTAGTATATCCTAATTTTTTTGTCTACTTTGTTTCCTTGTAATAGGAGACAAATATGATAAGAGAAAGGCTTTTGAAGTTATACCAAACATAGATGCCACATCGTAAGTCTTTTTATTTTGAAAATATTTTAGGAATTTTTGTACATAATCAATTAGCCTACATCATTATTAAGAGAGTTATGTAATGATGCAGAGTGGCAGGGGAAGCAACCCTTCTTTCATACAAACAACACCTTGACACACTTATTCAACTATACCTTTCAACAAAGGTGACCTAATCACCCAACTTGACATTTACATCCAGACATAACCATAGGACTTGGGGAAGATTGAACACTCTTAACATGCCAAAACATGATCAACCAACCTGGATTTTCACTCAGAAACACCCATTCCTCCATCGCTTCCTTACTAGCCTAGGCATCCTTATAACATTGTCAACTAGGGCAGTCATGGAAAAACCTTGTTAGAAACAACAACCAGACAAAGAAACCTTGTTTTAGAATCCTCACATGAAATTCTACAAGTTCCCCAAAGCACAAACCCAAACACTTAACATAGATGTCTCAAAAACTAATTTTTCAAGCCACAACAGGGTTAATTAGGCCTGTAAATAGAAGGTTTTTTACTACCAAGGCTCATCCCAACACCCCCCATACCTTCAATAGGTTAAAAAATTCTCCCCAAGACCCATTTCATGCCTTACAATTATTATGATTACACAAATATTTAGAAATCAACAGAAAGTACATTCAAATAGACATTTTTTGGACTGTTATAAGGAAAATCTAGACTAGGGCATCACATAATTTCCACAAACCTCCACTTTTCACTCTACAACAAGTTGCATCATGTACAAGAGCCCTAAATACACCATTCTACCAAAAATTAGAATTTTTCAACAGTGGAATGGTGAATTAAGAACATTTTTGTGCTCAAACCCTTGCTTTGTAGGGTTTCTGACCCACCTTCAGAAAAATGGATGTAACTTCTTTGATTCTTAATGAAATGGAGTAATATCACCACCAAAACAAAGAATACTCTTCCCTTTTTCAATCCATGTATGTTAGGAGGTCGTATAGTGAAGCCATTGTCCGTACCAAGCACAAAAACAGTGTAAAACATAGGAAAAAGCAAAAAAATAGAGTTTTATTGTATTCAATCCTTCAAAAACTTCGTCAACTCAGCCCCGACCCAAGGAAGGATTTTAAACTTATCACCACCTTCCCCAATGGCCCTTAACTAATTTTTGAATAAAGGAGTCGTTGTTAAGGTGTTTACAACATTAATGATGAGATTACAACAAGTTGCATTATGACAACATTGCACCTTTGAAGTGCAATTTTGCAATCCTATCTCCTAAGACCTTAAAAACCACTCAAATGGCTTGGAATTAGCCTTATTACATTTTCAAGACCCCAAACTTGCACATTTACATACAAATTCATGTTTTTTCCTTCAAAGGCTACAAGAGCATCTTTTAGTGCAAGATTGCATTTGTGCACATTGTGACTCAAAACTCAAAAACTCAACCTAGATCATAACTAATGATCTTGTTAGACCTTATTAAAGAAAAACATACTCAAAAGACCAAAACTAACCCTACTGAACACCAATGTCCATCAAATGAGCAAAAATGGAGGATGAGGTGTAGGTACTCCTGCACCATGTAATTACTAAATATCAATTGCTCTTGTATCTAAAACTCAAAGAATAGAAAATTTCATTACAGGATTAGTAAGAAACGCATTTCTTTGTAAGAGTAGGGTTATTGATTCCATTGACAACCTGTCATAGCTACAACACTTGAATATAATAGAGTGTGGAGGTTTAAATAAGCTCCCCGATTCCATTGGCAAGTTGTCACAGTTGCAGCACTTGAACATAGAAGGGTGTAAAAGTTTAAATAACCTCGTTGATTCTATTGGCAACATGTCACAGCTGCAACACTTGATCATAGAAGATTGTAGAGGTTTAAATAACCTTCCTTATTCCACTGGCAACCTGTCACGTCTGCAATACTTGAAAATAGTAAGTTGTAGAGGTTTAAATAACCTCTCTGATTCCATTGTCAACCTATCACAAATATAGCACTTGAACATAATAGGAAGTTTCAAAGGTTTAAATAACCTCCTTGATTCTATTTACAATCTATTGCAGCTATAACATTTGAAACTAAAATATTGTCATGGTTTAAATAATCTCCTTGATTCCATTGGCAACCTATCACAGCTGCAACCTTGAACATAGAAGGGTGTGAACATTTAAATAACCTTCCTGATTCCATTGGCAACCTATCACAACTATAACACTTGAACATGGTAGGGTGTATATATTTAAATAACCTCCCTCATTCCATTGGAAACCTATCATAGCTATAGCACTTAAACATAGAAATGTGTAAAAGTTTAAATAACCCCCCTAATTCTATTGGCAACATATCACAGCTGCAGCACTTGAACATAGAAGACTATAGAGGTTTAAATAACCTTCCCGATTCCATTAGCAACCTGTCACGTCTGCAGCACTTGAAAATAGAAAGTTGCAGAGATTTAAATAACCTCCCCAATTCCACTGTCAAACTCTCACAACTACAACATTTGAATATAATAGGAAATTTTAAAGGTTTAAATAACCTCCTTGATTATGTTGACAATCTATCACAACTACAGCACTTAAAAATAAAATATTTTCACAGTTTAAATAACCTCCTTGATTTCATTAACAACCTGTCACAACTGCAACACAACACTTGAACATAGAAGGGTTTGGACATTTAAATAATCTCCCTGATTAAATAACCTCCTTGATTCCATTAGCAACCTGTCACAGCTGCAACATTTGAACATAGAAGGGTGTGGACATTGAAATAAGCTCCCTAATTCGTTTGGAAACCTATCATGGCTGCAACACTTGAACATAGAAGGGTGTGGACGTTTAAATAAGCTCCTTGATTCCATTGGAAACCTGTCACAGCTGCAACACTTGAACATGGTAGGGTGTATAGATTTAATAGCCTCCCTGATTCATTGGAAACTTGTCACAGTTGCAGCACTTGAACATAGAAGGGTGTAAAAGTTTAAATAACCTCCCTGATTCCATTGAAAATAGAATGTTAGGATGTGTTCCAAGGTGCTTCATTAATTCAAATATTTTGAGAGGTTCCTTGCAAAATCCATTTTGTGCACATTCTGCAATCAATCATTTCATTCATGCAATTAATCATTTTGTGCTTCATTAATTCAAATAATTTGTGATTTTATTATTAAATTGTCAATTTATTAATGTTTATAACTTGTAAATTATTTTCATTTTTTCTAATAGTATTATCTCTATCATTTGAATCTTATGTTTGATTGATATTGTTTTAGATATTTTTGTTTCTTTATCTCACTTGTTATGTAGGTCATTAGATATATTGAATCTCCTAGTCTTGAAGAGATTTTTGAAACATTTAAAATGCTTGGACAAATAAAACAAAGAATTCATAGTAAGGATCCTAACTTGAGATTGCATGAGGAGTATAATGGGCCCATTGTGATGGAATGGTGGAACACTAGGAACACTGAGAACTAATATTATAATAGGTGTTAAGTTGTCATTGTTGCTTTGAATGTAACTATCGTATTTAGCTTACAATGTCTTGTGTATAGTGGATGAGTGGGTTAAGCCCAAAATGTTAATCCTAAAACAAGTACAAGTACAAATAGTTGTGTGAGGGGAGGATCCCTCAAAGATTCTGGGGTTGATTAAAATTAAAGCTTACAACTAAGGTTGGAAGCAAAAACCATCAAGTTCTATACCTTGTCATACATTGGAAGTGATACCTCTTAGCTTTGATACAAAGATTGTGCATAGTTCTTCTCACTTTATTCAATTTGGTGCTATTATTTTTATCCTATGATTCAGGCTTCAAACCAACCCCTCTCATTAGTATTTTTCTTCCAGAACTGTCTAGAAGAGGGTAATCAAAATCAGTACTGGAATATCTGAAAGTCGAAGATTCTTTCCCTGAAACTAAAGCTTTGTTCTCGAAAAACTAGAGCTGAGATGAGCCAAGAACTAGTGGAAGGGAAGTTGAATGAAAACTAAGAGAAACTAAAATCCTTCCTAAGAAAAGTGCCCTTTCCACTATAACTGTCAGTTCTAGTGTCTCCTTGTTCATTTTTTCTGGCATCTCCTCATTTTTCATTTCTTGATAGAGAGCTTCTGAAAGATGTGCAAGATGTTCTTCAATCTCAAAAATCAATGTCGAGATAAAATGGAAGCACTGCTCTTGCAAATAAGGTGGTAAATCATTTATCCTTGAAGGAGATTTATGCACATGAAGAAAACTTAGGAGGTCTTCCAAAATATTCTTACACCCCTCATCTATGGTATCTTTTATTTGACTAACCTCAGTTCCAAAATAAGCGTTATGGTGACCAAACCAATCTTCATCATTTGTCATCATAAATCTAAAACTCAACCAAGGTAAATTGACACTTTTTAGGTCCCCTCTCTTGACAAGCCAGCCCTCACTAGTAGTTAATTTGTGCAAATGGATTTCAACATATTTGTAACTTGCCAAAGATGTAACTATGGCTTCAAAGAATTTACCAACCTTAACTCTCTCACACAGATCTGCAAATCCATCAGCTATTATTTGTTTCATCCTACTAATAAATAAGGTTTCAAAAATTTCATCTCACAGACTCTTTGAGTGCTTCAAAACAATCTCACACACGCATTGCCATGGAAACTCGAAATTTGAACCAAAAACCATTTTTAGCCACTCCAAGCTCCCTTCAAATGCATCCAGATTGTCCAATGTTTCTCTGATCAATGTCTCATCTAGGGGTTGAATCTCACAAATTCAAATCATACTGGGAGTTTCCCTTATAGAGTTTATTTGATGCATTTGATAGTTTTTTTCCCCTTATTTAGCTCCTCTACAAGTTCAAAGAAAATAAATAGTCTTATAAGTTATAACATGTCTTCTTTGGAAGCAGTTTTTTGCAAACAAATTTGAGAAGATTGTTACAATAGATTTATTTTTCAAAAGAGAACATCAAAGCTTCTACAATAAATATTAGTTTAATGGTATCTTTTGATGTTTCCAATAGATGCACACAATTGAATTTCCAAGTTATGGTCATATGTTCTCTAATGGTTTATGGTTTTAAATTATATTGGAGTATGCTTATGCAATTTCTTTTAACTTGATAACAGCATGTGTATTTTTAATATTTTTATTATTGGACTTAAAAAATGTGTCAAAAATTAGAATTCGTTTGATGCTTATGTAAACATGTTATGTTCTTGTAGAGACTAGCTTTGTTTCCTAGTGGTTTGATGGCTGTCAGGTATATTTTACTTATCATCCTCACTGTAGAGTTACCTACACTCTCATGATACATTTTGAATATATGAGGCAATATAAAGATCATTTTTTTTTGGTATAAGTTTCACTTCAATAACTGGTGCAGGGGCACCATTAAAATGGATGATGATTTTAAGTAGGCTTTAGGAATTTGTTACATTTTGAGTTTATTATGCTAAATAAGGTCATTAAGACCACTCTTTAATGTATTTAGGCTTAACTTAGTCCTACTAGGTGTTTGGAAGAGTCATCTTGGGTAACAATGGTGAAATATGTCAAATTGCTCCATAATGTAAAGAACATATGTAATCATGAGTTTTAGAGGATTTTGGTGAGTGAGGTCTTAGTATGTTAAATAAGGTCATAAAAACCATTATGTTGTGTATGTGAGTCTTTTGGAGGGGTAACATATAAGGGGATGTCAAATTATGTAAGGTTGCTTCCTAAATTGTAATGATGTTATTAATGCAAAAATACTTGTAAAGGAAAAGACCAACAGTCACAATGGTTTGAAAGGTAGTTTGGTGGGTGTAAGAAGTTAAAGATAGTTGGTAAACCTTTAAAATATCTAGGATGCACCAATGTAAAGTCTCTCTTGAAGAAATCAATCAACAATTCATTGTTCTCATAATTGTAATCTTTAGATTTCTCTGTTTTCTTTCCATTTGTTACTATGATATAGTCCGTACATAAGGAATTTTCTTGTAAATTATTTTGTTATTTGTAGGGGCATGTATTAACATCATTCTCCAAGCAATTTGAACGCCTAATACTCAATGGAGTGCTAGTTTTTTCTCATTTTTGTGGTTGCAGGTCTATTTACCCTGCCATAGGGTTTTGATAGTCTAAATGTTGTTTTAGACCCCATCCACCTATTGTTTCTTCTATATCTTGGTGGGATTGGGATTTTTTAGTGGTTTCTAATGTTATGGTGATAATTTAGGGTAGAGGGGACTCATGGTGGGTGTGAGGGCTTGATGCTTGGAGTACCAACAATTTCTTTGTAAAGTGGTAAGAAAATGAAGGCTAGAATGGTGAATATGAATATGAGTTGTTAGGACTGGTGGTTTTATGAAATTTTGAGCATGAGGGGGTGTATACTAATGTGTTTTATTGGTTGGTAGGATCTAAATAATTTTGGGCATCATATTTTTAATAAACCCTATGTTTTAGCCTAAAAATGAGGGTTTGAGGAATAAGGAACCTAGAGGCCATACAGAAGAGAACCACTAGTGGAATTTGGGGTTTGGACATGTGAAAAGTGCTGCCCCATTTTTATATTGAGTTCCTCATAAGTTTTTGTGGTACCTCCTTTGGAAAATAGGCTAATTTAGTAGCCTTTTGGGTAGGAAAGCCTATTGAATCTCTGTGTTGTTGTAAAGGAACCCTTGGTGATCTTTTAGGAAAGTGATTTCCAAACTGAAACAAGTCTAGTTTGATGCTTGATTGGCTATTGGACGGCCTTTTCTAAAAGATGTCTCAATTTGTTACACTTTGAAGGCTAGTAGCCTCTATTGGTGTCTTAAGGGCAGATTGGGTGATTGTGACTTCAAGGGTTGATGTCTTGTTGAAGTTTGATCATTTTTGGTCTAAATGTGAGTTTCTCCACCTTGTCTGCATCAATAAATTTCATTGATTAGAAAGTATCTATTTGAGTTTATATTACTCAATTATAAAGCATTTAGTTACCACATGCTAAGCATATTTTATAGAAAAATTCAAATAATACTAGAGTAGGTATCTTTTTGATGTTGGCAACCATTTTCAACATTTAGTACAAAAATGAAAATATGGAGTGTGCGGGGATGTGACAACAAAAATCTCAAACCTAGTAGTGTGTTCCTAGCAGATGGATCAGTGGACCATCTACGAGGATGGAATTTGTTAAAGATGGATCAGTGGACCCCATGGCCACTCTATTATTAGAGTTCACACTAGAACATGGAAGGAATCCCTTTTTATAATTGGTGTGTATGAATATGCTCTCTTTTTTGGGAGTTTTGGAGGTTTTACAAAATTATTACCAACACTAAGAATGCTTCTGAAAAATCTATGACAGAAAGTTGATAACATCAATGTTTGGAATCATGGTATATGATATGTTTCTTGTATTCATGTTTTCAAGCTCAACTTACTATGGAACATTGGGGACATTAACAATTTAGATTACAATAGTTGGTTTACACTAATATGAGTTAGTAAATAAGAGGGTATAGAACATAGTTATTTTGTTTCAATCTGTGTTTCAAGAATGAAAGATTATTTTATGGTTGTTCTTTCTGAATGTATTGAATAAATTCTTATTTTAAGTTGATAATTTGCAAGGATCAGTTAGAAATCATCCTAATTACCTCTCATTTGGTGTTGGGGTCCTATAACAATAACACTGAGCTACTTGTCCTTCTATACTTAGAGATTGTAGATTTTTTTGTCAACATGAGCAACCCTTTTCTTCTTTGCTTTTGATGATTCTATCTATTCACGGTTATTTTATCTTGATTTCAACCATTACATTTATTTTTTGCTCACAAGGGTGGAGATTGTAGAGAGGTTTGCTCATGTTGGCATATCTTCAAATTTGATAATTTATCTAACAAGTGTTTTGAATGAAAGCACTGCCACTGCTACAAGAAATGTGAACATATGGTCAGGGGTACAATACATGTTGCCTTTTTTGGGATCTTTTGTTGTTGATTCATATTTGGGTTGGTACTGGACAATCCTTGTTTGTTCACTCATCTATTTGCTTTTCAGCATTCTTTTCCTTCACAAAATCCTTTTCCTTTGCATTATGATCGATGGGTAGAGTAATATGGAACAAATTCCTTAACCAGTATTATCTACAAATTTAGGAGTTCTTGGGAATATAGAAACTAAAAATCATACTCTGAGTTTGTGCACTTGTTGAAAATTGAATCAAATGTCCACTTTCTTTCAAAATAGCTGAATAGGTTTTCATTTTCCTATATTTTAACATATCCAAGTAACACATCATATAATGGAATGTAACAGGGGCTAATCTTGTTGACTCTATCAGCCTCTCTCAAGAGTCTCAAACCCTCAGGATGCAAGTATAAAATAGAATCTTGCTCCAAAGCATCATCGTTCAAGATTGGGTTTTTTTTCTTCTCACTTTACTTGGTTGCTTTGGGGTCAAGGGGTTACAAGCCATGCTTACAGGCCTTTGGTGTGGATCAATTTGATGATGAAAACCCAATAGAGAAGAAGCACAAAAGTTCATTCTTTAACTGGTGGTATTTTGGTCTTTGCTTGGGAAGCTTTGCAGGGGTCACTGTACTCATGTACATCCAAGATAATGTCGGATGGAGAGTAGGATATGGCATTCTTTCCATTACCGTGGCAATGAAAATTATTGTGTTCTTGTGTGGGACTAGGTTTTACCGAAACAAACTATCAAGTGGAAGCTCTCTCACTCGAGTCATCCATGTGTTTGTTGCAGCATTCTTCAAATGGAATGCCCCTATTCCTTCCCAAGAACAAAATCAATTAGCTTCTATTTAAGAAGAAGAGGAGGTTCTAATAGAATCAAGAAGATTACTCTTGCAGACAAACGAGTTCAGGTAAGCACTCCATGGTAATGTTTTCTTTAAATATAGTGCTATCATATTTAAGCAGAAATCTACTTTAGAGTTCAGGCTCAAATAATTGCAACAGAGATCATTTTTGTGTTTTCAAACTGGGGAATGGACCAAATGGGAAGTGGTTTACTGATGAGGCTGAAGGGGATTTCAAGATGTCCACCAAGTTTCTTGAATGGCATGCCAAACCAAAGGGACGTTGGATGCAATTTCTCGACCTGGCATCTAAGCTGAAGGAAGTCAGTGTAGACAGTAATAATATTTGGGAATAATGCTAGTTCAAATTCTTGGAATTATCATTTGTGTTTATTTTAGCCCTATCTACGGAGAATTTTATCAATGAATGTCCTTGTGTTGTTTTTTCCAGGTTTCTTGACAAAGCAACAATTGAAGATGAATTATACCTTGAGTGCAAAACAACACGCAATTAGAGAATTTGCACAGTTCAACAAGTTGAAGAGGTAAAATTACTTTTGAGCATCTTACCCATTTGGATGGCATGTTTGATGTATGGCATTTGTATTTGCACAGTCTTTCACAACTTACTGGATATAGTAAAGCTACATGGTAGAACTTTGTCTCTTATTCAATGCTAAGCATGCTTGTTTTTTTCTGTTTCTAGGTACTTTCATTGATGGAGAGCCTATTATAAAGTTACCACTGAAAACTGTTACCTTGAAGAAAATTGAGTTTTCTTTGGAAGAGTGTGAATTCTATCATAAACTTGAGATAGATTCTCAAGCTTGATTCAAGGTCTGTGATTAATCCTTGGATTGCTTTGAAATAAATTATTTTATGTTAGTAGTTTTGTAATTAATTTTCATCATCGTATCATGTCCATTGTAACATAAGTGTAATGCACTTCTTGGATTGGGATGCATCAGGTAATTCAAAATTTTGGTCATACCTTATTTCACTGTGTTTTATGTTCTCAAGAATTAAGCCAAATGGTATGTTGACTGGGTGTGTATGCCATTGTTTCCTATTTCCACATTTTGCATACATGTCTAACAGATCATTTCCAACCATAATATCTAACAAAAATCACCCATCTGTTATGCTCTTATGGATGTTCATACCCTGCTCCAAAGCTCCCATTTTTGCATAGGCAAGGAGGATGTTGGCATAGGTTGTGGAATTTGGCTTCACACCTGCTAATTGCATTTTCTTGAAAGTTTCTAAAGCCTTTTCAGAAAATCCATTTTGTGCATATCCCACAATCATCGTATTCCATGAGATGGCATCTCTTTCAGGCATTCTGTCAAACAATTCACATGCCTTGTCAATGCTTCCACATTTTGCATACATTTCTACTAGGGCAGTTGCAACTACAACATATGACAAAATTCCTCTATTATTTATGATTTGATGGATGTTCATACCCTTTTCCAAAGCCCCCATTTTGGAACAGGCAAGAAATATGCTAGCAAAGGTTGTGGAATTTGGCTTTATACCTGCCAATTGCATTTACTTTAAAGTTTCTAAAGCGTTTTCAACAAATCCATTTTGTGCATATCCAGCAATAATTGCAGTCAGATGTGAAGTTTTATCAGATTCAAGTGTTGTTGAGCAATCGGTGAGACTTCAGCATTACTCCCACCGATATTGGAGAGTCTCTCTAATGCTTCCACTACTTTACTCTTTTCATTCTTTTTGGGCTATCGGTGGGACAGGCTCCTCTATTCCACCGATAGGTGTTTCTTTAGCTGATGGATTTTTACCTTTCCATTGTGACTTATCCTTTCACCCCATTGAAGGAACTTACCAATGACTCCCATCGAAAAATCATAGTGTCCCTGATGAAGATTGATGCATATCATTGTATCGGGGAGACATTGAGCCAACTCTCACCGATATTAAATTCTCTTCCCAATGAATTTTGCACTTAAGTACTATCGGAGCATCGGGGGGACAATGCATTGAGTCCTACCGATGTTTATCACTCTTGCCGATGATCTCCTATTCTGGAAAAGGTTGCGAAATCTGGCTTTACACCTTCCAATTTCATTTTCTTGAAAGTTTCTAAAGCCTTTTCAACAAATCCATTTTGTGCATATCTTGCAATTATTGCATTCCACGAGATGACATCTCTTTGAGGCATTCCATCAAAGAGTTTGTGTGCCTTGTGTACATTTCCACATTTTGCATACATGTCTAACAAAGCATTTCCAACCATAATATCTGACAGAAATCCCCCATCTATTATGCCCTAATGGATGTTCAAACCTTTCTCCAAAGCTCCCATTTTGGCATAGGCAGGGAGGATGTTGGCATAGGCCATGGAATTTGATGCTAGCATAGGTTGTGGAATTTGTATTCACACCTGCTAATTGCATTTTCTTGAAATTTTCTAAAGCCTTTTCAAAAAATCCATTTTGTGCATATCCTTCAATTATTGCATTCCACGAGATGACATCTCTTTGAGGCATTCCATCAAAGAGTTTGTGTGCCTTGTGTACATTTCCACATTTTGCATACATGTCTAACAGAGCATTTCCAACCATAATATCTGACAGAAATCCCCCATCTATTATGCTCTGATGGATGTTCAAACCCTGCTCCAAAGCTCCCATTTTGGCATAGGCAGGAAGGATGTTGGCATAGGTCATGGAATTTAGCTTCACAACTTCTAAGGGCTTACATTTGATAGTCGACCTTGCCTGTCAAAAAAAAAATTAATGATGGTTATCCATTCAAAGGTTCCCTTAAAACATTATGATGTACCTTAGTGTAAGTAAAATTATATATAAATCAAATATATATATATATATATCATTATAATTATATAAATTTTGATAATCTATCCAAAATCTCTCCTTTCATCTGATACAATCTTCTTAAAATTTTGATTGTATTTTATAGAAAAAATCTCTAAATACAGTTTTATGGCCATCAAATTTAAGCCATGCACCTACTAATTGCATTTGCCTGAAAGTTTCTAAAGCCTTTTCAGCAAATCCATTTTTTGCATATCCCGCAATCATCGTATTCCATGAGATGGCATCTCTTTCAAGCATTTTGTACTCAAATTAGCTTGCAATTGATTAGGTTTTTATAATTTTTAAAATTGATTTAGGGACGAATGCATAGGAAAATATGTACCTTAAAAAATCTCTATATATCATGATATTTTCAAAATTTTGAGTTAGTGTTGAGTTTCCATGTTGAGTTTGAGGTTGAGCCCAATGTCTATGTTAAGTCTGAGTTTGGTAACTATGATATAATAATTGGTGCCTCCCATGGATTTCATGGTAGACATAACACTAAAAAAATGCTCCTTTGTCTCCTCTCATAGAGAGAACAAAGGTGGTGGTCCATTTGATATTGTAAAATATGGTGGTTAGTCTCAATTCAAATGGGAGGATACTCTCAATTGGCCAGGAGGAATCCACAACTCCTTACAATCTCCAACAAAATGGTGTGGCCTTGAGAAAAAAATGGTCCATTACTAAAACACAAAATCCATGATTTATGGTAAGGATTCGCCATGTATCTTTTGTAATTATTTGCGGGAAATGCTTTGAAATTCTTTCATGAATGGCTGAGTTCAAAGATTTTATGAGGAGAAACTCACATGTTGCTCTATTGTGAAAGTGGCGCAACAATTCCAATTTCCAAGTGAAATGTTAATCGTAACAATTCTTCGTGTCTCATTCACTTTGTGATATTTAATTGTTTTCTTTGCTTCAGGTCAATCATTTGTTTTCAATTTTATGATGCTAAGAATAAACCATTTGATGAGTTTTATTACAAGCAGGGAGTATGCTGGCAAAGGTTGTGGAATCTGGCTTTACACTTGCCAATTGCATTTGCTTGAAAGTTTCTAAAGCCTTCTCAACAAATCCTTTTGTGCATATCCTACAATATTGAAATCCATAGACCATAGTTTAACATGATATCAAAACACAACAACTGAGATCTTCCACATCAATGATTGGAATGTGCCATTACCTGTGAGGGAGTTACCAAAAGATTTCAGTACACTTACATCAATGATTTTAAGTATCTTGGACCTATCAATGGTTGTAGGTACCCTAATTACACTAGTTATTAGGGTGTTGTTGATCCACACTTGTGTTAGGTTGTTGTTCTATTCTTTTTTCAGTTGATTTATTTAATTTTGATGTGTTCCAACAACTGCAAAAATGAGTAGTATTAGTCTCAAAGAGAGTGATCAACTTGAACATACTTCCAATTTTACACCTTGAAAATGCAGATTGTAGATGGTATTAGAAGTTGATTTTTGGGTCTATGTTAACACCAAGGTTGCACATTCTACAAATATTCTCCAATTTCTTGAATATAACAAGAAGATAGCCAAAGTATAGTGAATCATCTTATGTTACAAACAAATCGAGTGCTCAAGAAGGGTGTTAATTGTTATCAGATACTTGCAGTAGTTGTACCATCCATTGTAATTTGTATCTACTATTTTTTTCACATAAATATTAATGAGTTCCACCATGCTATTCTAGGTAACATTCTTATTTTCTTTGCATTTTGTCTTTGTATAAATGGTTTTATATTTCAATTGATTTAGGACAGCTACTAATAAGTTGAAATTCTTGATCTGAGTCTATGACAGGGCTTTTGTTCTCAGTACTTGTAACTATTGTTGTAACTGATGTTGTGAAAGATGCATTTGACCGACCTTGCCCTGACTTTTTTTGGCGGTGTTTTCCAGATGGAATATTAGTTGAGAACTTATCAACCTCTAGTACTAAAATTTAGTCTTAGCTTTTTTTCTCTTCCTGATTAATGATCATTTTGGTGGCAAGCTCTTTATTTATTGTTATTATTATTTTATCATTGATGATTCAAATTAGCTGTCTAATTGGTATGAGGTTGTTCCAGAAATTTGATAACATTACAGAGAGGGTTGAGTGTCATGGAAATGAACATGTCATGAGGGAAGGTCACAAAAGCTTTGACCCAGTGGACATACTTCATGTAAGTGCAGCATCCTATACTTTTTGTTAAAATCATTAGGGGAGGTTTCCCTTTATTTATAACTTGTGGAAAATTTACAAGGTGTGGAATATACAAGAATACTTGCATTCATACAGAAATCAGCTATTAGATCAATTATTCAATAATATGCTATCTTAATAAAACAACACCATGTAGATAAATGACAGATTTTCTCTTGTAATATTGACTTTTCTGAGTTTTTGATGTGCAAATTTTGAAACCTTATTTTCAGGTTGCAACTCCAAATTGAAGAAGTGAAAGGTGAATACCAGCGAGGAAGAGTTTGGAGGAGCCAAAACCAATAGCAATGGAAAAGTTGTGGATTTGCAAGGGGATTAAATGGGTCAAGCCCCTATAGGAGGTCATTTCCCTTCCAAAAGGACTGCAATTAAGGAAGGGGAAAATAGTATAAGTATATGAAAATAGGAGTATTCTATTTATATAGTGTCTGTAAGTTGTACAGTGTCACTGAGACATTGAATGTAACCAATGAGATTTTTATTTTCCAATGAGGCTTAATGAAGTAAATTTTCAGAGTGGTTTTTTCTCCACTCATAAATACTGTGTTGTGGCTCCTCTTGATTTGTAATCTATTTTTGTTTGTGTCTGATCAATCATATTTGTTCAATCTTTTTAGTCTTCATTTCATGGTGTTTTTTAACATTTGAATATCTATGATACTTGAATTTTATATGTATAAATTTGTGAGGATTAATTAAGTTATATTTGATTTGTAATGACTAAATACATGACTAAATTAAAGATTAAATATATGACTAAATATATGACCAGTTAACAACAATCAATGACTAAATATTTGACTAAATACATGACTAAAAAAATCACTACCATGACTAATTAAATGACTAAATTAACGACTAAATTAATGACCAAATAAATGACTAAAATAGTTTAGTCATAAATTTAGTGGTGTTATAAATGATTACAAATAAACCACTAAAATAGTCACATGACTAAAATTAATGACTAAAAAATATGACTAAATAAATGACTAAATCAATGACCAAATTAATGACTAAAATTGTTTAGTCATAAATTTAGTGATGTTATAAATGACTACAAATAAACCACTAGTAGTCATGTGACTAAAGTTAGTCATATATTGTTGTTTGTGTACTAGTGCAATGGTGGTGTTTTCCAAGCTCCGAGGGAACAGTCGCATCAGATAAGTTTCATCGTATGCGACCTCCATGCAATGCACCTAGAAATCCCTGATGTGATCTTCAGGGTTTCATGTTCCCCGATATTTATCGAATTTTTGGATCTCAAATCCCTTTGGGAATGGTTTCATGACAATGCTCCTATCGAAGGGATAGGGGCACAAGTTCTTTGGTGGCTTTGTGGTTTTTCTTGATTGAATATCGAGCACTTGTTGTGAAAGAAATTTGATTTGTGTTGATACATTGTCTTTAGGATCAAGGGGTGGGATGAAGGTGTTCTGTGGTGGTTCAATCGTTGGAGGGATGGGCGGATTGGTTGGTGTGTTGGTGGATAGTGTTTGCACATTTTGTTGTGCCAAGTATGCTTGTAATTGTTTTTGTACCAAAAATGCTTGTTGTTGGTCATATTGTTGTTGTGCTAATAATTCTTGTTGTTGAGCTTGCTATTTTTGTTGTGCCAACAACACTTGTTGTTGGGTTGCTTATTGGGTTGCTTCTTCCTACTCTTGGTATTGCTTCAGCACTTGCTAGTATGCTTGTTGTTGGGTTGCGTGTTGTTGTGTGAGGTATTGTGCTTGCACCTATGCCTGTGCTTGCGCTTGTGCTTGTTGGGTAGCTTGGGTGACCTGAGCGGCTTGTTGGGCTTGAGTAGCCTGAGCAGCTTGAGCAGCTTGTTGGGTTTGTTTTTGTTGCAACAATGGTTGGGCTTGCGCCTAGGTGGCTTGTTGCACTTGTCGATCCTATGTTGCTTGTTCTGCGGTTTGCGCTACTTGAGCAGCCTGAGCGGCTTGTTGGGATTGAATAGCCTAAGCGGTTTTCGTTTGTTGCGCAACTTGGTATTGTTGGAGTGCCTTTTGGTAGGATTGGTGAGCTTGTAGTGTGATGTTGTATTGGCTTGCCGCATTTGGATTTGGCAGTAGTGGTGGTGGATTTGGGATGTTAGATGTGGTGGTGAGTGGTTGAGATGTGTTTTGAGCGATTGTGGTGGATGGTATGATTGAGGTGCTAGGTCCTGTTGTGCAGTTTTGGCACACACGCCCCGCTAAAAGAAGCGACCCTTTTTTTCTTTCGCTCTTGTTGCTTTGGCTCTTTGATTTTGGGGATTTGCATTGCCTTGGCATGAGCTTAAAGTGTTTATCTTTCTTTCCCGAGTGATCCCTCTAAGTTACATATTGAAAATCTTAAGTTTTGGGCCAAGTTTAGGTTTTTACCCTAGTTCGAGATTTTCTGCCCATCCAGATTTTCCTGGTTTTCACTCGAAGTCTGGCTCAGCCTGTTTTACACTATAGTTCAGAGAATTTGGGTCTTCGTAGAATTTCGCCTAGGTCGGATTTTTCTGAATTTCTATCTTGCCGTCGAGTTTCTGAACCTAGTTTTTTTTAGGCATTTTGCCTCATTTGTAATAGAGATACACAGAGAGATAATTTTTCTACAAGAGCGAATTAGGCAATAGAGTAGAGGTAGAAATTAGGTCATTCTAAGTAAGTGTTGTAGCAGAACATTAGAATTGTTGCTGAAATTCGGTGATTCAATACAATTGAAGACATTGTGATTTTCTGATGATCTCTTTTGTGTTGACTTATCTTGCATGGTTCTTATGATTCTATCTTTAAAATTTCTCAAGGTTAATAGATGTATGTTAGATCTGATTCAATGGTGTTTATGATTTAGTATTTGAAGTGTTGCAGCAATCCCTGGTCCATACTTTTTGTAGCTAGTTGATTGCTAGTTGCTTTGCAAAGTTAGCCTGGACTTTTATATTCATTGTGCTTAGTTCAATTGTGGAGATTTATTCATTTCAATTGCAATTGGGTTGTCTTGGATGAATGTTCATGATCTGAAAATCTTAATACCTTAGAAGATTGCACTGTTTCTGTGAGATTGTAGATTTATCTTGGTTAAGCAGGAATTAGTTTATGAGGGATTGATCCATTTCAAGTATTTCATCATTTGCATTGTTAATCTTAGGAGTAGTTAAATTTGGGAATCTCTTTGAAACCCTAATCTTTTTTTATTTCTTTATCATTTGAATTAGATTTAGGATTGAAGTATCATCATATTTCCAGATCTGATAAGTTAAAGATTCAGTATTTGCTTGTAGTAAGGTCCCTTTGTGATTACCAACATTTTCACATTTATTATTGAGTTGTATATGCATTGTCAATACCTGACATTAGAGACCTTGGGGTTATCTCTTGAGGCTTGCTGATAGAGATTTACCTTTCAAGAGAGATAGGATTTCATATTCTATCTGAGTTGTTGTTGTGTAGAAAACATCATCAACAGGTCCTTGGGAGACTATGTTTTGGGATGTTGGGATTGATTTCTTTGCCTAGATGGATACCACCTGTTGTTGCGATATCGGTGGCATTTTTGGAGGATTAGATGTGATGATTTTATTGGTTCTTGGCAGATTTCCTTGGATTGATTGATGTGTGTTAGGTAAAGGGGGGCACCCTAAAATAGGAATTGATATGGATGTTGGTAGTGGAGGTAACAATGGTGGAGGTGGTGGTGGGATTGGAACTGGAAGTGGTGGAAGACTTTCCAGAATGAATGATGATGAGGCCCCAAAGAGCTCGCCTTGTTCAAATAAGCTCGCTTGTACCAATGGGAGTGAAACTTGTGGGTCAAGAGCATATGTTGGTGTGGTGTGGAAAGATGTGTTGTTGGAGTCATGGAATGTGAGTGGGACATATTGGTGGAGGGTATTGGCATCTAAATTTTGATTATTGATAGGGGGATGTTGTTGAAGGGCATGGATTAACGCACTCCCCTTATTGACAATGGGTTGTGTTGTGGCAATGGATGATGTGGATTGTAGAATGGGTTGGACGATGCTCTGATTGGGTGAGGTGAAAGGTAAAAGTGGCATAAAATGATTCTCCACAATAGTTCTTACATCAAAATCGAAAGGGATTTTTGCTCCTTTTTCCAATTCAAGCATGTATTGGGAGGGATGTAGTTTCATCATGGCTTTGACAATTCGGTGGTTATCAGGGTTTTGAAGTATTTCGGTGATCTCATCTTGGGTCATCCCTGTATTGGTGATGTCTTCCACTTTCCCTTCCTCTTGAGGATCTTGTGTTATGAGAGAAATATCAAGTAGTGGGTTTCTGGGTCCAACAGGATTGATCTCGGGTGCGGTTTGACTTAGGTCACTTGAAGTTGATGTTTCTTTGTTGTACTCCATGTTCTTCTTATGTTGCGATCTCATTTGAACCATAAAATGAGGCTCAAAAAGATAAAATCTAGGATTATTAAGGATCACAGGTGTGATGGTGAAATGTGTGAAAGGTGCATGATACGGATGATTTGAACTCTTAGAATATCTTGAAGGGGATGCTAGACTTTTGGGACTTTTTGGATTCTTGGATTTTTGGTTTTGACCTTGATTTGGATTTGGATTTTGATTCTTGGATTTGGATTTATTTTGATAATGAACAAATGGACCCCAAGATGTTGGATGTTATCTTTTGGGACTTTTTGGTTTCTTGGATTTTTGGTTTTGACCTTGATTTGGATTTGGATTTTGATTCTTGGATTTGGATTTATTTTGATAATGAACAAATGGACCCCAAGATGTTGGATGTTATCTTTTGGGACTTTTTTCATTCTTGGATTTTTTGATTTGTTTGATTTGATTCTTGGATTTTTGGTTTTGACCTTGATTTGGATTTGGATTTTGATTCTTGGATTTGGATTTATTTTGATAATGAACAAATGGACCCCAAGATGTTGGATGTTATCTATGGGATAAATTTTCTCACAAGATGATAATTTGGCTAAATGTAGGGAGAAGGATGCATCTACCCACACCTAACAAAACAAGATGTTTTGATGATAATTTGACTAAGTATATGGAGAAGATGCATCTACACATACCTATCCAAACAAGATGATTTGATGTTGGACTCAAGGATTTTGATTCAAGGATTTGCCAAAAATTCTAGCATAAATGATGGTTTCAAGATTTTCAAGAGTTGATGTTTGAAAGATGGATGAAGGTTGACTTTGATCCTATGTGTACCTAAAAAGATTCTTTTTTACAAGGCCTTGGTTTTGAAGAACACACTTTACTCTAAACAAGATGTTCAAACCTTTGAAAAAGTGTTGGATTTTGACAATAATAAAATGAGTACAAATTGGGATTGTTTCTTGAAGCTCTTCTGTAAAATTTAAATACCAATGTTTCTCTAAACTCGTAGAGTGTTGAGAGACGCTTTTGATGAGCTTTTGGACTAAGAGCTTTGAACTTGGGTTTCCAGATTTTGATCTTTTTTGAAATCATTTGATGAAGCACATGTTTGGGGTTCAATTGTTCTTAGCTTTGCTTAATGATTTCTTTTTACCATAAACACACTCTTGATTAGCTTTTGAAACTAGATGTGTGATGTCTTAACTTCTTCTCATCCCACAAAGTACATTATGTGGAGATCAAGGAAAAAGTTACCTAATGTTTGACTTTAGTAAGAAAATTGAGATGAAATCCAAATGTTTAGAAATCTCTAGGGATAGAATCCCTAGGGAAAGCAATAACACTTAGATTTTTTCAATGGTATTTGCTTCCTAAATGGTTTGAAATTTGATAATGATGTTGAATGTTTGTTTTCCAATGTTTATGATCAAGTAAAGTGTTTTGATTTCAAGAATCATGCACAACCCTATGGATATTGAGACAATATTTGTTGAGTCCCCACTTGGATAAATCCAGCTACGCCTACTTTTAGTGGATGATTAGATGCTTGACCACACAGGTTCCCCCTTACAGTGCACTCACTTCTTGGGTCAGCCAAGCATCAGTACCCATGAATCTCCGATGGCATACTTCTCATCTCTACTAAAAGCGGTAAAATTGTGGGGTAGCTTTAGAAGGATCGTTCTTGCACCAACAAATAGATAAGGATTTTGTCCTTTTAAACAAGGGATTTTAATGCGGGCATTTCGTTCATGGGGGATCATCCATGCGGAAAGAGACCATTGTTTCCCTTCTTGTTGGAACAATCCTCATGATACTTTCCTTTCCTCAAGTACCCACACTTATATCCCGGGTGGAAGTCGCTTGGCTTTAGTGTGTTCCCAGTTGGGTCATTCCCTTGGGTGATTACTTTTTCCCACAAGACAGGCCCTCTAAGATAAAACAAAAGTGAGCAAATACATCTGTAGTTCAATCAATCTTCGTTGAGAAACAAAGAGAGAACACACGCGATATATTCCACTCACACTCGAAAGATTTGTTCAATTTTAGGATCCAAATTAAAGTGTGTAGGCAATCACTTACACAACTTAATATCACCAAAAGCCTTTTGATTCTCAAGATCGTCGTGAGGCACAAGAGAAGTGCATATGTCTTTTAGATGATATTATTTTGGGTAAGTGATTACAAAAACAAAGATGCGCATGTTCATTTTAAATCCTCAAAGCAATGATTTGATTCTTTTTAAAGCACCAAAATGAAAGATGAAATTCGTTTGTTCAATTGTTAACCTTAAACAAAATCTAGTAAGTTTTCCTAAAGTTCTTTTTAAACCTTTTGTCTTATTTGTTTTAAACCCAAATTGAAATCTATTGAGTCCTAAAAGCTTGAAGGGGTAAAATCCTTAGACTTGGAATTATAATTGCTTCCAAAAGTGTCTAAAGACACTTGATACAATGGATAAATGACATTATACTTCAATTCCTCCTTGCTCCTTCCTTGCTTCCACCTACAAGAACTGATTAATCCCAGAAAAAAAGAGGCAAAAAAATGGTCAATAGCTCAAAATGATCAAAAGCAAAAAGGCACATGTCAAAAAAAACTTGAATTTTGACCTTTTACCCCACCCTAGCAGCGCAACCCGCATATACGTCACTGTTTGAGGAAGTTAGTGGTGTTGTATAGCGTTGCTAGGTCTAATAGCGGATGCTCTGTAGTAGAACAGAGAGCGTGATTGCGGCGGATTTTTTGTCAATGGCGCAGTTTGAAGTTTAAAAACCCAGCATCAAAAAATTAGAACGTCACAATTTGAAATTTTGAATTTTCTGGGCAGGAAGACTTCAATAGTGGTGTTTGGAGTTTGCAGTGTCGTTGTATGGCACCGATAGAAGGTTAGTGTTGCTATATGGTGTCGTTAGATTGAGAGAGGTGCAATTTCCTATAGACACACAAAAAAGCACAAAATTTTATCAAAAAATGTGTTAAGAACTTGAGATTTTCCCTCCTTCTAGCTCCAAAATGTGAACCCCAATCCTAGAACTACACAATCATAGCAAACAAACACAATATTAGATCCATATGCAAGTTACAACTAAGATTACCCATGAAATTCATCTACAATGCTCAAAATAGGAAGGAGAATGAAGAACAAAACAAGAAAAGCAATGAAATCCTATTTAAACATGCAAACTCTCAATCCCATGGGGGAATTGGTGTCAATTTGATGTGGAAATTGGCCCTTTCCCAACTCCTTTGCAAGCTTGATGATCTTGATGAAGATTGATCCACTTGGTGATGAAGAACAATGTGATTCCTTGATAAAAATAATCTAGCTATGGTAATGGAGAATGCTATGGAAATGGATGAAATTGCTCTAAATGTGAAGATAGTAACTTTTCTCTAAGTTTTGGATCCAAAATACAAAGGAAAGCTTTCTATTTACAGAAAGACAAGATGGAGGAATGAGCAAAATGAAGCAATGTGGGATCATTCAACATCCAATGGCCAAGTGTCACTTGTCAAGATGTGAATGGAGGAAGCTTGAGCACATTTTGATGAATGTGCACAATAAATGATATTAGGTGGAATTTGAAAATCATGAAATGACTTGTTGGAGGGAGAAAGGAATGAATTAAATTCCACTTGGCTCAATGCACAAGGATATGTAAGAGGAAATGAATGCCTTGTTGGAAGGACAAATCCATTTGGAGGGATTTTCAAACTTGGAGGAATATTCCCTTTTTGATGCCATTTTGAAAGTAATTAGGGAATTATTAAATCAAAGAAATGATTTATTGGTGCAAGTTGCAAAATCTAGAGGATTCAAGTGATTAGGATTAAATTAATCAGGATTTGATTAATTTAATAGGAGATTAGTGATGTGACTATTTGATTTAGATTTTTGGATTGATTTAAATCAAAGTTGAGAGGAATATGATTTAGATTTAATTAAATAAAAGATTTTGATTTATTTAATTAAAGAGGGGTGATAGTTAGATTAAATCAAATAAGGTTTAATTTATTTAATTTAATAAGATGAATTTAGAGATTTAATCAAAAAAATGAATTATTTAATTAAATAGAGACATAGGGTTAATTAAATCAGATTGATTAATTTAATTAACAGGAAGATGACAACTTAATTAGATAAAACCAATTTATTCAATTAAGGGATGAAAGGTGATGACTAGCTAAGAAGATGATTTAGGACAAAACGATGTTATTAGATCCAGATCAAGTGTGTCAGTATATTTTCCATGTCTACACTTGTAACAAATGTGAAAATTAAGATTTCCAATTTTCTTTGAAAATTTGGTTCTCTTTAGGAATTAAAAAATATAGTAAAGAAAACAACTTGAATGCAAAATTTAAATTCATCTCAATTTCATCATAGTAAAATCATTATTTTTTTATCAATGAATGTGATGCTTTGGGCAACACTTGTCTATTTATTTATATAAGGTTTTAAATTAATAGCCCCTGTTTATGGGAAAAAGACTTGGTTACACTACATCCATTTATTACAAAAATTAGCCTGTAACTCAAAATTGGCCTGATTCTCGCCTACTCTTTGGTATTTATCCTAAAACCATGACTTTGTGATACCTTGTGGCTATACATATCTAACTATTATAAATATTATGTTATTTATCATAACAAATAAACCAGTACCATTTTGTCACCCTTCTTCAATGTCTAAATTTTTCTTCCCTACATTATCAACCAGTGTGAATGCCCAATTTATGTTTCCTACCACGATCCCTTCAATGCATTCTTGAAGGAAGTTTATCCCCATTCCCACATGGTTTTAGCACATGGTAATTCCCATCCCCAATCTCCAACCCATGAACTACACTAGTGGGTTGCTTTGTCTTGCCCCAATCTATAGCCAAATTCTCTCTTCTAACACTAGTCCTTGTCTCAGGAATGTGCATTGTAGGATACCTTTCATGTTGCAAGTATGAGTAGTTGGTTTCTCCGTTGATGTCAACAGGATTTTTATTTTGTTTTCATTGATGTGAACTGGTGATGGTTGAAAAATTGTGATGATGCTTTGATTAGTTTCATTATGTTGTCATTAGTAAGTGTTACCAGTGTTAAAATCTAGTGTTTCTTGCTTGATTTGTTGTGTTTGTGGGTCTTTTTTTCTTGATTTTTTGTGTTGAATTTGGTTTAGTGATGATGAATAAGTGATAAAGATGATGAGAATGTGTTTATACTGCTTGGTTTCCAAGTGCTTTTGAGAAAATTTGAATAAAAGAGGAAACAATGTTGTAGAGGTGTTTTGGCATACAGAGTGGTGTTCTAGTTTTGCTCCACATTTATTCTATGTTGAATATCTTCTTGTGTGGTTTAGATATGTTGATCAAAGGAATTCATAGGTGTTATATCCAAATTTTCTTGGTCTATATCATTGTGCAAAGAAATTTGTGTTCACCAATGTGTAAACTATGTATTGTAGTAATGTTTAGGAGAAATAGTTTTTATCTGTATTTCTCCACAATTTGGTTTCTGGTCTTGCAATTCTGGTAGTGTGCTAATAAGGTTCATATCTACCTTCAGTTGAAATTTTTCATGGTTTGGTGCTCTACAAGTTGATTTCTTGAGTTACAACATGTGGAAGGTTATTTGGGTGTACAAGATGAGTTTTTTTTTCAGGTGAAAGTTGTTGTGAAGGAATTTATTGGATTTTAGAATGTTTGTGAAATATTCCAAATTGTATTCAAGTGTTGTGTGTGGTTCTCAAGTCATCTTTGGATTAAAGGAATCATGTACTTGATTTTTTAATGGTGTCCACAAGCTCAATCGACCTTTGGGTATTTACACTAATTATGGATTTTCTTTGGTAATTGTGGAAACATGGCATGGCGTGTGTGAGTGGATTTAGGTATGAGTTAAGGTGTGATGTGGACCACCTTCATTCCTTTCCATCATAGGAATGTTTTGGTGCCAACCTAATTTGAATTTTCATGGTTGAGCTACATAGTTGACCTTGGAGAATGTTTTCAAGGTCAAAGAAGGTATAAATAAGTGTTGTGTTGATGGAGGATGTCTGAGTAGTGGGTGTGATGTGAATTGCATATTTGTGAAGTGTGAATTTGTGAAGTGAAGTGTCAGCTTCAATGAGTTAGACTACTGGAAGCGGTGAGTATAAAGTGTCTACAATCTTCATAAATGCTATGAATGTGTTGGTGATGTTGTGGTGGCATTTTTTGTTACATTGAGATGGATTTCTCACTGTAACTTTCTTCTTTCTTCTTTTATGTAATCTGGAAGTGATCCATTGGTAGTGAGCCCTTCTTTCTTTTGCGCAGTGATCCCTCCAATAGTGATCCTATTGTATTCATTGTTGTAATTACTTTATATTGTGAGCTAATCCTCACCGTGGTTTTTCCCTTCTTAGGTTTTCCACATAAATTTGGTGTTCTATTGTGCATGGTGTTGATGTGTTTCAATTTATGTTATTTTCTTTCATGCTAAGTTATTATAGGTTATTAAAGTTGATGTGGATCTGAATGATGATGATGGTTTTGATGTTTTAATGTACAACTAATTCACCCCCCTCTTAGTTGTCTTTTGCATTCAACAATTGGTATCAGAGAAAGGTTCCTTGGAAGAAAGCTTAACCGCTTAAGGTAGATCTGGGATGGTGCACAAGAGAGATGCTCCTCCATTTGATGGATTGAATTATACATTCTAGAAGACAAGGATGGAAGTTTTCTGGTATCCCTTGGATATGGAGTTTGAAATTCTATTGTAACTGTCCATACACTATGCCTACAAATGGTCTGAGTACTGATGATGAGATCAAGGCTTATGAAAACAATAGTAAAGCAAGGTATGCTCTTTTAAGTGGTCTTTATAATAATGAACTTGTGAAAGTTATGAACATGAGAACTTCTAAAGAGATCTAGACAAAGTTGGAAAGCATTTATGAAGGAGATGATAAGGTCAAGCAAGCTAAGATGCAAAATCTAAAGATCATTTTTTAGAACATGTAGATGTCAGAAGATAAGCTACATGAATAAGGTGGATGAGACTATCAATTCCATCAAAGATCTTGGTGGAAAGCTTGAAAAAGAAGTGGTAGAGAAGGTACTGAGAACTCTTCCTAAAGCTTATAGCCATAAATTTTATGCTATTGAGGAATCTCAGGATTTAATTAAATATACTAGAGATCAGTTGTATGGTGCTTTATCTACTTTTGAAATGAGAAAATTTGGTCCAAGTAATGTAAAAGTTGAGACTACTTTTAAGGTTGTAAAATCAAAAAATACTAAAGAATTGGATTAGGAGGATCTTGATGATGTAGAAGCAAAATTTGTGAGGAGAATGAAAAAGGTTACTAGAAAGTACAAAAGTAAGTTACCTTTCAAATGTTTCAATTGTGGAAAGATAGGTCATTATGCTTTAATATTTCCAAACAAAGCTTTAAATGACAAGAATAAGGAGAACAAAGGTAAAACAATTAAAAAAAGTTATTATGTTAGAGAAGATGCCAGTATATCTGATGAATTTGACTATGGGGATGATAAGGATAATGAATGTGTGTTTATGGATATAAATGTTGAATCTAATTCTTCTAACTCTGAGAGATGTATGAAGAAAAATTCTCTAAAATAAGGTCATAATGTTGAAGGAACTATGTTGACTCATTTTCATGCTAGAGAGGAGAAGAACTATTGGATCATTGATAGTGGATGCTCAAATCATATGACCGATGAAAAAATTTAGTTTGTTAAACTTGGAGAAATATGAAGGAGGTCTAGTTAAGTTTGGTGATGATACATCTAAGATTTGTGGAAAAGGTTCAATCAGTTTTGATGGCAATCATAATACAAATGGTGTTCTTAATGTTAAGGGTTTAATGTATAATCTCTTGAGTGTTAGACAAATGTGTAGCAAAGTCTATAATCTTATGTTTCACGATGATGGATGTGAGATCAATAAAAGCTTTGAAAATGTGCTTAATGTTGGAAAGACAGATGGAAATGTTTATCAGCTTAAAGGGGTTGATGGCCATTGCTTTATGACTCAAATTAATGAAAGTTGGCTATGGCATAGAAGAATGTGTCACATCAATTTTGATAGCCTAGTGAGGACCAGTTCAGTTCAAGCTATGAGAGATTTTCCAAAGATTACAAATCCCATCAATGTTGTCTACAAGGAATGTCAGATTGGGAAGCAAGCAAGAAGAAGTTTCAAAGTCAAAGAACAATCCACTATTGGACTATTGGAGCTGGTGCATACAGATATTTGTGGTCCTAATAGAGTAAGAAGTTTTCAAGGTGACAAGTATTTCATGTTATTAATTGATGATTACTCTAGAATGACACGGGTTACTTTTCTCAAATAAAAATTAGAAGCTCTAGATAATTTTAAAGCATTCAAAGTTATGGTTGAGAATGAAATGGATATGAAAATAAAATGTTTGAGGTCTAACAAAGGTGGAGAGTTCACCTCTAATGAGTTTAACAGTTTTTGTGAGAATCATGGAATAAAGAGGCATTTATTTTCCCCTAGGACTCCTCAGTAGAATGGAGTGGTTGAAAGAAAGAATAGAACTATTGAGGAAGCTACAAAGCCATGATGAAACAATAAAACCTACTGGAAGTATACTAGAGAGAATTAATTCACACTACAGTCCACATACTTAACAAAGTTCAAGCAAGAGAAAACAGTGCAAAGACTCCCTCTGAGTTGTGGTATGGAAGGACCTACTGTCAAATACTTTAGAGTGTTTGGAAGCAAATGTTATATCAGAAGAGATGAAGAGAACTTAGGAAAGTTTGATACAAGATCTAATGAAGGTATCTTTTGTGGATATTCTATAAGAAGAAAAGCTTATTGGTGCTACAACAAAAGGCTGAAGAAGATTTTTGAGAGTGCAAGTGTCAAAGTGGATGAAGACTTATAGAAGAATTCTATGGTGATATATGGATATGAATCAAATGAGTCCTCTTACAGGGAAAATGGTAGAGATAAAGGTAAGGAGAAAGGAATTAAAATTGAAGAGGAAGAAGCTTTGAAAGGATCCCTAAGACTCCTAAGTATGTGCAAAAGAATCATTCTAAAGATCAAATCATTGGTGAAAAAAGCAAATGTTTCTTGACAAGGAGAAAAGTTGCAATGACAAAAGAACAGGTAAATCTATGTTTACTTTCTAAATTTGAACCTAAAATAGTGATTGAAGCATGCAAGGATGAATATTGGATCAAGGCTACATGTAAGAATAATTAATGTAGACTGAGAAAAATTAAACTTGGGAATTTTTCTCAAGACCTGCAAACAAAAATGTAATTGGAACTAAGTGGGTATTCTAGAACAAACTAAATGAAAATGGAGAAGTGGTGAGAAATAAGGCAAGGCTTGTGTGTAAGGGCTACTCAGAAGTAGAAGGAATAGATTTTGAGGAGGCATTTTCTTCGGTGGAAAGAATGGAAGCTATTAGAATTTTTTTAGCTTTTGCAGCACATAAGGATTTCAAGGTTTATCAAATGGATGTGAAGTCTGCTTTCTTGAATAGTGATTTGGAAGAAGAAGTATACATTGAACAACTGGAAGGATTTCAATTATCAAAAAAATTGGATATGTTTTGTAGATTGAAGAAGGCACTTTATGAACTAAATCAAGCTCCTAGAGCCTGGTATGTAAGGTTGGATAGGTACTTGTTATAGGAAGAATTCAATAAAGGTACCATAGATAGTAATATTTATTTCAAATTTGAAAAATATCAAATCTTTATTGTGGTTGTGTATGTTGATGATATAATTTTTGGAGGAAATGAAGTTGTGTGTAAGAGATTTGCAGAAGAAATGTAGAATGAGTTTGAAATTTCAATGTTTAGGAAGATGAATTTTTTCCTTGGGCTGAAAATCATTTAGATAGAGAAAGGAATATTCATCTCACACTCAAAGTATGTCAAGGAAATGTTGAAGAAGTTTGGAATGGAAGACTCTAAACTGATATGTACTCCCATGGTTACTAGTTGCAAACTGAGCAAGAATGATGAATCTCTTAAGGTTGATCAGAGAAAGTATAGATCAATGATTGGAAGACTGCTATATCTAACTACTACTAGACCAGATATCATGCATGTAGTTTTTCTTGTGTCTATATTTCAAGAAGATACTAGAGAGTCACATGTTGCATCAATGAAGAGGATATTCAAATACCTGAAAGGCACTCCACAACATGGTTTATGGTATCCAAAGGATATTGATTTTTCTCTAAATGCTTATAAAGATGTAGATTGGGTAGGTTGTATGGATGACAGGAAAAGTACAAGTGGTGATGCATTCTTTCTTGGATGAAAATTGGTGTCTTGGCTAAGCAAGAAGCAAAATTCAGTGTCCTTATCTACTGTAGAGGAAAAATACATTGCAGCAGCATCTTGTTGCACACAGGTGTTATGGATGAGGCAAACCTTGAAGGATATTAGAGTGGTATATGATGAACCAATTTCTATCTTCTATGACAATACAAGTGTTATTAACATTTCAAAAAATCCAGTGATGTACTCAAGGACAAAACATATCTCAATCTAGTATCACTTTTTGAGAGAGAAGGTTATATAGAATGAGGTGAAGCTAGAGTATGTACCTGCAAAGGATCAGGTTGCTAACATATTTACTAAGGCTCTTCCTAAGGATACTTTTAAGTATCTTCGAGAGAAGTTAGGGGTTATTACTCCTCCTTCCTTGAACTAAATACATATGGATATGCATCAGCCTAGTGGATTTCAAGATTCATTCTTTATCTTGGACTGATGTTGGAGGCTACCTCACAAGCGGAGTAGGTAGTGACATTGTTGGTTGTTGTAATCAAGGGAAGTAAGTGTTGGTGCAAGTTAGTGTTGTTCTTTGCTAGCTATGTCAAAGGATATGTGTAGTGGTTTCTGGTTGGTATAGTTTTTTGTGTGCTCCTAAGGGGGAGTATGCATAGCAGTAAAAAGGAAAAGAGATTGTGGAGCAGTGGTGAGCAGGTACAAGTATGATTGATGTCAAAGGGGGAAAGTGATGAAAATGTTTTGCTCTTTGTCATTGATGTCAAAGGGGGAGAGAGAATACAGTGAAAAAGGAAAGAGGTATTTGAGAAAGAGAGAAAGAGTAAAATGAACAAGGAGAATATGATGAAAGGGGGAGAAAGAAAAGAATTGGTATGGAACAGTATTTTGGTGATCATATTTGTTATGTTTGTTGTTGATGGTTTTTCTCATCATGTGTTGCCATCAATGACAAAGGGGTAGATTGTTGCAAGTATGAGTAGTTGGTGTTGTTATTGATGTCAACAGGCTTATGTTTTTGTTGTCATTGATGTCAACTAATGATGGTTGAAAATTTGTTTTGATGCTTTCATTAGTTTCATTATGTTGTCATTAGTAAGTGTTAATAGTGTCAACCTCTAGTGTTTCTTTGATAAGCTTTTGTCTATGGGTGTTTTTTTCTTTAGTTTTTGTGTTGTAGTTGGTTTGGTGATGACGAGGAAGTGGTGAAGATGTTGAGAATGTGTTTTTGGTGCTTGTTTCCAAGTTCTTTTGAGAAAATTTGAATAAAAAGGGAAACAGTGTGTTGTAGATGTGTTCTAGCATACAAAGTGGTGTTCTAGTTTTTCTTTGTATTTCTTTTGTGTTGAAGATATACTTGTGCAGTTCAGATATGTTGATCAAAGGTGTTCATAGGTTTTATATCCAAAGTTTCTTGGTCTGGATCATTGTGTAGAGAAATTTGTTTTCACCAGTGTGTGAACTATGTATTGCAGTAATGTTTGGGAGAAATGGTTTTGCTCCACATTTCTCTATAGTTTGGTTTCTAGTCTTGCAGTTCTAGAAGTGTGTTGATAGGGTTCATATCTACCTTGGTTGAACTTTTTTGTGGTTTAGTGATTCGCAAGTTGATTTCTTGAGTTACAATATGTGGAAGGTTATTTGGGTGTACAAGATGATTTTTTTCTTCAAGTGAAAGTTGTTGTGAAGAAGTTTGTTGGATTTCAAGGTGTTTTTGGAATATTCCAGATTGTGTTCAAGTGTTTTGTGTGGTTCGTAATTCATCTTTGGATCAAAGGAAGTGTGTACTTAATTTTTCAATGGTGTCTACATAGGTTTGGTCGACCTTGGGTGCTTACACTAATTACAGATTTGCTTCGGTAATTGTGGAAGCATGTTGTGGCATGTATGAGTAGATTTAGGTCCGATTTAAGCTATGATGTGGTCTGCCTTCATTCCTTTCCACTATGAAAATGTTTTGGTGCCAACCTAATTTTAATTTGCAAGGTTGAGGTACATAAACAACCTTGGAGAATGTTTTCAAGGTTGAAGAAGGTATAAATAAGTGTTGTGTTGATGGAGGATGTGTGAGTAGTGGGTGTGATGTGAATTGCAGATTTGTGAAGTGTGAATTTTTGAAGTGAAATGTGAGCTTCAATGAGTTATACTATTGGAAGCAGTGAGTAGAAGGTTTCTACAATCTTCAGAAAGGCTTTGAATGTGTTGGTGATGTTGTGGTGGACTTCTTAGTTGCATTGAGATGGATTTCTCTCTATAACTTTCTTCTTTCTTCTTTTTTGTAATCTAGCAATGAGCCATTAGTAGTGAACCCTTATTTCTTTTGGTCAGTGAACCTATTGTATTCAGTGTTGTAATTACTTTATATTGTGAGCTAATCCTCACCATGGTTTTTCTTTTCTTGGGTTTTCCACATAAATTTGGTGTTCTATTATGCATGATGTTGATGTGTTTTAGATTTTGTTATTTGCTTTCATGCTAAATCATTAGAGGTTATTAAAGTTGATGTGGATCTAAATGTCGATGAGGGTTTTGATGTTTTAATGTACAACAGATTCACCCCCCCTTAGTTATCTTTTGCATTCAACATTTCATACCTCCACACCACTGAGAACACACCAGATGGGACATGATATTATTCACTATGCTTTCCTCTTCCCCTCATCTAACAGCATTGCCAAAAACATTTGGGCAATGTATGTTGGTGTAAATAGGTGTTATCTAGGTCCTATTTACATGTTAAGTCCACTTAGGTCCTAGGAGGGAATCTTTCTAGTTAATATTAGTTTTCATTAGATCTTATCTTATCTTTTGGCATTTAATGTTTGTGTCCTAATTCGTTTAATAGTTTTTGGGTAGTTATCTCATTTTTCACAATTAAGACACATGTCAAGATCTTGTCTAATCCTATCTCATATTTTAATTTTATAAGAAAGGCATCATTTGTAATTCCTATACAATTCAATTTAGTTCAGTCAGTCCAATATATCACTGCAATCTTGAGTATTGCAACTTTTTGTTCTTGGTTTTCTCTCTTATAGGAGGTTTTTTTTTGTTCTTGGTTTTCTCTCTTATAGGAGGTTTTTTTTTGTTTTTACAGGTGATCTTGGAGGCTTGATTCCTTGAGTGACTCTAACATGGTATCAAAGCTTTAGAATTGCAAAACCACCTCTCATCTTTGAGGGTGATTTGAGCTTGATCTTTTGCAAGGTGCGCATTGGGGAAAAACGGACATCACAATTGAGTCCAAAAGGCCCAAAAACCCCTATTTTTATATAGAACACTTGATATTTGGGTGAAAAAAAAAATCAAACAATTTTTGTAGGGTTTGGCAAAAATCAATTTGGTTGTTTGTACAATTCATACAACGTACATATTCATACAGCTCATACCAGCCATATTGTTGCATGCATCATCAATACCAGTCTGAATAAGTTGTAGGTAATATTCTATATAGATTTGTCTATGTGTCAACATGGATATTGTCATGCATAATTGACATCACGTCAAAGGTACAAAGCATTAAATCAGGGTGTGAATTTGATTTTAAAACCATAGATTTTTAATATAATTTTTTGTTGTTTTAAAAGTTATATTTTAAATTGTCATCTAATTTATTATTGTCACTTGGAACCAATGGTTATGGCCTTATTCCCTTGTGTATTGGCGGGATAAACCCTATCCCACAACTTGAGTGATGCACAGAGCCACCGGCCCCTACCGCTCGGGTGGCACCACCACCCTTGACGACAGCTTTTTAAAACCCTCTGTGTTCCCGACAGTCACAGGAGTGGCCATGAATTAAGCATCCAAGAGCTTATTTTTTTCCCCAAGCCCTAAGAGGGTATTTTCAAAATGCCATAAATTTTTCCCAAGTGTCAAAATTTTTCAAACAAGAGATAGACAAAAAGTTGATTCCAAGCACTTCATAGTGGTGTAAACCATTTTTCAAATTTTACCTTGAGTGAATTTAATTGTTGGTTGAAGTCAGATTTTCCTTTTTGGACCTTTGAGCTCATAATTTTTTGCCACAATCTGTTTTTCACAATTCTTGCATTGTTGGAAAGGTATTGAGGAGCTCTACATTTCTATTCATGCACTTTTTCTAGATTTAGTCCCAAGTATCTTTTATTCAAATTTGTGCACATTTTCATTCTAGTTGATTACTCGGACATACTGCAGCCTCAAGAAGTTTTTTCCACTTGGGAAGGCTTAATTTTTAATATAGATCATATTGTGAAAGGTTACTTTCAGTTTTAGGATCTCATTCTGAGATATTATTGTAATTTTTCTATCTTTGATCCATCTTGGCATTGTAAATCTGGAACACAGTTTTGTCTTCATAAACGCACTAAATATAAAGTGTCACATCATATTATTGGGGGATTTTTGATTGATTAATTTAGGGGGGTCTCTTGGTGCATTATTTTGATTGTGCTCTTCCTTTTCCATGAATCATTATAAGGTTTCTTTTCTAACATCTTATAACTATTCAACATGGCATCAAAATGCATGGAGTGTTCTAATGAATAAATTTCACTCTCTATATGTTGAAAATAAGGTACATGAACCTACAAATGTAGATAAAATAGATGATTTACCATACCAAAGCTCTTGGATGTCTTCGTAAACTAGTTTCTCAAGATTTGTTGTTCCAAATTGAATCATGTAAGAATTCTTATGAATCTTCGGGAAAATTGAAAATATTGTATGGCACTATAAATGAAGTAAGAGGTTATAAAATTGATAATAAATTAATGATTCTTGATCCTAAGAACATTAACAACATCCAAGACTACATCACTAATTTTAATGATCTAAGAGAGCAATGTAAAGCATGTGGAATTAATAAGGATATTTAGTTGTTCTACAATACATTGAATAAACTTGGTCTTGATTATGTTGCTTTTGTTTCTAGCTTTTGTACTCATAGGTTGACTATGGTGTCTACATATACTCACCTTCATTTGCATCATTTTTTGAGATGTTAATGTTGGTATGTGGCGACTGATCATGCAAATATTGTACACTCGTTAACACATCAAGGTTTTCCCATTAACACATAAAATAAAAAAATGACTTTGTAAAACCCTAATTCTAGAAGCTTCGAAAAAGCTTGTTATAAGTGGTTGGGATGTATGTTGTAGTATGGAATTCGCGAGATTGTAATATTTTTTACACTAGATAATAAAATCATTGGGTGGCTAAGTTTTTGTGGATGTATCCCATATTGGGTGAACCATGTTAAAATTTTGTGTTGATCTCTTTTGTGTTATTCTTCATTGTTATTTATGGGTTATTTAATCTGTATATAATTGTTAATATTTATTTATTTGATCTTCCTATATCCTAACAATTAATACATGAGCAAAAAAATCTTATCTTGATGGGTCTCATTAATTCATCTAAATCTCAGGCATTGTTGGCTAGTCAAGTGAAAGAATCAGAACATGTTGATAAAAAAAAAGGAAATCAAAGAACTATCCACATTCAAATCAACCAAATAATAGATCATCTTCCACAAATAAATCATCTAAGAAGGATAAGTCTACTTGTTCATATTGCAAGAAGCTTGGGCATGACGAACATTCTTGTTATAAAAAGGATACTGATGAGTTGAAACATCTTCTCAAAAAGAATCAAATTGATTTTCCTTCTAAAATTTTTGAGTCACCTTCTTCTTATTCTTCTTCAAAACGGTCTAATAATGGAAAAGGTCATGTTGCTTTGGTTACTACATCAGGAAATAAGGGAACAACTCTATTCTTTTTTCAGGTCATGGATCCAGGAGATGGCTTCTAGATTTAGAAGCATCTCATCATATGGCATCTTCACAATCTATATTCTCTTCTTTTGAGCCTTTTACTATGTCTCCTATTTTTATGGGAAATAATAAATACATTAGTGTACTTGAGAAGGGGTCTATTTCTTTTGGGGAAGGCACTTTCAATGATTTTTTTTGTGTACCTCATTTGGTGAACAATATTCTTTCCATATATCAAATTACACATGGTAGAGATGGGAGGACTATGGATTTCACTCCTTATTCAATTATCATTAGAGACTTGGAGAGTGGAGATTTTTTGCTATGAGGAAGGTTGATCATTAATCTCAGTTGTACACCTTTGCTTATTTTTCTTTTGATGATGAAATTATTCCTTCGACTATTGATCACACTTATAATGTGAACCATGATTCAAAGGAGACATTTGGCTTCTTGAACTTGGTATTTCTCGCATTGGATCTGATTCTTGATCCTTGCATTTCATCTCCTCCATCTTCTATTGCATTTTATGATGTTCATGTTGGCACAATTTTTTCCTCTTGTGCGTTAGTGCAGTAGGATCTACATCATCTTCATGCTACATCTACTTGGGATGCATACTTGACAAACATTGGTGGTTTTTTTGTTGAGTCTCATATTTCAAATTTGGGAGACACTATTGATTGCATACACTTCTCTTTGATGGAGATGATCCTTCTTCAATTGGTGTGAGGGAATAATCTAAACCTCTTTTTCATTCTCTACATGATAACTCTTTGTAGCTTGACATGAGTGTGGATAATGTTGATGACGATTTCACTCACAACAAACAAGGTGAATAAAATCTTCACAGACAAGACCGCAAAGAGCCTATCCTTCTTGAAAGATATGGAACAAAGACAACCTAAGGGGGAATTCTGCATTTACAGAACAAAAATTGGCTTTCATTCAATCCCAAGTCTCCAATAACCAAGTAATGGTTGCACTAGGGTCACTCTCGGGTAATGATGTGATATTGTTGTTAATCTCAAAGGGACTACGATTATTCTTTGAATATTTTAGATATACATTCCAAATTGAAACAATGAGTTTGAACATCATGAAACCAAAAGATTTGTCATAATATTTCATGAATATCACAAATTCTTTGCTATCACTTAAGTAGATTTAGCATTAAGCATTCAGCAATCATATGGAAAGCAAAGTATTTTCAACAAAATTCCTTCCATTCATTTAAATTTTTTGGAACATTTTCAAATATTTAAACATCTATTCTAAAACAAAGTATAAAAAATACTGAAAAATTAAAAGTTTCTCCCAATTATTCTCCATGGATACCCCAAAGAATTAATTAAAATAAAGAAAACCACTTTATACTTCACCAGATTGCTTCACAGCTACATATAAAATAGTGCAATCTTTTAAAGAGAAGGGTTTCATTTCTGGACACCGAGTAGGTTTTGTATGCACCCTTAAATGACACAGCATACAGTCTTGTTCGTCCGAACTAACAAAACCAACTACAAAAGATACTGAGATAGGTAGCTATCTAATAAGCTCTGATATTAATTAATGTCTATGTGCATACAAATTTTTACGCCGGAATGGTTCAGAAAATAGGAAAAAAGAACAAAACTTAAAATTTTATGCTCCTCCGACATCCACAAATTTTGAACTTAAAATAAAAATGAAGATCCTTTGGCCTTTTATAGAACACAAGGCTCAGACAAGATAAGACAACTACATGAGAGGAAATCCAAGGGACCAATCTCATCAAGGCACGTGGAATATTGTGACTGGAAGTCAACTCCAATCACTCATTGAAGCTCTTCGGGTGTTGATCTGGAATCTTCGCCAGGATGATACTTCGAATCATGATAATGTGTATGAGCTTCACATATATTCAGAATGATAAGGTGGAATTTTTTCCCCCTACATTTCGCTTGGCTCTGGTTTTGTCACTCTCAAGAATGGGTTCTCCCAAAAATTAGCATTTGTTCCCACCGCATGTGAAATACCGAGATCCCCAGCATTCTGGTGGACTCAAAGCTGTCTACATTATCACCTCCCAGAGTGATCGAACTAGGCTAAAAATTATTCCATCCATGATTAAATTTTTCCTAACCGTCCATACCCAAGCTTTGCATCACAATCGATATCTCCTGCAATCACAAATTTCACACATTAAATCCCTTAAAAAAAACATTTATGACATCTCATGTAAATAAAACCATTATTCAAATGTTAGTACAAAAATCTCATAATTAACACGCCTTTCAAAAAAAGCATAGCATGAATCCTCATACATACACCAGATCATCAGGATCATTAGACAATTTTAAAATTTCACATTTTCACTCTACATTATAACTTGGTACCCGGTACCCAGTATTCAGCTTTACCCACTTACTTCCCCAGACCTCAGTTATACCAGAACTCCACTATACCGAAACACTTCATACCGGAATGCTTTATACCTGACCGGAGCCTTCCACTTGAACCTTACATTACCTTTTTCCTTTTTTCGTGTTTTTGGTACCCGATATCTGGTGTACGAAACACTTACAATACGAAGTACTTTATTATCAAAGATTTTCTCTTTCACTTCTGGTGATCTTCCAATTTGATAGCTCTTGCGATAAGAGTTATATTTTTCACTTAGGTCCCTAAGTCTTTTCAATCTTGGGGCATGTTGTGAGACCACACAACAGATACTTTTGGACAGCATTTAGAGGAGGATTCGTTGTCTTTTGAGGAGGCATATTTGTCTTTGGAGTGTGTTGTACATCCACCTCTAGGAGATTTTGGATTGAAATCTTCAATTGTGTGGCCTATAATTCCTTTTTGGAGTGTGTCAGCTTTTAGCATCAACGTAGAGACACTTGAGCGTAGTCCAGAGACATCACATATCATTATTCTTCCCAAATATTCCTTTCAGGAATGGGGAGACATCATGCATATCATCTTGGTTTTGTTTCTTCCTAAGGGGAGAAATGTTGTTTAGCGAGATTGGATCATCTTTAGCATTCAATTTTGAGTTTCTACCATTACAAGAGACTCGCCATTGAGGGGGATACATGGTCTTTGTTCTTCTCTCTTATGGGGGATTTATTTTCCTCATATGGGGTTTTTTCCTTCTCATGCATCATTGAGAGTATTTTCTATTTCATCTCTCTTTTGGGGAGGATTTTTGTCCTACTAGGTTTTCTCCTTTTCTCTATTTGTGAGAGATTGCATTGCATATGTACATGGGTACCTAACATGGCCTTATATTTGAGACCCATCCTTGTATATTTTCATAATAATTGACTCCCTAAGTTGTACTTAAGGGGTGTTGGTGTAAATAGGTGTTATCTAGGTCATATTTACATGTTAAGTCCCCTTAGGTCCTAGGAGGGAGTATTTCTAGTTAGTGTTAGTTTTCACTAGATCTTATCTTATCTTTTGGTATTTAATACTTGTGTCTTAAGTCATTTAATAGTTGTTGGGGTAGTTGTCTCATTATATAGGATTAAGGCACATGTCAAGATCTTGTCTAATCCTATCTCACATTTTTCCTTTATAAGTAAGGAATCATTTGTACATCCTAGAAAAAACAATTCAATTGAGTTAGTCCAATATATCACTACAATCTTGAGTATTTCATATTGGCCATATCTTGCATCCATTACTTCAAATCTATGTTCTTTCTTTTCCCTTTTGAAGAAGGTTATTTTGGGTTTTTGCAAGTGATCCTGGAGGCTTAGTCCTTTGGTGACTCTAACAATGTCCATATTAACATGGTATTCCCCATTCCATTCATGTAATCATCACCCAGAACCATTCACAAAGCATGGAGAATAATTCCAGCCATGGTTTTAAATACTTCCATCAACCTTATCTCTGATATATCCCTATAGAATGTCATCTACCTCTATTTTGTTTTCATACACATTGTTGTATCCATCTTTACAGTGTAAATGTCTCAATGTAATTTCTTCAATATGTTGGTTTGATTTAAAAGCCACTGATCATCATCAATTTGTTTGTTTCATACTTCACCCTATTCCACATACTTTCTCATTATTCTTCCATATCCTTGAAACTTGATTTGATTTCAAATTTAGTCCTTTTGATTCACCAGTGATTTGCAATATCATGCCATGCAATTAATAATTCGACTTCTACTTCATCCTTACTCATTTTGGTTGTTTCTTAGCTACGTCATTCACCACCTCATTGTCTTCCTTGAATATATGTGAAACAGTGAATTCCTTAAACATTCTAATCACTTCCTTAATTTTCCTTAACACTTAGCTTCCAATTTGGAATTTTATCCATTTGAATAGCATTTATTGCTAGTCGTGAATCTCCCTCTAAATACAATACATTTTTCGTATTTGGTTCCCATCCTTGCCCCTAACAATGCTACTTGAAATTTAACTTTATTATTGGTTGTTCTTCCCAGTATCTTCCCTACCATCAATATTATATTCCCTTTGTGGTCTCTTATCACGCATTTGGGCCCAGCCATTCCTAGATTTCCTCATGCAACTCTTTCAAAGTTAATTTTGATCCACCCCTCGTTAAGGGGAAACCATTTTACATAGTTTCTTCCACTTAAAATCAGATTAACCTGCTTGACCCCATAAATAGAGGGACATAAGTAAAATCATTATTGCAATGCATGCCAACAAAATTTAGATCTCTATTATCCTTTAGAAAAAATATTTATAAATTTTACAAAGTTTCTCTTCACAAGACTTTACTATCTAAATCCCCAAACCCTTACAAATGAAAATGATTTTACATTATATAGAATCTCTTTCTAAAAATGAAGCCATCTATTACAAATTTTAGATTAATCAAAACATCACATTATGGGAATTTTCTATTTTCATCCAACTTTTGATTTTGTTACTTAATGCCTTCCACTTTGTTTCTACGGATATTAAAAACTCAACCAAAAATATTTGATGTAGCACAACTTTTGAAAGCCATAACTTTTGATATAACTACCCATTTGACCTCCCATTTTTAATAAATTGAATAGATCAAAGAGATCTACTACTCAAAATTTCAACATCAATTTCAACAATTTTTATGGCCAAATTTCATCGATTGAACCCTCAAAATTCAAATTTTAGATTTTTTCCAAGACTTTTGAAATTTTGAAAGTTTAATAACATGTCTAATTGTGATTTTTCAATTGAGACTAAATTTCAAGGTTGACTATGAATTCTTGGAGCTTTGGGTAAATTTTTAGATCCATACATGTTTAAATCCAAAATTACTAAAAATAGTAATCCTATTATTTTTAATTATTTAGATCATTTTGGTTATTTTGGATAATTTAAAGGGATTTTTTAAGTATTTATTAAATTGGTCTCGACCTGACTTGGGTAAATTGAGACAACAAAGAAAACATGAACTGGGATGACATTTTAGCAAAGCAAGTTAAATTTTTAGTAGTAGGCATGAACTAGGAATTTCAACATAAGCTCCAACAGGTTGTTTTCCTTCTAACCCAATTATATGATGTTTTGCATAAATTTGTGAATGAGTTTCTATGACCCTTTATGGAGCCTCTATGGTACAAATTTTAAGTATATGAGCATTTTCAATTATTATGTCCTCTAGAGTTGTTGATGCAAGAGAATCTAAGCATATAGTAAACATGCAAAGTGATGTTTGGCAACCAACCCTTTGTGTGTGCAATAGAGTAAGCATATTTAGGTGAGAAAATTTGTGTGATTAGTGAATCATGCATAGGAGACAAGTTAAGTATTGGCACAATAACATGCATTTTGAAGTAATATAATTTTGGTTGTTGCATGTACACAAGAAGATAAATGTCATGATTGGTTAGACCATTCAATTAGTATTGGAGTATTTAGAAAAATATTTTGAGGGGATATTTTGAATTAGTACATTTAATTAAGTTGGAAAGGTGGTTGAAATTGAACCAAAATTGATGACATTAAATGCAATGGGTGTAATTTTGGCTCCCAAATGAATTGTATATATCATAGAGTTAAAAAAAATGGGATCTTTTGGTGGATTGAGGGTTTAAGCATAGAATATGTGATAGTGAGAGCCAAGTCAAGAGATTAAGACATTGCAATCCTATTTATATCATTTATGTGTGTATATCCCACTTGAGACCACTATAAACTATAATCTATTGTTTGAGATGAAATAAAATATATTGCATCTTGTCCATTTTGTGTGTTTTCCTCTTTCTTATGTAATTGTCATCATGTATTATAAGGGTTGTAAGGTGTTGGGTCCCCAACCTCTAACCACATCAATTATGATCCAATATGAAAGCATTCAAGCACAAAGCAATCCTACATAGTGAGTGATTGGCATACAAGCCTTGACAAGAATGTGTGATAAAGTACATCTTGTCCAATTAAGGATTGGCTTTATAGAACACATTTTGTAGGAAAAAAAAATTGGTTATTCATGCGTGCCCACAAGAAAATGAAAGTAATGATTGGTTGAACCATTCACTTAGTTGTTGGAGAATTTTGGTGAGATATTTTGAATAGTGCATTCAATGCAATTGTTGAGGTGGTTCAATTTGAATTAGGTAGATGACATTACATGTAATGGGTGCAATTTTGGAACCCAAGAAAATTATATATATATTGTGGGGCCAAGGATAGAAATGGGACCTTTTAGTAGGTTGAGATTATAAGTGTAGGATCTATTATAGTGAGAGCTAAACTGGGAGATTAAAACATTCCAATCATGTGTATATCCCAATTGAGATTACAATAAATTGTATCCTACCAATGAGCCACAAAAATATATTTTTTCTTCTTGTCCATATCATGTTTTTTCCTCTTTCTTGTGTAATTTTTATTGTGTACTTTGAGGGTTTTTAGGTGTTGGCATCACTCATTAGCACCCCAACTCCCAATCACATTAGTTTCCCTCCACTACAGTAGCATCGCAGATAGCTTTACTATCCCAATGGTACACCACCAAGACAAGAATGTGGAGAGAAGAGAGGACTCTCAAAGCTTGGAGATAGGTGTTATATCATCTAGATTCAGTAGATATGACATGAATATCATACAAGTAGTTGTCCTCAAACATAGAAAATAGGTTCTAGTTAGGTCATATTCGACATTCTTAGTGACTTTTTGGTCGATGAAGCATAATTATGGATATTTTTCATTATGAGTGTGTGCTACATTATTTTGGCCTCAAACTATATAACCCCTAAGTGAATTTTATGTAAGAGGCATCAAAGATCGCCCTTCCAACTAGGAGAGAGGATGAGGCCTACAACCTCAAATCAAATAGTTGATGTAGATGGTGTGGAGGTCCTCCTAATTATGGAGCATGGTGGGTGAGAAAGGTTTAACCATCTTTCTATCCTCTTAATGCTCCTATGACTATACTTACTATAGTTGAATCCTATCTATAGGGCACTCTACATGTCACTACTCCATAATATGTTCCAGCTAATATAGATTTTAGAGTTGGTAAACCAAGTATTAGAATTATTTTTCTTTTGGAATTATCATGTTCTTCTATTGTTATTAGAATGTACAACTAATGGGAGTTGTAATCTTGCAAGGAGTGTGGTTGAGTGGATTGCACTTATCTCACTCATCATTGATCATTTGACTCAAGATGTACTAGTTGCCAAATCAAATCAAATTATTTGCTTGGTTATACACATGATGGGAAACTTGCTTCATTTTTTAACTCAATGGGATACACTACTATGGCATATATAGCCTCCTCCACTAAGATTATATTGGTGTTAGATAAGAGGGACACTATATGGTAAGATTGGAATGAACCAATTCAAGAGAAACAATGACTCTAATTAGATCATGTTACATCATTTGTGGATATATGGATAGAATTGATCAAGAGCTCACTCAAATTGAGGATCAAAGAACCATGAATACATCATCAATTGGTGTATTTGATACACATTTAAATCATGAGCTAGACAATGTATGGAAAATAATTTGGGAGCAACATGCAAAGACTAGTACATTATGTGAGGAGATCAAGCAAATCCAAGGGATGAGCATGATACTAAAATGGTTATCTTGATCTCAATTGATGTAAAGGATGAGATCTCATTTTAGTCATTATAGTGATGTGGATGAGGGACCATCAAGAGCAACCCCCTCCAATATCTAGATCTCATCATGTTGGTTCATACTGTATGAGCATTGGATGTATATAAAACACTTGTCATTTATATTATCATACATTTTATGATGAGTCTATATTTTAATGATGTGGTTCTACATGCAATGCTATGTTGAGATAATGTTACTTGATTTAGATTGTGCTTTATACATACATGTTTTGTTTTTCTATGTATTGTATGTGTTCTAGGTTTCATATGTATGTGCCCATGTATGTAAAATGTATCATGAATAATATCACATGTTATCTAACCTAAGTAATGAACCCTAATAATAAAATGAAATTGTAAGAACATCTGACATTTAAACAACCAAAATAAATCCCTAATCAATATCACATGTAAGAGATGAACAAGAGGCCTCATTGGGATTATTATCAAGTTTAATGTGATGCTCTTTTCCTTTTCACTTTTTCTTTTCTAACCATCATGTTAATTCCTTGAGTTGTATCCCACACCATAAGATCATTAGTTTCTCATGGTTTAAAAAATATGCTATGATATTGTTATTCTTTCCTAATCAAATTCCTTTGTATTTGTAGAGGAGGGGGACCAACTGCTCAAGACCCCATGTCATGAGAGGGCGTAGAGCAATAGGAAGCCATGATCTACCTCAAGCTAAAGGAATGTTTCAAAAGAGTTTAACGCTTGAAGGCTAAAAGGAAGAGCAACGAGGTGGTTGTTGTCCTTTTACGAGCTTGAATGTTTCAGGAAGTCAGGTGAGCAAGTTTCTAGAGTCTAGAATGTGACTTAGACAACTCATTGCCAGAGGACTACAATGCAAGACACAGATGATAGCACAATGCGCTGGAGTCTTAGTGGGGCACTAGCATCTATACAAACAAAAAGAATAAAGTATAGTCAAAAACTAAGAAAAACCTACTAATGACCTAACTGATGCAATTTAATGTAATGATAGAAATAGAGAGTAACAAAATAACAGAATATCTAGAAAAGAACTAAGACTAAATCTAATTGCAAAATGACAAAGAAGGGTGAGGAAAGCGTACCTTCCTACCCATGAGTTGTTATCTTAAATATCTTCACCTCAAGGAGAACCTGCACACAAAATATTGGAAAATTTTGGAGATGTGTCTAGAGGACTACCTCAATCAGTACCCTGCTTTGGTGTTTCCACCTCTATTAACATCCAAATAGCAACGATTGTAAAAATATGAAAGAAAAGATATTGAAAGAGAATACCAAGCAATACGTTGAACAATAATATGCTATGATATTAAAACAATAATACAAAGTAAAAGGAATATGGAGTGATATCACCTTCAACCATCTGCACTTAAGGAAAATGGGAGGAGCAAGCATGCAAGCCTTCAAAGACCAATGTTTCCACAATAACAAAGAGAGTAGACCAACAAAGTATCAACTTCCAGCTTCAATGAAGGTGGTAGATTTTGAAGGAGCTGAAAGTGAGTGAAGAGAGTTTTCCGAAGTGTGAAGATGATCAAGAATCGTAAAATAATGAATGAGATAGGAATTTGAAGGGTGAAAATGGAGGAAAAGGAGTCATTTGAAGTTGTTCTGAAGGGTAGGAGACATTACACTTCGCGTCAAATGGAGGAGTGCAATGCCTCTATGGATTCTAGAGGCAAGAATCATGTCAGGATGGCAATGTGCCATGCAAACGTTTGCGCATCGCGCTAGCGTCCTCAACAGAATATCCCCATCGACACATAAAGCAGCTCTCAAGTGGATAGGGGAAGGTGGTGGAAATATGAATTGCATTATTAGGTTTAATTCACTAAGGTAGGAGGTAGCATAAATGGAAAATTTAAAAAGGGGTGTAAATTCAAGCCATTACATTTTTCCCCCACTTTAGCGAGCATAAGTGTCAGCGAATGCATGGTAAAGTAGAGAGAAACCTAAGGAATGTATACCTGAATCATGGAGGAAGTAGACCACAATCTAGCGAACTCAATTATATGAGAGAGAGAGAGATGGATCCACGGGCACTTGATCCTATGGAGATTTGAAAAAAAGTGTCGTAGGTTCTCGATCCTGTGCAAGGTGAACAAAAGGCTCCGCAAGTGCTCGGTCCTACAGAGTTAGCTCTATAGATGCTCGATCCCACAGAAGATGAATAAAAGGGTTCTACAAGTGCGCGATCTTGTGAAACAAAAATGCTTCATAGGTTCTTGGTACTGCAAAGGAGGTGCCATAGGTGCTCGGTCTTGAGGGAGGCCAAATGCGAAAGGCTTCGTAGAGTTTGATTGACCCTCACAGGTGCTCAATACTGCAAGGAAACATGTTAATTTGTAGAAAAAACATGTTAGAAAAGCAAAGAGTCACACAAACAGATAGATAGTCATATCCCAGAACAAGCAATTGAAGGAGAAGCTTTCACTCGGGTCCCTCAGGAACCCTTTAAAAGAAAGAGGGTTCCACTCAAGTGATGCTCTATTTGAAAATCAATAACATTTTTGCAAATGATCCTATCATCAAGGAATTCTTTTGAAATATTCTCTTTCATCAAGGAATCCAAAAAAAAGAGAAGAACGGCCTCCTTGAAGGCGAATTCTTAATTCTTTTTGTTACAAATTCGATTTCAAAAGAAAATTTTGCTAAGAGGATCCTTTTGAAGGATGCATTTTTTGAAAAATGTAAAGTTAGAGAGGTATGCCCCCCCTTAGGATGGTGCGTGCGAACTAAAGGAGCAAATGGCATCCTGAGGAAAGGAAGAACACATAGAGATGTTGTGGCCCATGATACATAGGCACCACAACATCAAGAAGCAAGCAGAGAGAAAGATAAAAAAGAAAGGAAAAACAAAGATGAACAAATCAAGAGGTAGGGAGATCTAATAATTTGGGGTTAGAACTACTCATGGATATAGATAGATCAATATAATATAATATACGTATGAACTATTATCAATACCCTACCATATCAAATCATGAAGAAGGGTATGTGAAAACAAAATAAAAATAAAAATTTGGGTCAATATGGAAGGGAGGCCTAAATGGCCCCAACACTTTCCATCATCCCCAATTGTCAAAAATCAAGGCACAACAGATAGAAGAATGATGCAAAAAATAGAAGAAGATTACAACACAAAACATTCTTGTATCCAAGCACCTACAAGGGTGACAAGGGTCCTCCAAGAACACATAAAATAAGCACAGGGAAACACAACACACACAAATCTAATCTACAGGTAAAGAACAGGTGCCCTCTTAGTCCTCATCAACCAAGAGGTCATCGTTCTCCCAATATAGATCATTATAGGGAGAGGGTGGACAAGCCTGCAAGGGAAAGTTAGCAAGGGGAGCACCCTCTAACTCTTTTGTGACAAGAGCTAAGGAAGAGGGCCCCTCAAGGTCTTCTTCACTCAACTCCTATGAGGTAAATGTCATTGATCTTGCAAAGATCGCTGACAGATTTGGGACATCATCCACCGGGTTGAACATGCACTTGATGGGTGTGCGATGTGTCAATTGGGCAAGAAAAGGAGGTGCCCAAGATCCACTACCGACCTCACCAAAAGTCTTGTAGGTAGTGACAAACTCGAGGGACATTGGGGTTGCCTCCATCACTAGGATGACACAAGCCAAAGAAAAATCCTCTCTTGAAGAGGGGGATCCTTTCTTCTAACCCCCATTAGAAGCAGGATCATCCTTCAACTTACGCTTCATCGGGGGATGCGATATCCCCATAGAACAAGCGAAATGTGAGGAAGAAGAGGATAGAACTGCAGTGTACACCACCGAAGTATTCAACATATCCTTGGACTAGGAAAAGGTGGGATGTATGGAAGGGACATCAAGAGAGGAGACTCAACCAAGGGAGCGATGAAAACTTGCACCCTTTTAAGGTGAGGGTCATCTGCGCTTGCAAGGGGAGTTGGAAGCAAGATCGAGGCTACGAGAACCGAAGTAGAGGGGGAATAAGAGGAGGGAACAATAGGACATATCGCAATAGGGGTTTTTGACTCCCCTTCCGCCTTCTACAAGGAAGCCTATTCAGTAGCCAAAGTCATCCTCCAATGCTTACGCTCAAGCACAAGGCAGTTTCTTAAGCTCCGAGAGCTAGAATTTGTAGCTTGAGGAGGAGCAGAAGGCTCATGTTCTACCATGGGAGTGTCCATCACAGCCATTGTTGACATTGGGAGTGACTCCTAGATAGAAGCAAGAGCAAAAGATGTAGGAACAAAGGAAACAATCGATGGAGAAGCAAAATCAAGTGCCTCAGTGGTAGGCCTCTTCCCATTTAGCACCCTAGGAGTAGGAATAGTAGGATGCCATGGAGGTTGAGGCGTAGAGGCCACTCCAAGGGGATCCCTCCCCTTGCCATAGATAATGAATAGAGGCACCATGGGCAAGACAGGTAATTCAAACACCTGACGCTTAGCCTTTCGCTAAGTAGGCACCATCAGACTCCTAATGAGACACATGGAGGTAGAAGCCAAACATGCTGTAGTGGGGTGAGAGGTGAAAGCGGATGGAATAGAAAAAGAAGAGGAAGGCTCCTGAGTGCAAGGAGACTTCCCCTTCCCATTTTGAGAGGAGGAAGAGGTAGCCTGCTGCTACGCTATCATAGAAGCCTTAATTGAAATAGCATAGGGGGAAGGAGGATAGGTCACTTTCGATGCTATGACCCCATTCTTGTATTTAACATAAGTATGATACAATAGGTCCATCCTTGGAGGAATCGAACCAATAGGGCTCGGCCAGAAGTGATCTAATGAATAGGCCTCATGTGATGATGCCAAGGGTTTATACCTAGTTTCGTACACAGAGCCCTCATGAGAGAACTTCAAACATTTATGGATCACCGAAGCAACTACGCTCATGGAAACTAGCCATGGGATGCCTAGCTTCACTTTGAATAGATCAAACTCTAGCATAATATCAAAAAGGGAATTCACAGTCTGGGGCCCTAAAAGGACTCAAAGGGTGATGGAACCGATGGGAGGGATAGAAATCCCATCATGCATACATATCATGCTCTTAGATTCATCATACCCATCCTTGTGCGGGAATTTTATTAGCATAATCTCCTTTGTAATAACATTAACTCGACACGTAGAATCAACAAGAATTCTAGTCACGGTATTCTTGTTGATACGAGTGGGAATGTATAGAGTAGAGGGATCTTTATTCACATTCATGGGTAGGTCCTGTGAAATAAAGGTTATAGCAGGTGATCTATTCACAAGTTGGGAACATGGAATGGGAAGATGCATTAAAAAGGCCATCTTTTATGTACTCCAAAAAGGACTTCCTCAGGACACCCCAAAGGTTTGACAATCATACAGTGACCTATCTGTAGTTCATTCCATAATGTTTAGGGATACTTCTAACTATGCCACTAGGGGTCAGAGGTTGGGTTGCAAGACTATGCACCCTGCAACACACACACCTAGAACATAAGAGAAGACTTCTTCAACACTAAGAAACATAACCAAAATAGTTCACATTAGGTTCACCAAAATGCAGAGGGGGATCAACTGCTCAAGACCCTAGGTCATGGGAGGGTCTAGAGCAATAGGTTTCCCTAATCTACCTCAAGCTAATGAAATGTTTCAGGAGATTTTAACATTTAAAGGCTGAAAGGAAGAGAAACCAGGTTGTTGTTGTCATTTTACGAGCCCGCATGTTTCAGGAAGTCAAGTGAATAAGTTCCAGAGTCTAGACTGTGACTTAGACAGCTCATTGCCAAAGGACTATAGCGTGGGACATGGATGATAGCGCGGTGTGTTGAATTCTCTAGGGGACGTTGTCATCTGTATAGAAAGAAAACATAAAGTACAATCAAAAACTAAGGAAAACCTACTAACAACCTAATGGATGAAGTTTAATGTAATGACAAAAATAGAGAATAACAAAATATCGAGAAAAGAACTAAGACTAAAACTAATTGTGAAATGACAAAGAAGGGTGAGGAAAGTGCACCTTCCTACCCATGAGTTGTTATCTTCAAGATCTTCACCTAAAGGAGAACCTGCACACATAAGACTGGAAAATTTTGGGTTTGTGTTTAGAGACTGCTTCAGTCAGTCCCTCGCTTTGGTGTTTCCACCTCCATGAACAGCCAAATAGCAACAATTGTAGAAATGTGATAAAGAAAAGATATTGAAAGAGAATACCAAGCAATACGTTGAACAATAATAGGCTATGATATTAAAACAATAATGCAAAGTAAAAGGAAGATGGAGTGATATCACCTTCAACCATGTGCACTTAAGGTAAATGGGAGATGAAGTGAGTGTACAAGCCTTCAAAGACCAACTTTTCTACAACAACGAAGAGAGTAGACCAACAAAGTATCAACTTGCAGCTTCAATGGAGGTGGTAGAACTTGAAGGAGCTAAAAGTGAGTGAAGGGAGTTGTCCAAAGTGTGAAGATGATCGAGAACCCTGAAAGAATGAATGAGATAGGCATTTGAAGGGGGGAAATGGAGACAAAGGATTTGGTCAAAGTTAGTTTGAAGGGAAAGAGACGTTACACTTCACGTCCAATGGAGGAGTGTAATGTCTTTATGGATTCTAGAGGTGGGAATCCTATTAGGACGATAGCATGCCACACAAACATCTATGCGTCATGCTAGTGTCCTCGATAGAATATCCCCACCAACACATAAAGCAGCTACCAAGTTGACAGGGGAAGGTGGCGGAAATATGAAGTGTATTATCAGGTTTAATTCTCTAAGGTAGGAGGTAGTGTAAACGAAGAATTTGCAAGGGGCTACAAATTCATGCCATTACATTTTTCCCCCACTTTAGCGAGCATAAGTGTCAAAAAATGCATGATAAAGTAGAGAGAAACCTAAGGAATGTATACTTGAACTATCAAGGAAGCAGATCGTAATCTGGAAAACTCGAGTGTAGGAGAGAGAGAGATGGCTCCACAGGAACTCGATCCTAGGGAGATTTCAACAAAAGCTTTGCAGGTGCTCGGTCCTACCGAAGGTGAAAAAAAGGCTCTACAAGTGCTCGGTCCTACCGAAGGTGAAAAAAAGGCTCTACAGGTGCTTAGTCCTACAGAGTTGGCTCCATAGGTGCTCGGTCCCGCAAAAGATGAACAAAAGGGTTCTACAGGTGTTCGATCTTGTAGAACAAAAAATTCTTCATAGGTGCTCGATCCTACAAAGGAGGCACCACAGGTGCTCGGTCTTGAGGGAGGCTAGATGTGAAAGGCTCCACAGAGTCTGATTGATCCTCATAGGTGCTCGATCTTGCAAGGCACCATGTTAATCTTCAGACAAAAATGTTTGGAAAGAAAAGAATCACACAGACAAATAGACAGTCATATTTTAGAACAAGCAATTGAAGGAGAATCTTTCAAAGGGGTCCCTCGGGAATCCTTCAAAATAAATAGAGGTCTACTCAAGGGACACTTTGTTTGAAAAGTGATAACATTTTTGCAAACGATCCTGTCATCAAGGACTCCTTTTGAAAGATTCTCTTTCATCAAGGAATATGAAAAATAGAAGAATATCCTCCTCGAAGGTGAATTCTTAATTCTTTTTGCTATGAATTTGATTTCAAAAGAAAATCTTGCTAAGGGGATCCTTTTTGAAGGATGTGATTTTTGAAAATGTAAATATTTTCAGCAAGGGATTCATTGGCCACCGAATACACCTTATTGAAAATCAGAGAGGTATGGGCCCACCCTTAGGATGGTCCATGCAAATTGAAGGAGCATGTGGCATCCTAAGGAAAGGAAGAACACGCAGAGATGTTTTGGATCATGATACATGACGAGATGTAGACGTGGAAATGTTGTCACAAATGTGAGGGACAACACATAGGCACCACAACATCAAGAAGAAAGCAAAGAAGAGAAAGATAAAAAACAAAGGAAAAACAAAGATGAGGAAATCAAGAGATAGGGGGTATGATAATTCGGGGTCAGAAATGCTCATAGATATAGATAGATCATGTTGCAACTATGAAGATGTTGATACAAGAGTGAAAGTGTTGTCATTGGTGTCAAGTGGTTAACTGCTTATCAACTAGTTGTTGTTGTCATTAATGTCATGGATGCAATTTATTGGTTATATATGTCAAGGATATTGAGAAAATTTTAATGAAGAAAGGTTGCAGGAATTCAATGTTTGCTCCAGGATTTTCTCCTATGTTCATGTGATTTAGATATGTTGATCATGGCTTTTGGAAGTTTTTATATCTATATTTTGGGTTTTTGGATCGTTGTACAGTGCAAGTTATGTTCACCATTTGTGAACTGTGTTATTTAGTGTCTCTAGCTGAGGTCTGGGAGAAATGTAGTTGCTCTGAATTTCTTCTTATTCAAGTTTTATGACTTGTGGTTCTAGAGATAAATTGATATGATCATGTTGAAGATAATTTTGTTGTCTGGGAGGATTAGTTCATGCTAAGGTTGTGTGTGCTTAATTGTTCTATGTGTTTTACATTGGTTTGGCCGACCTTATGTTAAAAACTACTTGTGAAGTTCATGAAGCATGTTGGGACTTATTTGGGTCCACATTAAGCATGTATTTGGGTCACCCTTATTCTAATTCTACCCTAGAATGTTTTGGAGCCGACCTAATTTGAATTTGTAAATACAAATGGTGTGTGTGTGGATGACTTTGGATATGTTTCAAAGTTGAAGATGGTATAAATATAGGATGAGATATTGGTGAAAGATGTGCAAAGAAATAGAGCAAGATAGATGTGAGATAAATACAAAATAGTGTGTGTGGTTGAGTAGATCAGTGTGAAATCTTAGTGGTGAGTTTCTAAATGTAGTGAGCTAAAGGTGTACTCTATTATTCAAGCATGTTTGCAAGTGTGTGAGTGAGTTGTGGTGGAAATATTCGTTGCATTGAGATTGTATTCTCTCTGTAAAAAAATATCTTCTATCTTCTTTGTATCTGTGTGGAAATGATCCCTTCGAGTGGTCAACCCTTATTGGACAGTGAGTCTTGATCCAACTAGTAAGTCTTGTTTCAGCAGTGAGCCTTCTCTGGTAATGAGCCTTTGTATTTGGTTTTTATATTCTCTATATTGTGAGCTAATCCTCACCATGGTTTTTCCCTTATTGGGTTTTCCACATAAATCTGGTGTTGTTGTGTGTGTATGGTTTTTGCTTCTTTCAGTTTATGCATTTGCACTTAATGATTAATCATATTAGCAGAGTAAAGAATTTGTGGATGGTAATTGAATTAATCTTTTTTGAGTGTTGTAAGGGAAAAAAAATTCTACAACTTATTCACCCCCCTCTCAGTTGTCTTGTTCAGCAATTGGTATTAGAGCTTGGTTCTTTGGAGAAGAGCTTAACCACTTAAGGAAGGTCTGGGATGGTGAGTAAGATCACTATTGAGTGGCCTAGGTTTGATGGGACTAACTATGGCCTTTGGATAATAAAGATGGAAGGATTTTTGGAATACTGTGTATATGATGTTGAAAAAGCTTATAAGACTACATATACTACTCCTAATTATTCGAGTATGTATGATGAAATCAAGGCACCTGAAGCAAATAATAAGGCAAAGTACATTCTGAAGAATAGTCTTTCACAGTCTGAGTTAATCATAGTTGCAAATATAAAGACTGCTAAAGAGGTCTAGGATGCATTGGAAACAACTCATGCTGGAAATGAAAAGGTCAAAGAAGCGAAGTTACAAGACTTGGAAGCACAATTTGAAATCCTACATATGTCTAAAGATGAGAACATTAAATCCTATGTACAGAGAGTGGATGAGCTGGTAGGTGAAATGTGAGGACTTGGTGCAGCTGTGGATGAATTCAAGATAGTGAAGAAGATTCTCATAACTCTCCCTGATGGATACAATGAAAAGGTATCTTCTATTGAAGAATATGTGGACTACAAGACTTATACTAAAGATCAGTTGTTGGGTACTCTAACATCTTATGAAATGAGAAAACCAAATTTGAGTAATGGATCCAAATCAAAAACTACTTTTAAGGCTACATGTAGTGAAGATCTGGATGAAGAAAGGGCTATGGTAAGTATGAAGGTAAGCTACCTTTTAAATGCTTTATTTGTGGAGGAATTGGTCATTATGCTTTGATATGTCCAAAAAGAGCTAAGAAGAATAAACAACGTAGATTAAGCAAAGAAAAAAAAGGGAAGAAGATCAACAAAGCATATTATGTGAATGAAGATGCTGATCTTTTTTATGAAGAATCTGATTATCGAGATTTTGATGACAATGAATGCTTGTTCTTGGCTATAAAAGATGAATCTACTTCTGCTAATACTGAAAGATGGGTGAAGGAAAATGCTCAAGAAAAGAGTGAAGGTACGGTGATTTCTGCTCTTCATGCTAAACAAGAGAAGAACTATTGGGTTGTTGATATTGGTTGTTCACATCACATGACTGGTGATAAGAGTAAGTTTGTTAAACTTGAAAACTATGATGGTCGCTTAGTTAAATTCGGAGATGATACTGATGCTAAGATTTGTGGAATAGTTTCAATTGGATTTGATGGTGAGCATAATATTAATGATGTCTACTATGTTAAGGGTTTAAGGCATAATATTTTAAGTGTTGGACAGATGTGTAGTAAAGGATATAATCTTGTATTGAGGATGAAAGATGTGAAATTAGGAAAGGATCTAGAACAGTGATTGTTGTTGGTAAGAAGTCTGAAGGAAACATTTATCAACTTAAGGGTGTTGATGGACATTGGTTTATGATTCAAATTAATGATAGTTGGTTGTGGAACCAGAGGATGTGTCATATGAATTTTGAGAACTTGGCAAGAATTAGTGTTGTGCAAGTTGTAAGTGATCAACCAAGGATTACAAAGCCTATTAATGCTATTTGCAAGAATTGTCATTTGGAAAGCAAGATAGAAACAACTTCAGGTCAAAGGAATAATCTACTACCAGACTACTAGATTTGATTCACACAAATCTATGTGGTCCTACAAGAGTGAGAAGTCTACAAGGTGACAGTTATTTTATGCTTTTGATTGATGATTACTCTAGATACACATGGGTTATTTTTCTTAGAGAGAAATCTAATGCATTAAAAAGATTCAAGGCATTTAAGGCTATGGTTAAAAATGAAGCAAATTTGAGGATAAAATGTTTAAGGTCTGATAGAGGTGGTGAATTTACTTTGAATGAGTTTAACATGTTTTGCGAAGTTCATGGAATAAAAAGATAATTATATGCTCCTAAAACTCCTTAGCAGAATGGAGTTGTTGAAAGGAAAAATAGAATTCAGGATGTTTCTAGATCAATGATTACTGAGGTAGTTCTACCAAAATTTTATTGGAGATAAGTTATTCATACTATTGTTTATGTGCTAAATTGAGTGCAAGCAAAGTCTAACAATACAAAGACCCCCTATGAGCTATGGTGTGGAAGAATTCCTACGGTCAAGTATTTCAATGTATTTGGAAGCAAATGTTATATCAGAACTAGAGATGAAGAAAAATTAGGAAAGTTTGATGCTAGATGTGATGAAGGTATCTTCCTTGGATACTCTGCTAAAATCAAAGCTTACAGATGTTTCAACAAAAGGCTAATAAATATTGTAGAAAGAAAAAATGTCAAGGTGGATGAAACTATGAAGAATTCAATTGAAGTTGATGGATATGTATCAAATGAATTTGATTGAATAGAATTTGAAGAAATTGTTGAAGAACAAGAAAAGCAGAATGAGGAAAAGGAAGCTCTGATGGTGTCCCAAGAGACACCTAAATATGTGCAAAAGAATCATTCAGAAGACCAAATCATTGGAGACAAGAGGAAAATATTTCTGACAAGAAGCAAAGTTGTTGCTTCTAGTGAGATAAATTTGTGTCTACTTTCTAAAGTGGAACATAAGACAGTGATTGAAGCATGTAATGATGAAAATTGGATGAAATCTATGGAAGAACTTATGTAGATTGAGAAGAATCAATCTTGGGAATTGGTCCCTAGACTGACAAACAAAAATATAATTGGATCAAAATGGGTATTTAGAAACAAGTTGAATGAGAATGAAGAAGTGATTAGAAATAAGGCAAGGCTTGTGTGTAAGGGATACTCACAAGTAGAAGGTGTATATTTTCAAGAAACTTTTTCTCCAGTGGCTAGGATGGAAGCTATTAGAATGTTTTTAGCATTTGTTGCTCATAAAGACTTTAAAGTTTATCAGATGGATGTTAAGTCTACATTTTTGAATGGTGAGTTGGAAGAAGAAGTGTACACGGAACAACCAGAAGGATTTTAGTTGTCAGATCAACCGGATATGGTCTACAAATTGAAGAAAGCTTTATATGGATTAAAGAAAACTCCTAGAGATTGGTATGCAAGGTTGGATAGATATCTTATTCAGTAAGGCTTCAATAAAGGTATGGCAGATAGTAAGTTATACTTGAAATTTGAAAATGATGAGATCTTGATTGTAGTTGTATATGTTCATGACATTATCTTTGGAGGAAATGAAACAATGTGAAAGATTTTTTTTGAAGAAATGCAAAAATAATTTGAGATGTCTATGTTTGGTGAGATGAATTTCTTTTTTGGGCTGCAAATCAATCCAACAGAAAAAAGGGATTTTGTTTCACAATCAAAATATGTAAAAGAGATGAAGAAATTTGGGATGGATGGTTCCAAACCGGTATGTACTCCTATTGTGACTGGTTGTAAATTGAGTAAAGATGATTATTCACCTATGGTTGATCAAATCAAATATAGATCTATGATTGGAGGAATTTTGTATTTAACTACTACTAGACCAGATATCATGCATGTAGTTTTTCTTGTGGCTATATTTCAAGAAGATCCTAAAGAAACACATGTTGTTGTTAAGAGGATATTCAGATATTTGAATGGCATTCTGGATTATGGCTTGTGGTATCCTAAGGATATTGACTTTACACTTAGTGCTTATACAGATGCAAATTGGGAAAGTTGTGTTGATGATAGAAAAAGTACAAGTGGTGGTGCATTCTTTCTTGGTTGTAGATTGGTGTCATGGTTGAGTAAAAAGAAAGATTTTGTTTCTTTATCTACTATTGAAGCTGAGTATATTGCTATAGCATCTTGTTGTACACAATTTTTATGGATGAAATAGACATTGAAAGATATCAAAGTAATGTATGATGATCCCATTTCTATCTTCTATGATAATACAAGTGCAATTAAAATTTCAAAGAATCCAGTGATGCACTCAAGGAAAAAGAATATATCTATTAGGTATCACTTTTTGAGAGAGAAGGTTATGGAGAATGAAGTAAAGCTTGAGTATGTACCGACAAAGGATCAAATTGCTGATATATTTATGTAGGTTCTTCCTAAAGATACTTTTGAGTATCTCTGAGAGAAGTTAGGGGTTATTGGCCATCCTTTCTTGAACTATATGCATATGGAGATGCATTAGTCTAGTGGGTCTATGGATCTATTTTTATTTTGGACTAATGTTTGGTGGCTACCTCTCAGGGGGTAGGTGATATCTTGTGTTGTCATTGAAAGAGTATTCAGTATTGGTAATGGTTATGTCAAAGAGGAGATCAGTGAAAATATCTTTTTCCTTCTCTATTGATGTCAAAGTGGGAGAGAGTATCATGTGAAAAAGTTGAGAAGAGTATTTACTAAGGGGGAGAAAAGTAAAATCATGAGAAAGTGTGTTTAGAGTTGTTGTGTTGTCTTTAATGGTTTTTCACATCATGTGTTTCCATCAATGACAAAGGGGGAGATTGTTGCAAGTATGAAGATGTTGATGCAAGAATGAAAGTGTTGTCATTGATGTCAACTAGTTAACTGGTTATCAACTAGTTGTTGTTGTCATTAATGTCATGGATGCAATTATTGGTTGTATATGTCGAGGATATTGAGAAAATTGTAATGAAGAAAGGTTGTAGGCATTCAATGTTTGCTCTGAGTTTCTCTTTGGGATTTTCTCCTATGTTCGTGTGATTCAGATATGTTGATCATGGCTGTTGGAAGTTGTTATATCTAGATTTTGGGTTTTTGGATCATTGTACAATGCAAGTTATGTTCACTAGTTGTGAATTATGTTTTTTAGTGTCTCTGGCTGAGGTCTGGGAGAAATGTAGTTGCTTCGGATTTCTTCTTGTTCGAGTTTTATGACTTGCAGTTTTGGAGATAAACTGATATGATCATGTTTGGGAGGATTGGTTCGTGCTAAGGTTGCATGTGCTTAATTGTTCTATGTGTTTTACACTAGTTTGGTTGACCTTGTGTTAGAAACTACTTGTGAAGTTCATGAAGCATGTTGGGACTTATTTGGGTCCTCATTAAGCATGTATTTGGGTCGCCCTCATTCTAATTCTACCCTAGAATTTTTTGGCGCTGACCTAATTTGAATTTGTAAATATAAATGGTGTGTGTGTGGCCAAATTTGGATATGTTTCAAAGTTGAAGATGGTATAAATATAGGATGAGATATTGGTGAAATATGTGCAAAGAAATAGAGCAAGATAGATGCGAGATAGATGTGAAATAGACTATGTGGTTGAGAAAATCAGTGTGAAATATTAGTTGTGATTTTTTAGATGCAATGAGCTAAAGGTGTACTTTATCATTCAAGCATGTCTACAAGTGTATGAGTGAACTGCACCATGGTGGAAATCTTTGTTGCATTGAGATTGTATTCTCTCTGTAATGAATCTCTTCTATCTTCTTTGTATATGTGTGGCAATGAGCCCTTCGGGTGGTCAATCCTTGTTGGACAATGAGTCCTGATCCAGATAGTAAGTCTTGTTTTGGCAGTGAGCCTTCTCTAGTAGTGATCCTTTGTATTTGGTTTTGATATTCTCTATATTGTGAGCTAATCCTCACCATGGTTTTTCCCTTATTGGGTTTGCCATGTAAATCTAATGTTGTTGTATGTGTATGGTTTTTTCTTCTTTTAGTTTTTGCATTTGCACTTAATGATTAATCATATTAGTAGAGTAAAGGATTTTTAAATGGTAATTGAATTAATCTTTGGTGAATGTTGTAAAGGAAAAATATGCTACAACTGATTCATCCCACCTCTCATTTGTCTTGTTCAAGAGATCGATATAATATAATATATGTATGAACTATCATCAATCCCCTACTATATCATATCATGAAGAAGATTACATGAAAACAAAATTAAAATTAAAAAAATGGGTCAACATGGAAGGGAGGCCTAAAAGCCCCCAACACTTTGCATCATCCCCAATTGCTGAAAATCAAGGCACAACAAATAGAAAAATGATGCAACAAATAGAAGAAGTTTATGACACAAAACACTCATGTATCCAAGCACCTACAAGGGTGACAAGGTTCTTCCAAGAACACATAAAAAAAGCATGGGGAAACACAACACACACACACACACAAATCTAATTTACAAGTAAAGAAGAGGTTCCCTCCTAGTCCTCATCAACCAAGAGGTCATCGTTCTCCCAATCTAGATCATTATAGGGAGAGGGAAAATGAGCTTGAAAGGGTGGGATAGCAAGGGGAGCACCATCTAACTCTCCTGTGACAAGAGCTAAGGAAGAGGGCCCCTCAAGGTCTTCTTCGCTCAACTCTTGTGAGGTAAATGTCATTGATCTTACAAAAAAATTTGAAAGATCTGGGACATCGTCCACCAAGTTAAACATGCAATTAACGTATGTTCCATATGTTGATTGGGAAAGCGAATGAGATGCCTGAGATCCACTATCGACCTCACCAAAATACTTGGGGGCATTGACAAACTCGAGGGATGTTGGGGCTACCTCTGTCACTAAGACAGCGCAAACCAAAGCAGAACCCTCTATCCTTTCTTCCAACACCCATTAGAAGTGGGGTCATCTTTCAACTTACGCTTCATTGGGGGATGTGAGATCCCCATAGAAGAAGCAGAAGGTAAGGAAGAAGAGGAAAAAACCAAAGTGAACACCATCAAAGCATTTGGCATATCCACGGGCTGAAAAGGCAGGATGTCCAGAAGGGACATCAGGAGAGGAGGCTCAACTAAGGGAGCGATGAACACTTGCACCCTTTTAGGGTGAGGGTCATATGCACTCGTGGGGGGAGCCAGAAGCAAGATCAAGGCGATGGGAATCAAAGCAAAGGGGGTAGAAGAGGAGGACACAGTAGGAGATTCCGCAACAAGAGTTGTCGGCTCTCCTTTCAGCTTCTACAAGGAATTATGCTCAGCATCTAAATCCTTCCTCTAGCACTTATGCTCACACACAAGGCAGTTTTTTCAACTCCAAGAGTTGGAAGTTACATCTTGAGGAGGAGCATAAGGCTCTTATTCTACCATGGGAGTGTCCATCACAGTCATTGCCGATGTTGGGAGTGACTCCTGGGATCAACGAGAACGTCAGTCATGATATTCTCGTCGATACAAGTAGGAATGTACAGAGGAGAGGGTTCTCTATTCATGTTCATGGGAGATTTATGTGATGTAAAGGTTATAGCAGGTGATCCATTCGTAGGCTACACACAAGGAATGGGAAGATGCATGAAAGAGGCCACCTTTTACATACTCTGAAAAGGACTTCCTTAGGACACCCCAGAGGTTCGACAATCAGACAGTGACCTATCTAGATTTCGTTCCACAATGTTTAGGGATTCTTCTAACTACGCCACTAGGGGTCGTAGGTTGGGTTGCAAGGCTATGTGCCCTGCAACACACACACCTAAAACACACTTAGAACATGAGATAAGACTCATTCAACACTATGAAATAGAACCAAAATAGTTCACGTCAGGTTCACCAAATGTAGAGGAGGGGTACTGACTGCTCAAGATCCTAGGTCACAGGAGGGTGTAGAGCAATAGGTTGCCCTAATCTACCTCAAGCTAAAAGAATGTTTTTGGAGTGTTTAATTTTTAAAGGGTGAAAGGAAGAGCAACTAGGTTGTTGATGTCCTTTTACGAGCCTAAATGTTTCAAGAAGTTGGGTGAGAAAGTTTTCAAAGTCTGGACTGTGACTTAGACAGCTCGCTGCTAGAGGACTATAGCATGGCATGCTAGAGTCTCACTGGGGCATTGGCATCTATACAAATAGAAAGCATAAAGTATAGTCAAAAACTAAGGAAAACCTACTAACAACCTAATGGGTGTTGTTTAATGTAATGATAGAAATAGAAAATAACAGAATATCGAGAAAAGAACTAAGACTGAATCTAATTGCAAAATGATAAAGAAGGGTGAGGAAAGTGCACCTTCCTACCCATGAGTTGTTATCTTCAAGATCTTCACCTCAAGGATAACCTACACACATAATACAGGAAAATGTTGGGGTTGTGTTTAGAGGAATGCATCAGTCATTCCCTCGCTTTGGTGTTTCCACCTCCATAGACAACCAAATAGCAATGATTGTAGAAATATGATAAAGAAAAGTTATTGAAAGAGAATACCAAGCAATACATTGAACAACAATATGTTATGATATTAAAATGATAATTCAAATTAAAAGGAAGATGGAGTGATATCACCTTCAACCACATGTACTCAAGGTAAATGGGAGAATGAGCGAGCATGCAAGCTTTCAAAACCAATGTTTTTGCAACAATGAAGAGAGTAGACCAACAAAGTATCAACTTGCAGCTTCAATGGAGGTGGTAGAGCTTGAAGGAGTTGAAAGTGAGTGAAGAGATTTGTCTAAAGTGTGAAGATGATCAATAATTTTGAAAGAATGAATGAGATAGGAATTTGAAGGGTGAAAACCAAGGCAAAGGAGTCGTTTGAAATCAGTTCGAAGGGTCGGAGACATTACACTTTGCGTCCAATGGAGGATTGCAATGCCTCTGTGGATTCCAGGGGTGGGAATCCTATCGGGACGGCAACATGTCGCGTAGACGTCTATGTGTCGTGCTAGCGTCCTCAACAAAATATCCCCCACTAACACATAAAACAACTTCCAAGTGGACAGGAGAAGGTGGTAGAAATATGAATTGAATTATCGGGTTTAATTCTCTAAGATAGGAGGTAGTGTAAACGAGGAATTTGTAAGGAGGTGCAAATTCACGCCATTATAGTATCCTAATATTCATATATGTTTGTATCTAGAACCATAGATTTGTTTTAATGATGGCTTGGGAGGAGATGGTGAATTTTATATGTAGTGATATTTACAGATGGACTACACCTATAGCAAGTGTAGTCAAGGGAAAGTTGGGAGGATAGAAATATGGTGACCCTTTCTCACCCAACATGCTCCATAATCAAGAGAGATCGTGCATCATCCACAAGGCATAAAATTTTAATGAACCTTAATTGTCACCATGTGAAGTATTTTTTTAAGGGTTAATATGTGTTAAGGGTCCATTTATGAAAAAATGTTACAAATTGGTGTGGTATGTAGGGAATAACTTTCATTTTGTGTAACCAAAGACATCCAAGAAGAATTTTTTAAGTCAATTTTATGAGCATTAAATGGAAAATTGTGTCTCACTTGTATGGACTAACTTAAATTCAAAATGAACCCAAACAATACCTCATATTATCAAATCCTCTAATGGTGAGATCCAATGGTTGTATCTTTGACATGTATATTTATAACTATTTCAAAATATCATCAATACCCTAGATCCATTGTCAACTAAAGATCATTTATTAATTAGGTTGTCACATGTCACCATGATGTGTAAAGGTGATGCTTCCTTAAGGACCTTCTTAGGAGGGATTTCCTTATCATCAAATAATATATATAATTATTTTTTTGTCCAATGAACTCAATCAAAGATGAAACTAATTGTGGCCTAATATCATACCTAACTTGGATTTTCTCTAAGGCTTTTTTGCATGATATCTCTATAACAAGGTGATGTGCATACTATGTTCCCTAGAGATATTTTAGCATGAATTTTCCACATTTGTTGAAAAATGTCAAACTCCTTTATTTTAGATGTGGCTTGAGATGGAGGTAAATTAAGTGCATTAGTTGGTAAAATAGGTGGTGGGAGATTGACATATTTTCCTCTTCCTAACCTTTTATGAGTGTACCCCACAAGCTTATAATGTTATGAATTGTGGGTGGCATCAAAGCAAGGTTTAGGAGACACAAGCCATAGTAATGAATGTACAAGGATCAAAAGATAAATCATGAGAGGTCATCTCTAATTCCATGTTATTCTCAAGTGAATATGACTAAAAAATGCATTGAAAGCATTGGAAAAATTTATAAAAGGTGTAGACCAAGCAAGATTAATCAAACCATTGGAAAGATATACCACTTAAGTATAGACAAAACTCACTAACTAACAAGATATCATCTAAGTGTTCATAGTTAGCAAGTAGAAAAGGTTTCACATGTAAGGATGCATCAATAGAACCTTCATAATCATCATGTAAGAGTTCTTCACTAGGCTATAATTGTTAGGAAAGGTGGACCTCAACCTTGCATCTTAACATTAAGAACACAAAGAATGCAATTTTTTGACTATAAAGGTTGATTTTGGCCCCAAAAAGTATTGAAATGGACCATAAATGAAGCAAGTGGGTTACAACAACATGGATTTCTCCAAGACCTTTTATTTTTTAAAAAGAAAACTAAATTAGTTTTTTGAATCTAAATTCATGACCTCCAAAAATTAGGTTGAACACATCAAAATATGTAAGAGCATATATGATGCATAAGAGAGTTGTAAGAGAGTTGCACTTGTTGACCAACTTATGAGACATGTTATGACACATCATAATGGAGATAATGGAGTCAAAATATTTTTTTCCTATTGACTCATCTTAGGATTTGGGCACCATGTTATAGATGATTTTAGCTCATATTTTCCTAATTGTCATTTGGCGGTTTCATGTATTGTTTCTCCTATTTATCAAGCTTGAAATGGAGGTTTCATTGTGAGTTTTGCAAGTACCATTATGTTGCTGAAATTGCTCCAAATCTCTTGTTGATGATACTCTTGTAAAGGCTTAGACTATCCAAATGCATTGTAATCTTGATAACTAAATAATACATTTAGTTGCTTTAGAGTGTGGGATTTTTCTCCCAAAATGAGTTTTCCCACATAAATTATTGTGTTATAGTACATTAATCTTGTGTTTATTTATTTGTAACTGTATGATCAGTTTAATGTTTGCACATACCTCTCATAAATTAATGTTGGAAGTGTATTTTGCACCTCTACTTCCTTTTCATTTGGTATCAAAGCTTGATCACCTTGGGTCCTAAGTATTAGGAACAAAAAAAAATTAACCTAATATTGGTTTGAGTGGGATCTCACACAAAAATAAATCTTTCTCTAGAGAAATTGTAAGCACATCAAGAATAGAGATGGAGGTTCACTGACACTAACTTTTAGCTTTGAAAGCTCAAGATGGAGGATATGCTTCTAGATTGAGATCTATGGGTTGTATTCAAATCCAAACCAATTACAATGTCACGGGCCAGCTAGAATTCCTTGGATAGAAAGATGAAGGGCCTCATTACTTGGAAAATGTAGTTTTGTTGAATATACATGAAAAACCACCTCACAAGCTCTTTGGAAGAAATTGAGAGACTTATACCAAGCTAAATCCCTAATTAGAAAAATTTTCCTAAGAAAGATGTATATTTTGAAAATAGATTATGGTGGTTCTATGCCCAAGCATTTGAATACATTCAACATGACTGTGACCCAATTGCACTCTATTGGAGTGAAAATGGAGGAGTATTTTTGTATGACACTTTTATATCATTCTCCAAACTAATGGAATCACTTGGTGATAACAATCAAGAGAATTGTCGCTAAAGCTTTAGATGGATAAAATAGTGGTTGTTTTACTCCCAAAGGAGATGCGATGAAAAAAAATTGAATCTACTAAAGAGGCCCTATATGTTTGTGGAATATTGAAGGAGATATGCAAGAAGGACAACAAGAAAGAAAATTGTAGATTCAAATCTCATAGAAATCCCAAGGCTATGTGTTGGAACTGCAACAAGATCGGGAACTTTAGAAGATATTGCAAGGAGAAGAAAGTTTGATGATGATCTTCACAAAAGGATGGTAAAGTTCCTTTTTGATGGCCTTGGAAATGCATGCATCCAAAGGTGAATGGTTAATAGACTTTGGAGCTTCCTTCCACATGACCTCCCATCAAGGGTAATTTTAAAAGTATGAAGAATATGATGGAAAGAAAGTGTATCTTTGATGATTCTCATCCAAGCATCATTAACCATAGTAGCATCTAGATTAGATTCTCTAATGGATGAGTGAATGGAATCAATGGTGTTTTGCATACCTTAGGTTTGGCTCAAAACTTGTTAACAATTAGAAAATTTAATGATGTAGTTTGTGCAAACTATTTTCTCTAGTAGAGGGTGTAAGATGGTGAGAGGAGCTATTTTGTTTGATAAAAGTGTTCATGTGGGCACTTTATTTCAACTAGATGCATGCATTGTTTAGTGTCATAGTTTTTTATTCCTCTAGTGAATATATGAAAAATCTACACCTTCACCATTTGAACAAGCAGGAAAGAGGAGTGTTGTGTGTACTTATGATGGTCATGCTTTCGAGGTATTTAAGTGATTCCTTGCTTCTAAGAGAAAGAAACTTGCAAATAAAATAATGCTACAAAGAAACTTGCAAAGAAAATAATGCTACATATTGCACAAGAGAATGAGCCATATAAATGACAAGGTTCTAATGACTAAAAAATTAAAATATTGTTGAGGAGTTGAATGGAAATACTCTTGAATTTGATTTCTATGAACACTATATATATGATAAATAGTGTTGTGTTTAATTTTATTCTGATTCTCACAAATCTTATAGAGTGTTAGAATTGATTCATTCAAATGTATTCGGTCTTGCTAATGTTCCTTTAATTTATGTCTTTATATTATGTATATTTTATAGTTGATTATTCTAGAAAGACATCATGATACCTCCAAGTACTCTATTTGTTATCATGGTAATTCTATAGGGAACTAGCGCTTAATGGATATTCATGGAATTGTCAATTCAAATTGAGTAGGAGAGATGTTGACAACAAAAGATTTGTTGGTAGATAGGTGTGATTTATTTAGTGGTGTTATTAGTTGGGTGAGTAACAAACAACTTGTGGTTGCTTTTGTTCAATACAAAGCCTAAGTATAGGGAAACTACTTGCTTTTGTCCACTATAGAGGTTAAATACATGGAAACTACTAGATTTTGTCCACTATAAAGGCTAAGCACATGGAAACTACACCTGCCTATTAAGAAGCCATATATCTTAAGAAATTTTATTTAGATGTAGAGTTGAGTCAAAGATCTACCAAAGTTTTTATGATAATCAAAGTGTCATATGTGTAGCAAAGAACCCAACCTTTCATTAGAGGATAAAGCACATAGACGTCTATTACTATTTTTTTCATGACATGGTAGAGAATGAGAGGGTGATATTGGAGAAAGTTGATATTTTTTACTATGTTATAGATGCATTGATGAAGCTAGTCAACACAAAGAAGTTTAGGTGTACTAATTCTATGGGACTCTCTACCCCTAGCAAATAGGTAATAGTGTTTGTATTCCCTTTGCTCTTGCAAGGTGTTTGGCACATAGGAGAATGTTAAGATAGATGTCTTAACCTTACATCCTAATGTTAAGAACCCAAAAATAAAAAAATTAGGCTATGGAACCCAAAAATGCAATTTCAAAACTATAGTGGTTAATTTTGGCCCTAAAAAAAAATCAATAGACCTTAACTAGAGCTAACTAGTTATGGCAACATGGAGTTTTTGAGTAACTTCAATTTATGAAAAATGGGGGAGGCTCAATCGACTTCACGAATCAAAAGTTATGCTTCTAAAATTTGACCCCACATCAAAAATGTAAGACAATCTATATTGCACAAGAGAGTTGTAAAGAGATACACTTGTTGACCAACTTATGATGCATATTATGAAACATTATAAGGCATTATTGAATAGAGATAATGGGGCAACCAAGTTGGTGAGTAGATTATGACGAAGTTATAATAGGTGTAAGTAATGTGTTTATTTAGCTTGTGGACTCATATTGGGATTTGGGTATTGAATTTTGACTAGAGATTTGGGCACCATATTTTGAGTGATTTTAGCTCATAGTTTCCTAGCTACCATTTGAGGGTTTCATTTTTTTTCTTTTCATATTTATTAGTTCCTTGAGATGGAGGTTTCATAGTGAGCTTTATAGATGATATGGTGCCAAAATTACTCCAAAACTCTTGTTGGCGATACTCTTGTAAATTCCTAGACTCTACAAGTGTATTGTAACTATTGGTTACTAAATAATAGATTTGTTTGGATTGTGTGGTTTTTCTCCCGAAAGGGTTTTCTCCATTTAAAATCATTGTGTTATGGTATATTTTTTATGTTTATTTCCTTGTAACTATGTGATCAATTTAATTTTTGCAAGTACCTCCTCTCATAGATTAGTGTATAAAGTGCAGTCTACACCTCTACTTCGTTTAAAATTGTCATCATGTAATGTAGAATTTAAGGCAATGAAACATCAACCAAGTCTACATGAGAAGCTAATGAATGATTATCAAGGCATAAGTTATCATCATGTGAAGAAATGCCACATGAAGGACAAGTATCCATAGATTCAACACAAGATGCATAAAGATAATCATCATTATACCATCATCATGGATAAGGCAGAATCTATAGAGATAATGCTATGATGACATGAAAAATGTATGCTTATTAGGTACATTAATATCATTTATAGGTGACTCATATGATAGAGCATTATTTAGTGTATTCTCATTAGTGTTACAAGGCATGGGATCATCATCAAATGCATGTGTAAATGAACAAAGTATTTCTAATAAGATAGGGTTTGCACTATCTAGATTGACACAAAAGGGGAAAGATAGAACATGACAAAACACTACCTCTATAAAAAACATGTACACATCCATTTGATAAAAATCCAAAGTATATCAAGTATAGATGTGTCATGAAATGAAAGATAGAAACATGTCAAAATCTAAAATGAATGTATGTAGATTAACCAACAAGTTGTAGGAGGTGTCATAATTGTTGGGAATAGGATGCCATTTAATTGTAATCCTAAACATTATTTCATGTATCTCCTAAGTCCTTGGAAAGTGTTCCCCAAACACTAGGATTCGAAAGAGATTAAATTCGAATGAAATGAACATGTAAATTGACATTTGTAATTAATTCTAAAATAATAGGAATATGTGGGGACGCCCATGAAGAGCTCCTACAAAATAGGAGCACATGGGGCACCCACATAGAAAGTGGAACCCACCTTGAGTTAAGTTAATTGTTTGGAGTAAAAGATAACACGTCAGTAATGCATGTAAAGATCCTAGAAGTTAGGGATTGATATTTACATGCATGGAGTTTAGTTCAATTCAGTTCAGTTATGGTTCAATTATCTTCAGTTGCATGTAGTTAGTTTTAGTTAAATGCTAGTTGAATTCAGTTGACTTGGAATGCATGACTAATGATTTGAGTTGCATGGCAGATAACAAGTGATACATTCAGTTAAGTGGGGATGATCAATCATGCATGATATTTGCATGAATGGTGGAGAGATATGTTTTAGTTAACAGAGATTGACTTGGAACCACCTTGGGCACCCAAGTTGGCATCTTGGAGTTAACACTTTTGCATGAGAAGATATTTTATAAGGCTGAGTTAAGTGGGCCCATTCTTGAGCGCCAACTTTGAGGATAAGCTTACAAGATATCTTCAGAATCAACAATGAGTTATGACTTCAATTTGGGATGCCCAAATGGATGAAGGACTTTTTTGGACATTGTTCTTCACGGTAGAACTCTACTTGCAAAGAATAGGCGTGGGTTTTGTGAGATAAGCATTGTGCTTTGTAATTGTAAACTTTTTGGAGTTTACAAGGCTCATTATTTTCTATTTATTGCAGCAAGTTGAAGAGAGTTTATTAGATTTTATTGCAGGTTGTGAAGAAGAATTGTTGAAGGAAAAAGAAGCATCTCAAGCAAGGATTGATAAAAAATTATTGTAATCTTGTTCTAAGGTTAAATAATACAAGCACTAGTGATTCTTGGTGGAGTTTTTTTCCCAAAAGGGTTTCTCCACGGTATATGTTGTGTAACTTCTTTCTTCTGGTCTTATTCTTCTACAATCTTTTGTCTACTTCTACAAATGGTAAAATGAATCTAAACAAATAATCATCCCCAAAGAAATTGTAACAAAGAACACTTATTTAGATCTACAGTATAATAGTTTTACAAGTTTTAAAGCTACAGAATTTACCTCCATTTTCAACATTTTGTATCAAAGCTAATGGTTGGGGTAGAGTTTGGGAAGCCTTTCTCTTAAAAGTTTGAAGTTTTTTGGCTGTAGTGGGAGCTTTTACTATTGTGTTATTGCTGATTTTGGAAAATAAGTTTGTTACAATGAGTTCTAATTCTCATTTAGATATTGAAAGATTCAATGGATCTAATTATGAGATGTGGAAACTAAAAATGGAGGATCTCCTTGAAGAGAGAGATCAATGGTTAGTTGTTGGTAATGAGACAAAGTCACCTACAACAATGTCAGATGAGGATTGGGCTAAGTTTAATAAGAAGGCAAGAGGGACCATAAGATTATGTCTTGTTGATGTTGTTCTCTTGAATGTTTCAGAAGAAACTACAGCATATAAGATGTGGAAGAGAATAGGTGATATCTATCAAACCAAAAGTCTTACTAATAAGTTGTATCTAAAAAGAAAATTGTATTCTTTAAAGATGAAAGATGGTGATTCTGTTGCAAATCATTTGAATGCTTTTAATTTGATTCTAAGCCAGTTAGCATATGTAGATGTAAAGCTAGAAGATGAAGATAAATGCATTTTGTTATTTTGTTCTTTACCAGAATCTTGGGAAAATCTAATTGTTGCTATCAGTGGTAGTGGTAAAAATTCGAAGATGGACAATATAATTCCTACTCTCCTATTAAAGGAGATGAGGAGGAAGTCTAAAACAGAAATCCAAGATGCCTTGTTTGTAAAAGGTAGGCCTGAGAAAAATGAACCTAAGGGAGACAAGGAAGGGAAGGGTAAGTCAAAAGGACAGAGTAAGGTAAAGTGTTGGAACTGTGGTAAAACGGGACATGTGAAGAAGGATTGTAAGAACAAGAAAAATAGTTTTGATTCTTCTATAGAGGAATCCTCGGATGACAGTAATCATGCTTTGATCACTTCATCTAAAAATGATAGTGGTGACTCTTTGCTTGATGTTAAAGAATGATCTTCATGAGGAGGATGGTAGTCATGATGCCATGTGTAGCTCGTACCATGGTTCAATGGGATTTGTTGGCAATGAGATGGATGCATCATTGGTAAGGTTATCTTCATGTGATTGAGGATATGAGTTTTTCTTGGTTTAGAGCGGTTGCTATTATGTCATGGTTTACTCTTGATATGAATTTAGAGTTTGGCATGGTACTTGTTCTCTTGATACTAGGATGTATATATGTTATGGTGCATGTGATTTCCTAGTAGGAGATGATTAGATCATGTTGTCATGTTTATGTTCCTGATTCATGATTGGAGCTTTGACATTGATCTTGTGTAGTTCTCTTAAGTATTGGGTACATTAACCATTTGCTTGATTACTTCATGATAGTGTTATGTTGCATTTGGAGTTTGGCATGGATTGGTTGGTTACAAGTCCTCATGGATGCTTGGAGAAATAGATTAGGCTTGAGTTCTCTTATGGTAAGAGATATTTGTTGGAATGGTTACTTGTAAGAAAAGCTATTTTCAACAGTAAAGAATGAGAAGCCTACACCTTGGTTGGATGTGAGTTCAACACACTCGGCAGTTTCACATGCCTCCAAAGAGGTAGTTTGGTTACATAGTCTTGGGAAAGGTATTGATTTTAATTGCAAGTAAGTTAAATTTGAATGTGATAGTCAAAGTGCTATGTGTTTAGCCAAAAATCCTATGTATCATGCTCGTACTAAGCATGTTGATGTTCAGTATCACTTTGTGTGAGAAATGGTTGAGATTGGGAAGGTATTAATTGAGAAAGTTGACACTTTAATTAATGTTGTAGATTATCTTATGAAACCAGTTCCTATAGATAAGTTCTCTTGGTTTTAATCATTTTCTTGGAGCTTCATGATTATGCAGGTTGAATTTGAAGTTGGCATGGATTGATTATTTGGTGCAGGAAGGCCATTGGCCTTGAGTCCTGTACTTGATTTATAATAATGATTCCTTGTTTAGAATAATTGTAATGTATAATGTCAAGTGGGAGAACGTTGGGAATAGGATGTCATTTAATTGCAATCCTAAACATTATTTCATGTATCTCCTAAGTCCTTGGAAAGTGTTCCCCAAACACTAGGATTAGAAAGAGATTAAATTCGAATGAAGTGAACTTAAATTGGAATTTGTAATTAATTATAAAATGATAAGAACATGTGGGGATTCCCATGAAGAGCTCCTACAAAATAGGAGCACATGGGGCACCCACATGGAAGGTGGAACCCACCTTGAGTTATGTTAACTATTTGGAGTAAAAGATAACACTTCAGTAATGCATGTAAAGATCCTAGAAGTTAGGGATTGATGTTTACATGCATGGAGTTCAATTTAATTCAGTTCAATTCAATTCAATTCAGTTCAATTCAATTCAGTTCAGTTCAGTTCAGTTATGGTTCAGTTATCTTCAGTTGCATGTAGTTAGTTTTAGTTAAATGCTAGTTGACTTCAGTTGACTTGGAATGCATGACTAATGACTTGAGTTGCATGACAATAACAAGTGATACATTCAGTTAAGTGGGGATGATCAATCGTGCATGATATTTGCATGAATGGTGGAGAGATGTTTTAGTTAACAAAGATTGACTTGGACCCACCTTGGGCACCCAAGTTGGCATCTTGGAGTTAACACTTTTGCATGAGAAGATATTTTATAAGGTTGAGTTAAGTGGGCCCATTCTTGAGCGCCAACTTTGAGGATAAGCTTACAAGATATCTTCGGAATCAACGTTGAGTGATGACTTCAGTTTAGGACGCCCAAATGGATAAAAGACTTGTTTGGACATTGTTCTTCACAGTAGAACTCTACTTGCAAAGAATAGGCGTGGGTTTTGTGAGATAAGCATTGTGCTTTGTAATTGTAAACTCTTTGGAGTTTACAATGCTCATTATTGTCTATCTATTGCAGCAAGTTGAAGAGAGTTTATTAGATTTTATTGTAGGTTGTGAAGAAGAATTGTTGAAGGAAAAAGAAGCATCACAAGCAAGGATTGATAAAGAATTATTGTAATCTTGTTCTAAGGTTAAATAATACAAGCACTAGTGATTCTTGGTGGAGTTTTTTCCCAAAAGGGTTTCTCCATGGTATATGTTGTGTAACTTCTTTCTTTTGGTCTTATTCTTCTACAATTTTCTGTCTACTTCTACAAATGGTAAAATGAATCTAAACAGATAATCATCCACAAAGAAATTGTAACAAAGAACACTTATTCAGATCTACAGTATAATAGTTTTACAAGGTTTAAAGCTACAAAATTTACCTCCATTTTCAACAATAATGATAAATTTTCTTAGGGTAGGAGGATGGGAAGATAAATAAATTGTTATGTAGACCCAAACCCTATTCATAAATATGCAAATAAATTCAATTGAAACCCTTTGAATCTAAAAATAGATGATGAATCAAAATTATATGAGATCTAAAACTTGTAATGTTGACAAAAATCCTAAAGGAAGTATAGGTTGTGCAGGATTGAACAAGTTCATCAAAAATGTAAAGGAAACTATATGTCCTTATGTTTAGTATAGGCTATTCCAATAACATTCGTACAAATAAGAACAATTAACACATACTAATTTAATGATAATATATGTGGGCTAGTGTATCACTAAATTTAATGTCAAAGTAATAGAAATAAATGTGAATAATAAATATACTTAGCTCTAGAATTGAAGAATGAATTATCCATGTGAAGGTTATGGAATTTGTGATATATAGGATCAAGAAGAGATCATATTCCATTTTGTAACTCACATCAAAATCAAAATATTTTGTCAACAAAAATGTCATGTATTTGTAGAAATTACCACATAGTATGTATAACTCTTTTTTCTTGATTCAGCTTTACTTCTTTTGTCTTTTATGCTACCTAAGACTAGTGGTATTTAAAAACACCTTGGAATAATTGTCATCATGTTGCAAGGGGATGTGTTCTCCAAAGTCAACTCATGGAAATGTGTGAAAAATCAACAACACTCTTCAAATGTGCATATGTTCATAAGACGATCATGCAAATCTAAGTTCCTTTTATTGCACCAATTGAAATGTTTTCTCCTCTAAATATGAATGATGTTTGAATGGTATACGAAAGATGCAATATTGAGATGAATAGATGTGTAAATGAATGCATTGAATGCCCTTAAATACAAGGACATTTAACAATAAATTACACAAATTTGTGTGTTGTTAGTCCTTGGTGGGAAATGAATGGACAAGTCAACCAAGTTTTGAGTTTGGGATGGTCAAGTCTATGACTACAGGGTCAATCCCACAACCACAGAACCCCAAGACATAGAAACAATCATATTAGGGGAGCTAAAAAAAATAGAGATATGTGCATAAGTTGGTGTGATCAATGTGTATATAATATGTGAATATATCAAGATATGTGTACATATGAGTGAGGTAAGGAATAAGTGTATTGAAGTGTGTGTAAGTGGATAGGCAAATAGTATGGGGAAGGGAGACAAAATTCACACATGATTAAGCCATTTATCAATATATGCATATATTAAGACATTTCTCAAAATAAACACAAAATTAAATAAAAAAAGACAAACATGCAAATTCAACATTACAAATATTATTAAGTTAAAACATGAATGATAGGTATATAGCTATGCTTTCATAAAAAAATGAGGATCTTAATGCAATGTAAATTATCATTGTGTTAGAACATAAAAGATGAATAATATTATAGTTACGATCAACCCCCTTTCTTTAATTAAATTATTAGCATGAATAGATTAATGGTATGTGCTCTTGATATAGGACAAAAGAAATAAAGGTTAGAGAAGAAAAATTTAGGATGTTTAGTGTTATTTTTGAGTAGTGATAATTACATTTGTAAGTGGATTTATATTTATATTTTAAAAAATGAAGGTACTAGAGGTGTTTTAAGGGAGAATTTTGGGTAATAGGTATTAAGTATGGAAAGTCGAATGTCAATCAAGAAATTTATTAGGGTTGATACTTATTGTTAATCAAAGTTTTTTAGGAGGGTGGAAGGGTACTAGAAGATGAATGCATCAACAAATTCTTGTCTATATTATGTAGTGTCTAATGTTTACACAAGTAGAGCGCCAAGGCTACAATTGTCTTTCGAAGAATTGAACATGGACTACTAACTCAAGTTTATGTTAAACTTCAATAAGACTATGGTATTGAGTGATAATTATCTAGTTAGGTGTATCTATATACTTTGTTTCACCATAAGTCGAAACCAAGTCAGATACAAGAATTTTCTTCTATGGAAACACATATGATTGAAATGGGGGGGCACTACAAGAGCATAGGTAGAGGACTAGCGTTCTCTTGCAAACATGGTTTGTCCTCATCTTCCCAAAATGATCATTGAACCAATAAATCTTATAACTTATCTAGCAAATAAGCTTATAATTGCATTCCAAATGATAGAAGTTAAGGAACATGTTCTGAAAATAGGAGCAATTGACTACATCATAGGATCTAGTTGATGTTCACCAATTGCGTGCAAGTGATAGATACTAAGATCTACCCACCATTCATATAATAGAGAAACTTTCACCAATGGCACACATGCAATAAGAACCAAGATCTACCCATCTGAAAGGTTCAATAGAATGTAATAGAACTAATTAATAACTATTGATGTCATAAAGTACTAAGTTGCATTGCATGTCTGTTGTTCTAAGCAACTATGTCATTACTTGTGATGAATTCAAATAATATGGTATGTTTGTCTTATCATCATAGCTAACTGTGAACCAAAAAAAGGATTGCATTCCCTTATTTATTGTTGACTAATCAACATGTGTGTACATGATAAATGGATTGGTGATGAAATGGTGAGCCTATGTATAATTAGTCTATACTTATCCTAGTACATGGAGATATTGCCATCATTAACCCCCTCAACAAGCCAACAAAGACTACTTGATCGAGATGTGTAAGGATTCCTTATTCACTTAGTTGGAATTATCTTACAATTTTCCATCTAAACTAAAAATCATTGAAAGCTTGCAATGAACTTATTCAAATTTAGTGTCAACCATGAACGAAATACCAATTAATTAAATTCTTGGCATTAAAACTCATTATATCTATTTGCTGTTATACTCGCTTTATTTGATAGGTTATATTATTGTTTTCAAGACCTCATAATGCACTAGAAATTCTAGCATATTGTGTTCTTTACATAGTTGAGTTGATCCCTACCATGATTGGCATCTATTAAGATATACATGCTTCTATGGCGTATATACAATGAATTTGTATGACACAAAAGTGATCTTTTTATGTTGATACAAGTAAAATGGATTACTTATAAAAAATTTTGCTAATAAAAAAAAAAATGGTGTATCTTAATGTATCTTTACATCAAGATAGATCCTTATTAATGAATAAATTGTAGGAGTTTATGGTGAACTCCTCAACATCACAGGATCACCTACAAGACAACAATAACTTCCACAAGAAATAATGGCGAAAATATCATTCTATGATTATGGATGCAAGATTGTCGGATTGAATATCATGTATATATGATGCCTTTCTTATAAGGCAAGTTGTGAAATAAAATTAGACAAGACCTTGGCATGCGTCTTAATCCTGTACAATGAGACAACTACCTCAACAAGTATTAAATGGCCTAAGATACAAGCATTAAATGCCAAAAGATAAGATAATATCTAGTGACAACTAACACTATCTAGAAAGATTCTCTCCTAGGACCTAAGTGGACTTAACATGTAAATATGACCTAGATAGGTAAAACACATATTTACACCAACACCCCCTTAAGTACAACTTAGGGAGTATTATTATACAAATGACACAAAGATAGGTCTCGACTACAAGGTTATGTTAGGAACCCATGTACATATAAATTCAATCTCTCACAAACAAAGAAAAGAAGAAAACCCAATGGGACCAAACTCCTCCCCAAATGAGAGATAAGATACAATTTAATGAAGCATGAGAGGACAAAACTTTATGCGAGGAAAAAGAACCACCCATAAGAGAGAGGAAGAGAGACCATTCAGCCCTCCTACCTAATGAGATAACCTACTACAAAGAAACACTGAAAGCAAACTAGTGGAATAACTTTGGAACCTTGGCAAGCAAAGGAAAGATGCTAGAAACGCTGGAAACTCTTAATTGTGGAGCAACCCAAGAATCATTATAAAGCAACAGTCCCGATGCCAAGGAACACTAGTAAACTCTCAATATGGAGCAACCCTAGAATCTGAATGAAGCAACAGGAAATAGAACATTGTTCTAGAATCGAAATGAAATACATAGATCAAAATTCTGCCTTCCCAAGTGGCAATATATCGAAGTGATCAACTAGAATGTAAATACACACAAATTTGAATAAAAAATACATGGGGCTGAGTTGGAACAAAAGTGCATAGATGGCATAATAGAGCTCCTTAATATCTTTCCAACATTGCAAGAATCACAAAAATCGGACATTGTGGCAAAAGGTTATGAGCTTGAAAACCAAAAATAAATATTTGACTTCAACTAACAATAAATGCCTCCAAATAGCAAAAGTTTGGAAAATGACCTACAACACTGCGAAGTACACCGAACCAACTTTCCAACAATATCTTGTTTTTGAAAAATGACCCATGGATTGCAAGTTATGACATTTTGAAAAAATTGCTCGATTTGAGCATAATGGGGCAAAATTTGGGGCCCTAGGCCATAGGCCCCCAGACGCCCATGTGACCAACTAATTAAACACAAGTTAAAAAAAAGTGTTGCCCAACGACGGCTCTTGCACGCCATGCGGGGCCCCTCCTGTGAATAGGAGCCACTAGGGTTTAACCCCATGATCGCAACTTAACAAAACCATTGGTGTATAAAAATTTATTTCACATGTTTAAAAACAAATTTTGTTAATATTAAATCCTGCAAAAAAATAAACCAATTTGTACCAACATGCCAACGCTAACAAAACCGTACCCTAGTGATGTGATCAGAGTACCATGCAACGCAAGTACCCTGTGCAAAGAATCTCCAAGGAATATGTTGTTTTGATGCTCAAAATATGTCGATTCCACAAGAATATGCCACCAATGCCAACCACAGACAACACGACTTTGACGATGTTGTACAATATGAATTTCGTACTATACGGATTTTTCGCAAAGAAATTTGAAAAAAAAAAACTTTAGATGCCCTTTCAAAAAAATGTCATTTTTCGACGAATTAACAATCAATCTTGAAATTTTTGGGTCTCTTAGACACCATGGCAAAGGCAATTTTGACCCAAAGCACTTCAAAAATTCAGCTACCTCTTGAATCTGGTAACCTTTGCCTAACTTGAAACCCTTGTAGACCAAACAAAATATGACAAAATTTGGCAAAAGGAAAGGCAAATTTGAATTTCTCAAATGCCTTGGATTTAATGGTGAGGTCCTTAAAACCTCTAATCACACCCAACAAAATTTTCACACCAAAATTAATCCCTTAAATCTAGAAATAAGTCTGAAACATTGAAGCTCTAATGCCACGTACGAGTTTATGAACTCCTCAACACCCCAAACTCACCTACAAGACAACAATAACTTCCACAAGGGAGAAATGACAAATATCATGCTATAATTAAGGATGCAAGATTACCAGATTGAATATCATGTGCATACGATGTCTTGCTATAATGTCTTGCTCATAAAGCAAGTTGTGACATAAGATTAGACGAGATCTTGACATGTGTCTCAATCTTGTACAATGAGACAACTACCTCAACAAATATTGAATGACCTACAACACAAGCATTAAATGTTAAAAAATAAGATAAAATCTAGCGACAACTAAAACTATCTAGAAATATTCCCTCCTAAGACCTAAGTGGACTTAACATGTAAAAAAGACCTAAATAGATAAAACACCTATTTACACCAACATAAATTTCTTGGCTAGTTACAATTAGGGTTTAAGATGTAATGAAAATGATTGTAAGGAAATCATTTTAATAAAAAATAGTTGCTAACAAAATGATGCATTGCACCTTCTTGCTACAATATACTTCCCATTGAACCACAAAGTTTTTAAGTGACATTGAGAGCTCTCTTGCTTAATAAAAATAAGCCAAAAAGCATTGTAATATGAGAATTTTTTTAGTGCCATTTGAAAACTCTCCATGATTAACACGCCCACCCTTTCTAAAAACCCCTATCTAATATCAGATTTCGTTGAAGAACGTTGACCTTAAACTTGCAAGTGAAGAACCTCAATCATGTTAAAAGGATGCCATCTAACTAATAAAAAATGAACTTAAAACGAAGACAGCACAAATGATTTGCATATATTTAAATAATTATAAAAAATGATATCAATAGTGGCATGGTATGGTGGTTGAGTTGTGTTGTTATTTTCGCCATCAAGGTTCAAACCCCATTGGGGTGTTATTGTTGAGAATTTATATTGGGGATGAGGTCCCCCATTTGTGACCTCACAAGTTCATAGCTCGGGGATAAGAGTTGATAAGTACGACATCTCATCTCATCCCATTTTATTTCCTTCTTGTTTAATGGTGCCTCAAATGCAAAGCCAGATGGATCCTGCAGGTCGACAGTAAACTCAGAAATTGCAAAGTATGCTATCCACTGAGATTGATAAGAGTTGATAAGTACATCTCATCCCATTTTATTTCCTTCTTGTTTAATGGTGCCTCAAATGCAAAGCCAGATGGATCCTGCAGATGGACAGTAAACTCAGAAATTGCAAAGTATGCTATACACTGAGATTGATAAGAGTTGATAAGTACATCTCATCCCATTTTATTTCCTTCTTGTTTAATGGTGCCTCAAATGCAAAGCCAGATGGATCCTGCAGATGGACAGTTAACTCAGAAATTGCAAAGTATGCTATACACTGAGATTAAAAGAAATCTTATTTTATGATCATCTTGGTGAAACCGAGAAGTTAAAAATCAATTATATTTTACTCTTAAATAGCTTTTTCCTAATGAAAAGTTTGAATCTTTGAGCTGCCCAAACCTTGTTCTTGAAAAACCTATTCTTAACTTATTAGTACATATTCATGCACAAATATATTGCTTGTTTTGTAAATTAATGTTCTATATCAGAAAGTTGAAACCATCGTAGCATTGAACTTAACAAGCAGAGGACGATGATTTATCGTTTCATTCACCAACTCACTGAGTCTTTTAAACAAACGATCAGGCAAACATTCTCTTTGAAAACAAAGAAAATCAACAGTTGCACCCAAGGAATTAATAGAAGATGACTGTAGCCTATAAGCAGGCCCCATTATAGTTCTCACAAAAAACATGCATAGAAAAGGACATAATTAAAACTAATACGTGCCCTCATCTTCCAGGGATTGAAATGATAGATATGTAGAACTACATTGTTAATTCGTCTCTCTTCTTCCATAACTTGCAGCATTAGATTTATTTTGGTGAACTGTAGAACATATAATTGCTTTCATGAAATATCTATAGAATAATGCATAAATATTTCACAAGCTTTGAAAAATATAAAAATCTAACCCAGCTTGTATTAAAGATTTAAATGTGCTATTTTCTTTGGTTTCAATATCATAACTTGACAATAAGCATCGATCAGCAATTATAATTTAATTTACATTCAAGCAGACTCTGATTTCAAACATTACTCACTAATGCCAAGCTACATAGTTGGATTGTTGGAATATAAAGGAGACAACAGTCATACAGCACGTAAACAGTAGATCTAGTGAACAGTAAATCCTTTATCGAGGCATCTAAGAATGAGTCCGGGTGTATATCACACTTGTCATTGCTTTCTTCACATAAATATATGAAAAAGCGATTTTAAGAAACAGAGTTGTAAACAATTGCACAAAAGGTAAAGAGACTGGTTAAACAATAACTCAGCAGAAACCAGTTGACAGATGGTAGAATTTTAACAGCAGATAGCAATGGTTCGATACCCAAGTTCCTTCCAAATAAAGCATTTAAAAAATTGAAACATATATCGGACTTCTTATAGCTTAATCTCTTGTAAATTAGCATAAATAACAACAAAATGCAGAAACAAACATTTGAAAGAACAGAAATAAATGTAAAGAGGAGCAATTCTCTAGCTCTGATTAAACAACTTGTGCACCAGTTCTATCCAGCTTTTCAACCCATACAGAAGCTTCGAATTTCCCTTCCATTAGAAACATATCCACCATGGCTTCAGCAATAGCCTTTCCTTTTTCTACAGTGTTTATAACAGCTACAACAGTATGCACCTGTTTCAAGAGCAGCTTTCTTGACTTCCAAGTTCCAACATTCCCAGAATTAGGGGGGGCCTATTGGTACAACTATAGAATCTGATGATAGTGCAGCTCCCCAAAGGACAGCCGCAACAAGAGCTGATGCCTGGCTACAATTCAATATATGATCTTTCATAGTAATTTCTCTTGGAAGCACTGCTCACATTCTCTTTATTGGGGTTTCAAAAGCAGGAGTGACAAGCACAAAGAAGAGACCTTTATCATTGGGGAATGGAAGGGAGATAAGATCAAGTGGACTATGACTCTGAACAAGAACAAAACCACCCATCACAGTTGGAGCAACAGTATATGCATGATAACCACTTACAACTGCTTCCAACTCCAATCCAGCCACAACAAGGTCTGCTTTTGTTTTGGATAAAAGATAAAAATGAGTTTTTGAAAGGACCCAAACTCTCGTACAAAAGTAAATGCCAACAAGCAGAAGAGACAGGCCCCACAAGATGTTAGACTTAAAAAAAAAACCCTTAGGCCAACAAGAACAGTAGAAAAATAACAGAAATATAGACAAACGATAGAGAAACCAAAACAGAACACAGGCCTGGTTTGGAGCAGCCAGCTTCTTAAGGCCTGAAGCTGCATGCCACTTTTTGGTTATAAAATTTATAAAATTAACCTGGTCCTCAAACGAACTTTCTAGAGTATTATCATCCAGCTCAATGATACCAGACCTATGGGCAGAGAATTTAGCCCTAGTTCTATTGGCCAGCCCTTCTCCAATTGCCTTTCTTTTCCCCTTCTATAGTTCAGTCTGAAGGACAAATAGGTCTACTTTTGTTAATTTACTCCCAAATAAAGCACTCGCTGCTGCACTACCTGCACTTGAGCCAAGCTCACTTCCCAAAGGCAGACCCTTATGAAGAGAAAGTGACAAGCCTACAGAACGAATTCCAAGCAATTCCATGGTTGCCTTTGCTGCCATCCCGGCACAATTCTTCACCGGATCATGACTGAATCTATTGCGGTCACTGGTTATTGAAGAAATCAAAATTTTGTCAGGCTTTATCCCCCCATTTACCTCTACAATAATATGATCCTCTAAGCCTTCAATAGCACAACCAAAAAAGTCAAACACTGGTCCAAGATTAGCTATTGTTGCAGGGGCAAAGGCTTTTATAGATTGAGGAACAGGTGTTGGCTCAAGCTGGATAACCTGTTTCAGACTCACCTGCTTTGCATTACACCAAATATTCAAAATGTCTGGCAACTGTCCACCTAAATTTTAATCCAAAATTTCCCCAATTTAAAACAAGAATTAAGAGGTCCCAAATCATGTTTTAATGAAAAATGTTGTTTACCACAGGCAGAGCATTCCGTAATTTCCTGAACAAATACATGCCAAACATATGAAAAACTATTTTATACTCACTCAAAACTCAGTATTGTTACTCTTTGGATACCCTTCATATTCAAGGTTGACCAACAATGTTGCTGAGATGGCTTTGAATTTTGTTCTCATGGATTCTAAAATATCTTGAACAGACTTGTCTTCTGGATCAAGAAGTGGGTATTTATCTGCCAATACCTCTAGCTGCTGTATCTGCTTGTGAACCCTTGTAGAGAATACAGTTGGTTCAATCTCAAGGGCAGCTTTCCATACATTGATACAACCCCTGTAAAAACCCAATTCTTCCCCTACTTCAAAACCATGTTTCAAACCGACATCTCTTCCTTCCACTTTCCCTAACTCTACTCCTTCTTTGAATCCCTCATTGTACCCTTGCTGAATATGTTGCTCCTCAAGTTTTACAACAGAATCAAATATGTCTTCCAGGTCTGCTGTTTGTCCACATGAACCAAGCATCATCTAAAGCTGAGTTTAAAAATTAAAACTTAATTGTATAAAGGTTGCTCCAATATTGTGGCTCCACTGGGACCTCAAACTACCATCCAGTAATAAATTTTAGAAATTAATTAGCTTTCAGAATGGTCTTGACTCCTCATCAAAATACATCTTGAAACCCCTGCAAGCAATTTCAGTTTATTAGTGGAACTCAAACAGTTGAAGCATATAAAAGTATTAAAATATACATAATCTCCAAAAATAAAAAAATTGGTTAGTTTGCATTTGTATTTATTTCAGAACCATGATTTGTTAATCATCAATCATGTAGGAACTCTGGCGTGTTATTCACCTATAGAGCGTTCCTGGTGTGGTTACCAGTGGCAGAAGTTGATGGACTTTGTTTTAAGTTCATGTTGACAGTTATCTATTCATAGACTAATAAACAGTTTTGGAAAGTTGTCCAAGGTTGCAATGAGTTTCAAGTGTTGCCATTTAGCATGGAGAGTATCTTAGTCCAGTGTTGCTATGTTCCCAACGACAAGTCATTTGGAGAACTCACAACAGCATTACTGTCTGTCACTGGAGTATGTACGACAGTGCAGGTGCCTTTGTGTTGTTGGAGGACATGCAATGATGCCTAGAAGTAAGGCAATGTTCTAGGGGATGCATGGAGGTACTGCAAACAACTAGGATCAATTAGGTGGTGCAAGGAGGTACAAGCCACGGATAGTGTTTGGTTGTAGTGCAGGAAGATATGTACACAATTTAGGAGATGCAGATCAACAACCTTTGATTGGTCATAAGCAGCAATGGTTTATTATGAGTTGCGGTGATCTATATGGAGTGGTCATGTTACATGTAATGTACGGTATGCTGACATCATGGTATGGTCATGAGATGGTTGTGTGACTTTTGGTATTCCATGTGAGCAGTTAGGCTATTAGACAGTTGTCTACGCTATATCTATTTGCTTGTACAAATTAAACAAGGTTGGCTTAGTTGGATGTTGGTCTAATGCAAAGTTTGAAAACTCGGAATCGGTGCAGACTCGGCAGCCCAAAATAGGACTCGGACTCAGGACTTGGCTAGGACTCGACAAAGAAGAAAACCATAGTTTTACAAAAAACAAAAATAAATTAATGCAGTTAAGAATATAAGAGCCTAATTTGACTATCAATTTCTCATAATTCAAATATTACACATGTTATATGATCTTCAAACACTCAATATTTGAAATTTCATCATTCATACTCGAAGTTTCAAACTTTCAAATGAAAAAAACAAACCAAAAAAAAAAATTAAACATTCATACTCATTGTTTCCAAGCAATGCCAAGAGTCCTAAGTTGGGACTCGGGAGTCCGACTCTAGGACCCACACGAATCACTCGCCAGGACTTGGGAGTCCTAGCCTAGACTCTCCAAGACTCGGCTCAGGAGTCCTTGGCGAGTCGACTTGGCGAGCCCTAGGACTCGCGAGTCCCAAGAATCTTTTCCAAGACTCGGAGAGTCCTCAAACTATGGTCTAATGTGTTGTACCCTAAAGGTGTGAAGTCCGAGTTGGAGGTTGTATACTGTTTGTCTACAAATTGAGACTATGTGAAAGTGACCTGTTGTATTGGATGTATCTTTCCTAAATAATACAATTGTGAATATCCTTTTGCTAGTGGGTTTTATGCCATAAATATTTGTCTCATCCATATCTACGACTTGTGTGTTCTTTCATGTGCTTCCTTTAGCGTTGTTTAATTGAATTGTATAACAAACATAACTGTATTTGATCATATAAACTTAAGGTGTCCCAATACCCCTATCTATCTGTCAACCGTATCAAGAATTGATTTCCAACACATTGCTCTGCATCGAATCTCAATTTGGATATGTGGACTTTTCATACTATCAAGTGTGGTGATTTAATTATTTCAGGTTCATGTCATGCCCCCACCATAAAGAATCACAACCTTATAAGAAAAGGGATTGCTCATTGCAGCCTAATATAGGCTAGTTAATAATAATCACAGCCTATTCTAAGAATGGTCGGTCAAGGAAAGGCATAAAATTAAAATAAATTAAGAGTCTAAAGAGAGTGCTTGGTTATCAAGAGCACAACTCTTTGGAAAAGGCAATGTTAATGAAAAGCTGTAACTTTTCCTCCCCCACCATGGAAGATATTTTAGGGAGAACAAATCATTTGGGGGAGGCATCAAGTGGAGAAATAGAGAAATAAGAATAAGAAATCTGAGATATCTCTTTGGAATAGAAATTGAGAACAGCCATTAATAATATTCAGAAAAATAATTGGTGGCAGCCATTTAAAAGTAAATTTATCATTCAACACGAGGTATTTATTTAGATATAATTTAGCAAATTCCTTGAGAAGTCATATCTTGAATTTGTGACGTGTTTTGCAAATAGGACGAATGCCAACCTTCCAGAGTTCACGAGAGGTGAAGGATGACCAGCCTTCATGCTCTTATCAACTATGCCACCCTGAGATGGAATGGACGGCCAGCCTTCCATACTCGTGGGCCAAGAGGTGGAATGGGCAACCAGCCTTCCATGCTCTTGGGCTTGATCGAGGAGGACGGCCAGCCTCCAAGGTGGATTGAGGGATGGAAGGGCGGCCCACCTTCCATGCTCTCGCAATAAAAGGATGACCAGCCTTGAGATTGCCGTTTGCAAGCATTTCCAATGAATTCAGAATATGATTTGCTATAAGGAATATGCTATGATGTGTTGATTCAAATATTAATGATGCTATGAATTATTGATCTAAATATTATGATGTTTTAGCTATGATTTATTGATATAAATATTATAATGTTTTATGTAGGGATTTGAATATTATCATACTTTCTTGTTACCTAATATTACTAATATCAGCTCTTAGTGAATAATATTGTTCTGCAGACCTAAAATTAGGAATTTTTTCGAAAGGGAACATTACAGTTCAGGGTAACGGTTTTTCCCAGCCATAGATAGCTGACCACCGAAACCTGGAGTTGTGTGTACCATTTCACACACAAATAATGATCACAACAATTGGCAGACCTGAATCAGACATCTCCCAACAATAGAAGCCATCTCTGGTAGGCAAGAAACAACCTGACACCTCAATGGATCACTCTTGCCAAAAAACAAAAGAAAAGCAAGAAACAAGGAAATATAGTAATCCTAAGAGGCAAAAGGCCATATCCAAGCCCTTCCTCACTCGTCCAAACAAAGAAATTTGCAAGGGAATTGGGAGAGAATGCCAACTCATCATCTGAATTTTGATAAGAAAGGAAAAGAACTTCATTTTTAAAAACAAATTTGTGCAAGGTAGATTTGCAAGGAAAATTATCACATAACATAGGTTTGAACTTTAAACAAATGAAGGAAGAACCTTGGTTCTCATTAACGATTCAACATTTATCACAATTAACTTTACGATACACACCCTCGGTTAATGTATCATCTAAATAAACCTCTCCTCTTCATGTGGTTCAAATGCATTAACTTAAAAGCAGAGTGAACAAGTACAGTGAGTTATATGTGCATATAGTATCACACTAGCCATGTTCACAAAAAAAAAGGCTCCATATGGCAGGTTCAAAAAAAAAGTGAAATCCATTAGAGTAGAACTTGGAAGAAAACCACAAAGCAAAGATCCCAAAGCATTCAGAACTTCATATAGAACTAACCAAACTTAGGGTTAATTTTGGTGTTTTTGTTACCAAACACTATTGTATAAAATCATACCATTCATAAGCATATAGCATATCAAATCAAAAAAAATCTCAACAAAAGGTGAAGCATATACAGTTAAAAAAAAAAAACAAAGATATTCTTTTTGAGTAAACATTCCAAAGCATAAGTTCATATAGAATTCTAAATTTGGATGCAACTACAATTAGGGCAAATCCAAAAAAAATTGTGCTAATATGCTATATATCTATGTTCCATGGCATTTCTAGAATGGTGACAACAATAGATGGCTATTAAAAAATAGGGAAATTCAAAAGTATAGGAAATAACAAATATTCATAGGATAAGGCATTCACCATATTAATTATATTATCATATTATGAAACATTAGAGCTGAATTGAGAATTCAAGAATCGACATTAAAATTAACAAAATTTCACTAACCATTTGAGCGTTCATTACCAATGTACATATACAAAAAGAAAAAGCTGAAAGGACACAACTGCAAAACAACAAAATGTAGACTACTAGAGCTACCATTGCTATGTCTTTGCCTAGTCTTCACCTAAATCTAAAGCGGTCTAAATCTGAGTAACTACCAATATGATGAACTGCCTCATCCAATGGAACCTCAATCAATCCCTCCTGTGCATTCTCCTGATGAATCTACATGGCATCTTCAAGATCAACATCTTACCATGCAATAGGAGTCTATCAATACTCACAAGTTTGTTGATCTTGAAGTTGCAAGGCAGCATACACAACCACCAACTTCTCCTTGTTAAACAAGCGCAGGACAACTGAGGGGGGGGGGAAGGGTGAATCAGTTGTCACACAAATTCAAACTTAAAACTTTATCACTTATCAAATCTTCAACCACACTATTTTGTTGTTAAATATAAGCATGAAACATAGATAACAGAAAGTAAATGAACACAATGAACACTAGATTTTTACGTGGAAAACCCAATAAGGGAAAAACCATGTTGAGGGTTAACTCACAATATAAAGATTATAAAACTAAATACAAAGGCTCACTGCCCAAAAGAGGACTCACTGTCCAAATACAAAGACTCACTGCCTATAAAGGACTCACTGTCCAACAGAGAGGCTCACTACCTATAAATACAAAAGAGAACAAAAGATCCACCACTACAATTAAAGCACATTCACAGGATTACAGAAACCTTCAGTTCACTGCCTTCAGCACACTGAAAAGTTGTTATCACAACTCACTCACACACACTTCTACTCTTATGATTTGTGGCACACTTTCGTCACTTTGCATCACACTCACATCAACTCTTCACAATTCAACTTGCTTTTATACTATTCTCAACCTTAGAGACACTTACCAAGGTCGGCCACAAAACATTGTTTCATAAATTCAAATTAGGTCGGCAACTCAAAATTCCCGCAGTGGAAAGGAATAAGAGTGGACCAATAAAATTATTTTCTTGAATCTTCTACACGCTTCCTCAATTAAGTTTTATTCTTCAAATGAAGTGTAAACACTAGGTCGGCCAAACCTAATGAAAACACAGATAAACATTGATGCACACGCTTCCCAACAAGAAGATGACACGCGAACACCGCAACACGCTTCATTATGCATGAGAATACATCTCAGAACCTTCCAAATACATCCGCAGCAAAAACAACAAGCTTCAATCACTGAATTTCTTTCACCAGACAATCCGGACTGCGTAGACACACAGAAATACTGAAACATGATTTCCTAATTACCAAACTCCAAACCTCTTCGCCAGAGCATAGGAAAGACCTTCACAAAGCATATCCCAGATCTGCATGATCTAAATCAAAACAGCGGAGGACTACGGAGCAGAAACATTTCTCCCAGTCCATAGAAGATCAAACTTACCAAACATTTTGCATACCGATGAACATAACTTCTACGTACCATCAAACTAGAAGCTAAAACTCAAGAGTTATCACCATGAGAATACCATCAACACGCCTTCAAATCCGCACAAGCATAGGATCAACACAGAAGAAATGCGGAGCACATACCGGAGCACATTCTGAACATTTCTATTATTCTGCTTTCACCTCTTTATTAATTTTCTCAAAAGCACTTGGAAACTCATCAACACAACTCATCTGAAACGCCATAAAGATAGCTCCACGTACTCACAACATCTCAACAGTGTCTCAACCATACATGTACAATTTGCAACATACTGAACTGTGTTGACATCAATGACAACACCACCAAACTAACTCATACTTGCAACACTCCTCTCATCAAGAGATAAGCCTATTCCTCTTGTCTAAATGAATGAAGTTGTATGTGGACCAATTCCTATTTACATCAAAGGAACTAGCAACCTATGAAAAAGGTGAGTGGCAAGCACCTCAACTCAACTACACCTTGCCATGCCATGCCCACCATCCAATAGGTTCAGATTGAGCTAATATAACCCTATTTGTCCTCACCTTTGGTTTGCTAAATGTTAGACCCTGAAGATTGACAAAGGCAATATATTGTCAAAGTAAAGGTGCACTCTCAACACTATACATCTTTCGAAGGACCTTCATTAGCCCTTCTTTCACCTCTTCACTAGTAGGAAGAGGCAGTCTCCCAACCATTGGTGCATGCCATTTGAGATTTAGAGCATAGGTTGCATATGAAACAAGGTGTTTGTAGTGTTCCACCGCCATGTCACATTGGGCCTAATATTCGCTGCACACAATCCCAAATCAAGGTCCCTGATATGAATTTTTTGCTTCATCTACCCAAGCATGTTGTCAAATGTCTTGTGAATCTCTCCCAATACTAGGAGAGTTTGTGTCAACATATCTAAGACTCACACAATAGGTGAAATAAAGGAGCAAATGTATCTACAAACAAAATTTTCAAAAAAGAATGAGACTAAAATGACATAGTGAATGTTAATAGAAAAAACAAAAGAAATTTACAAGTTACAAACATTTTGTAAATAGATAATTTAATAATAAAATTAGAAATCTCTCACCTCACAATAGATCACCAATCATCATCAACGATCTTTTTCTTATCACTTTTCCCTTCAGTTGTGTTCCCCCCTATCCATCTACCCCACTCCAAATTAATATCATTAACTATAGAGATTGTTGCATCTCAAGCATCCAGTTGGCATGTTTAATTTCCACAAGGAGGAAGTCCTAAAGAGAGCAAGGTGTGGAGGTTGCAAATAAACATCTATATATCTCTTTTCTCTACCACCACTCTCTTCAAGCAATCTATCTTTCTTATGTCTTTCAATGCATTGTTCAACACATGAACACAACATGAGGTCCCAAAAATGTATTAGTATGCACCCTTCACTAGCATACTAGCTAACTTACACACACATGTTGAGTCAATGACCACCTATACAACATTTGAGGCCCCACCCTCCTCTATGACATCTGTCAAAATCTAAAAGTGGAAGTTTGCATCCTTGTGCTTCCCTAAACAATCAATAGCTCTTAGAAAATAAGAGTCAACTACACATGTGACTATGATATTGATGAATGGCCAATGTCTAATATTCGTCCACCCATCCATGATAATTAAGCAATATGTTTATCTTTAGCCAAGTTTACCACCTGTGCTCCATCAACAAACTCACTTTCGAATTCTCTCTATCGAGAAGGGTGTTGTGTAGTTTATGTTTCCTAAGGTGGGAATGTGAGGGATCATTGATATTTGTATATTTCAACATTTGTTTGAAATAAGCAGAATGTGCCACATGAAATAAGATGGCATGGTCAAAGAAAAATTGCAACCAAAGAATTTGCCACTTTTCGTGATTGCACATTCAATAGCCCTACAATTGTCTCTGACCTCTCACTATATACATTTGGACTCCTAATTCACACCTCACCCCATTGCAAATGGGGACCCTCGTATTTTGCTTTTAGGGGTTTTGGTTCGTCTTGGTTTTCGTCCGGTCCGTTTGGGTTTTAAGTGAATTTTGAATGGTCACCACAAAGCAAATGAGTCTTTAGCTGGATCACCGAGGTAAACGCCGCCATCATGCTTAAAATGTCCAGGCTAAGATCGATCAATTTCACCGACACTTCCTAATTTTTAGTTTTTCACCCCGGGCCCCCTATTTTAGGACCTACTTTTTTGACACTTTTGGGCAATTCGAGATCCCTATTTTTTAGGGTCTATTTTTGGAAAGTTGCTATTTTTGGAAAATTTCTATTTTTAGAAAGTTTCTATATTTGGAAAGGGCTCGAGTTCAAAAATCCACTCAGAAGTTCGAAAAGATCAACGAAACTCTCAGAAAATGATTTGAAATTTTTTGAAATTGGTGAAATTCTGGAAAATCACAGAAAAAGTTAGTCTGGAAAAATCTTTCAAAAATCACAGATTCATGGTGAAATTCTGGAAATGTCAGAAATCAGTCTAAGAGATCACTGGAAATAGTGAAAAATCTGGAAGTTCATCAAGAAATTTGAGAGGGATCATGGATAAATCTGATAAATCATGGCAAAGTGGCCTGGGTATGACTGAAAATTCATGGAGGAGACTGAAATTTGTGAGAAATTCGCCTAAGTATGGAGTTTACTCAGCATGGAGAAGGCAGAAGTTACTGTCAAAAACCTTCAGCTCACAAGACAATGGCAAAGAAACTAGCAAGTCCGCCCTCAGCCAGTAAGGAATGGCTCAACACTTGACAAAGTCCGCCCTCAGCATAAGGTGAAATGGCAACAAATCTGAGCAAGTCGCCCAAGTCAGATGGACAATGGCAAGAGAAAGGCTAAAGTCCACCCTTCAATGGCAGACAAGCTCAAGTCCGCCCTCAACAAAAGCTTGAATGGCTAGCAAGTCAAGGAAGTCCGCCCTTCAATGGCCAAGTCAAAGCTAAAGTCCTTTTAGGCATAAAAAGAAATGGCAAGAAGAGACCCAAAGTCCGCCCCTGGACATAAAAAAAATGGCTAAGGCGGCTGGAAAGTTGAAGCAGATGAAATTAAATAGTGAAGTAGAAAGGAAATGGCAAGAACATGCACCAAGTCCGCCTAGTATGGCAAGAGAAGAGTGAAGTCCACCAGAGACTAAATGTGAAGATGGCAAGCCAAGTAATGAAGTCCGCCTTAGGCATAAGGTTAAGTGGCAACACATAGAGCAAAGTCCGCCTTGGTTAAATGGAGAAATGGCAAACCAAAAGCTAAAGTCCGCCTTGGATGGCTTAAAAAGAAATAAAGATGGATGGCAAAGAATAGAATGAAGTCCGCCTTGAAGAAAATTTGAGTGGCCAAAGCAACTAGCAAGTCCGCCATACTTAGAGGGGTGAGGAAAATTCAAAATTTTTGCCTAAGTATGAATTTTGAGAAATTAAAAAATGTATGCTTCCCTTGAAAATTTCGCCATACTTAGAAGAGATAGAAATATTTTTTCTAAGTCTAAAACATTTTGCCAAACGACTTAGGAAGATGTGAAGAAAATTTCGCCTGTGGCAAGAAAATATGGCCAAATAAAATTGGACGAAAGAAGGTAATGGCGAAATAAATTTGGAAAAAGCAAGAAAGTATGGCCAAATAAAATTGGACGATGGAAATTATGGCAAGAAAGTTGGAGAAAATAAAATTCGCCTAAGGCATTGGCAAGAAAATTTCGAAAAATCAAAATTGCCTTGGACAAAAATAATTCGCCATAAAACGAATGGGTTGGAAATGACACATAGAATAATTATTTTAATTATTTTAATCATTTATTTTCCAACGCCCCAAAGGATAAACTTGAAAAAAATCGAAATTGGAAAAAGAACAAAAGAGCTGGCGTTGAAATTGGAAACTTTCCCGGACACGATCGTTGAGGATAAAACTTGCCACTCGGAAGCAAAGTAAAAGCTGAGTTTAAACTCAATTTGAAGGAAACAATGAAATTTGCTAAAAAGATCGATTTTCTCACCTCTATAATTGATTTCACTTCTCATTTGCATAATCATTCGATTTTGAGAAGAAGAGTTGTGAGAAGAAACTTGTCTAAGGCAAAAGAGTTGAGAAAATCTGCAGCAAAGTGAAGGAAATAAATTTTTACCAGCTTGCATTGTGATTGTGATCACTTCTCCAGAAGTCACAGGCAGATTTACTTTGTACACTTCATTTTGACATGAACTTCATTATTTATTTTCTTTCCAGCTTGATTTTTTTCACGAAGTCTAATTCAACAACTAGCTGGAATTTATTGCAAAGTGATTTAAATTTCGAATTCTAAATATTTTCTTTGCCTTTTCATTGCAGATTTATTTTCGAAGCGCTAAAGATGAAGTTTGCCAGCAAAGGCGTGCAGATGCAATCAAAGATCAAGTCCAAGTGGGAGCACGTTGTGGACACTAATCTTGGCCACGTCGACATTGAGGACTTCAGGAAGAGAATGTATGGAAGCGATGGACGTCTACCTTCGCCAATTGCTATAAGAATGATGCGCAATGGGATTGTTCACGCAGCTAGATTTCCGCCAGCAACGGAGTGTCCGGAACTAATGGTGGAATGCGCACTGCACTACAATGCACGAGAAAAGCAAATAGAAGCTCCTGACGGAAGAGTCCTTGCCTACTTGTCCGAGCCAGCTATCCAAGAAACTTTCGGAATCCCAGTCTACAACGAACGTCCTATCGCACCAAGGAGGAAGCACTCAAGCTTTACCAGAGCCAGCAGGATCTCTGTGCGTCCAACATAAACAAGAATTGGTTACTGAAGCCCAAGCCTACTGCAGGAAAGATGCCGAAAAAATTGGTCAGAACGCATTTTAAAGAGGAGTATGGCGACATTGTCTTGCTGCTAAACAGGATAGTAGGCAACCCCCATGGTGCACCATTCGAGAACTGGATGTATTATTTCGTGGATGAAATAATTACTGGAGTCAAGATGTTCAATTGGTCCAGAATGATCAGTGATAGCCTCCACGAACAGTTGGTCAACCTGGAGGAGACCAAGACATTCCACATGAGCTCTTACGTCATATATTCACTTGCGAGGTATTACAAGTATTCTGGCTTGATTTGCAAAGGAGTGGTGGGCAATGGCGAAGGACAACTCAAGGCATATGACTGTTATCCGCAGCTGCAACTAAAAGAAAAGACACATTTCCGACGAGCTCATGATGCCTTTTTGATGTACATCACTCGGCTCCTGCAAGGCGGAACGCATCAGAGACTCACCCATGAGGCCAAGAGTTTGATCAGCCGATATGGATCGTGGTTTATTCAATTTCCTAAGTTCACGTACATCAGGATCCAGGGATTCTCCGGAAATCCTTATAGACTGCCCATCTATCCAACCAACAAAATGGTTTTGCTGGAGGTGCTGAGGCAATTAGAGGCGTACCAAAATATTCAAAGGCCAAAACAAAAGGCAGCTGTCACCTTTCCTTTCTTCATCGGCAACATGGAGGAATCATGTCCAACAGCACAAGCAGCGGAGATTGCTCGACTGGAGATCCAGAATTATCCGTTCCTGTCATACAAGTCCAGAAATAATTTCGATCCACTCCATCACATCAAAACTGTGGACGGAGAGAGATACAAGCATCGAGTGGACTTAGAGGACTTCTGGGCTAATGCAGCCGATGAATATGACGTGAGGAGGAGGCTGTGGTCAAGATTGCCACTAAGCATGATAAGGGCAACCGAGCTTTTCAAAGTGCCTGATCAACTACAGGATGATGGAGTCTATTTGCAGCCAGGCTTCAATGAAAATGAGCCACTCCCCCCTATGAGATGGTTTGAGCCTGAGATGGGCGACCTGGCGACACTCATGCGGCCCGTTTTCAAGTATTCTCAATGGTGGATAGATCGGTAGGTAGAAACTTTAAGGGCGAGGAATGTGCAATTCACCTATGAGTTAATGGGCGATACAGAGTCCTGTTCTTCAAATGCTGGTGCCTCTCGTGGAGATGGACAAACAGATGCTGCCAACTTGAAGAAGAGAAAAGAAATTGGCAAATCTACAAAACAGGACAAAATGATAGATGAAGGGCCTTCTCGAAAGAAGCACAAGTCCAGACCTCTTCAGTCGGCCACTTCCAGAAATATAGAAGAAATACTCGCCATGGATAGAGAATCTTTGGAAAATGTCAGGATTCCTTCCCTCGCCGGAGATGTGGAGCCAATGCAGCTGGAAGACGATGCTCAACCTTCTCCTGCAGGCACTGAGATCCTAGAATCAGATAATGATACAGATATTATGGAAGAAGAATTCGAGGAAGGAATGATTTCCGCCCTCAAAGGGATCCAGGATGACCCATCTGTGCAGGAGATTCCGAATGTGCAAGAACTCCATAATATGCCAGAGACGCAGGAAGAGCAAGAAGTGCAGGACATTCAAGAAGTCCAAGGTCAACAAGAGGACGGAATTGAGCAGCCAACCATCCCAGAGTGGCTGAAAGAAAGATTGAAAAGAAAGGCGCCAGCGGAGGTACCTGAAGAAGAAGATGATGACACGGATTTCTTGGCAAGGCTAGAGCAAGTTGCCCCGAAAAAGAAGGCCAAGAAATTTTCCACTATCCAAAGGGATGAGGCTGGCAACCGCACATTACAAGTTGCAATACCCACAGCTGACAAGTTCCAAGATGAGATTGCCCCGGAGGAATACGCCATCAAGACAATTGACATGGGTCCGACAACAAAAGGGCAGGAGATTGAGGACTTGGACAATTCCGTGGCCACCATTAAATCCAGGTTGGAAAAGGAAGTGGCGAAGAAAAAAGAATATAAAAAAGAAATTGAGCGCCTAAAAGACTACATCCAGCACCTGACCAAGCCACTGAATGAAGGTGACCAAGCAGCGCTTCTACCTCCAAATTCTTCACAAGAACCAGTTAGAAATTTTGAAGAAGAATTGACTACGGCGAAAGAAGCTAAGGGTTGGATGGATGAAAGGAAAGAAGAGGCGTTGGCGTTCGCGGAGAGACTAGCATGTGTGTATGAGCAGGTTTCCTTTTTACTGTCACGGGTTGCAGACTTAGCAGAATCTTGGGGTAGCCTCGAGGACATTCAAAACAGGATTATCCCATGCATTCGAGAATTGAAGGGCATCTCGAAACAAAAGTTGATTGATGATGGGATCGTTGAGGCTGGAGCTGCATATGATTTCAATGGATGGTATTATGCTCTGATTTCACGGAAGGGAGTCCTGGAAAATGTGAAGCAAGATAGCATCAAAGTTGAAGAACAGGCGAAAGAGATTCGGAGTAAAATTTACCAGATGGCTGCCGATATACTCGACAAAGATGTTGTCCGGAAGAAACATTTGCGGCCAAAGAATTTAAAAGAACAAGTACAGAAAATTTTCTCCACCATCTCCGGGCCACTCATGAAAGAAAACTTCACCAGGGTCTTCAACTTCATGGCCATCAGAAATTCTTTCTTGCTACAGGAACCAGAATGGGCGACCACTTTTGCAGGATGTGCCGAGAGCTTGGACTTGCAGGAGTACAACGTCAACGCGCTGCCGGACATTGCCATGGAGGAGGTCAGCTCGATCGTGTCCAGGTTCGCCGCACACAACGCCGCACAAATGGATAAGGATGCCACTCCAGATGTCTAGGGTTTTCTCCAGTTAACTGGTTGATATTTTGGAAACCCTAATTAGGGTTTAGTCATGTTTAATCTGGGCCATTGATCTCATTTCAATCTTGGCCGTTCATTGTAATTCTGAAATACTATATAAACCCCCCTTCGCTCTCTTTCATTTCATTAGATTAGAAATTAGAATTAGAATTGGAGATTAGAAGATTAGAATTTAGAGCAGATTCAAGAGAATTAGATTGTAGAAAATAAGAGAGAGTTTATGAGATTGTTGTGAAAACACTATTTTGATAATAAAGCTCAAAAGCATGAGGTGCCTTGAATCCTTGATTGTCAAATAGTTGCATGGTCGCATATTTTCTTTCTCATTTAGTAAATTTGAATTAGAATGTATGTTAAAAGAATGATGGATTGATAACGGAGACTAGTGAAACCCAGCTCATACTTTCTTTGAGTGGATGCTTTTCACTCAATGTGCAAAGTTAGACTGAGCTTTTTCGTGGATGCTTAACTTCTGTTTGGATAGTTATTGTTCGATTTGATGGTAATTATTCATTACGTGAAAATCATAAGCACATTCCCAGAAGATTGCACTTGCTCTGTGTAGTTGTCGTATAACGTGGTGAAGCAGAGTATTGTTTATTTGGTTTCATTTAATCTTCGCCGTCTCTTGATTTCTTAGGAATAGCATAGGATCTCTAAAATCCTTAACCTTTTTCACTTTTTTTATAAAAAATCAAAAATCCAAAATGATACTGTATTCATGTCTCTGCTTTCCAGAGTAATTCACAAAAGTAAGTCCCCTTGTCATAACCAGCAAATCACATCAAAACCACAGAGCTCATCCGCATTCATCTTAAACATTGGAATTACCATATGATCTTACTTGCAATCTTAGCATAAAAGGTAGTTTTTCAAGAGGGGATAGAGCGTCTTGGACACTTTATTCTAGTAGATGTTTGTTGTGTCACAAAACACGCATCAACACCTTCCTCTTTTCTCTTGTAGAAATCTCATCATAGACAACCATGGATGGCATAGGATATTTTGTAGACTCTATTGGCATACCCTTAAATCTTTTTTCACCCTCCATAAACAATCTATTTACCTCTATCTTCTAACCTATGATTATCTTTGGACAAACCTTAACCCCCATCCTATAACGACCAAATGGTGACTCCAATACCTTAGTGTAGCTCCCTCTAAAATCTTTGTTGCACAAATGACACAACCAAATGCTCCCTAAATTTTTCTTTTTATCTTTGTTTAAAGCTATTACAAATTGTAAAAGAGGTTTGGTGGCTTTGGCTAGGCCCTTTGCATAAGGACCAAGGTCTTAAGAGGACAAAAGGGCATTGAAACAAATTATGTGGCAGTCCCACTTCACCAATAGCACCACCACACTCTAATGAACCAACAACTCTTTTTTGTTCCCTGCTAACATTTTCATTTTCACTACCCTCACTGTTACACCTACCTCAATGTTGTTGCTCTTCTTCTCCTCAAACCTCAAATTTTCAGCTCACAAAGCAAATCTTATTAAACCTCAAGGCTGACCACTATTACAATATGTTTTGCTGTTTTAAACAAGACTACTACTTTTAGGTATTTCAAAGGGGTGCAAAGGCCTTGTGGGCCCGCCCACCACTCTTATTTTTTTATTTTTTAATCCAATCAACAAAAAATGAAAAATTAATTTTGTGTTTTCTGGCCAAAGATGACCAACCTTCCCAAGACATTCCCAAATGACAAAGTGTTGTTTCTGAGACATTTCTAGTCCATTGGCAAGGATAGGGGATAGTCCAAAGATATTTCAAGGCATCATTCCCCAAAACATCTTGAGAATGAGAATGGCTAGCCAAGCCCATAGGACACGTTGAAAAATTCTAACTAAAAAGTACAAAAAATCTAATAACAAAAGGTTTTATTTATTATTTTTATAGAAACATAGTATTGTTCAACATAACACTCACTGGACATTTTAGCATACAAAATGAATCTTGGAATGAAGTAGAATGTTGACTAAAACCTATGCGCACAAATCCAATCCTATTGTCCTCTTAATGATAATGGTGTTAACATAGGTTTGTTCTCCTTTATATTGTAAACACTTGTAATTTCCTTCTCATGTCATGCTTACTACTATTGTTCTATTTCTGAAACGTTGATGACTACTAGAGGGTTTTATCCCTAGACTACTAACTATACTTGTAGACTAGAGGGTTTCATCCCCAGACTACTAACTATACATATGAATTTTTGTCCTAGGTACTAGGAATTCCTATAGCTTCATTTGCTTACAATAGATTTTGATTTCAAAAAAAACTAATTCTCTATTATTCCCAATGCTACCTATAATACCCTTAGCCTAGGTGATCCACTAATTTCACAAAGTAATCCCACATTTATTGTTTGTTAACTAATCAATCACTCCCCTATAAGAATAAACAATAGTTTACAAATGATGGAGAAACGAGCAGGAGCGAGCAGGATTAGGAGAGGGAGCGGATTTTTGAAATCCTTCGAGGATGGAGAGGTTGCAGATGAAGATTCGGATGCAGATTTGTGTATGGCAAAGGCTCGTCCAGTCCCTGTGTTCACGCTGGTTTTCAAGTTCACCTTTCTACCTAAGGTCGTGGGGTTTGTTTCCCCTTTTGTTTTTGAAGATGTGGCTATGGCGACGGTGGAGGACTAGCGTTGTGTTTTCCTGCGCTATTCTCTTTTTGGCACTTTCTCTTTGAGAGGTTGTTTCATGAGGGTTGCTACGGATAGAGCCTTATGCTGTGCTGTTCTCCCTTGGCTCGTGGCTTCCCCTTTGCTCGGGACTAGCTCCTGCTTTGGAGTTTTTTTGTTGCTCTTTCTAAGCTTAGTGCTTAGCCCCAGATCTTATTTGTGTTTCTTTCTATTTCTAGGGATCTCTTCTCTTGCTTTGTAGGTGTGCTACTGCTCTTGGGAGGCCATTCTTCCCTTGTCATCCATGTAGCTTATGCGGCCCCTGTGTGGATTCAAGGTCTATGGTTTGTTTTAGAAGTTGTTTTGGACTCCTTTTGGTCGATGAAGGCTATCTCTTTGAAGGAATTAATTATTTGTTGGGCTTTGCTGTGCGGGTTCATCTTTGTTTTGGAGGCAGTCTTGTTTTTTTATGACATCGTGGGGGGCTATGTTCTACTCTCTCTAGCTAGTGATTTTTGTTTCCATCCCTTTGTGATGGTTAATGGTGATGCTGCAGTTGTAGATGGAGATACTCATAGTTTTTTATATTTGCTTTTTGCTGCTGTGTTTGAGTGGTTTGGTAAGTTGGAGCTTAGAGCTTCTTTCGTGGTTGGGGGCATCTTTGCTGCCCTGGTTTTGTTTCTTTTGCTCTTCATGAGAGTTGTTCTACTCCCTCATTGGTCTATGATGTTTTCTCTTTCGTTGGGAGTGGCCTTTTTGTTTATGGCAGTTGATGCTCTGTTGGTGTTTTGTGTGGGTTCCCATGTGGAGATGCAGAGTTTTCTCCAATTTTTTGGGGTTGTCGGGCTTATGCTCTTGGAAGATTTGTGCTATTGGGTCCTCTGCAGATTGGAGGGTTTTGTCCCTTTTGAGCCAGATGCTGTGGTGTTTTTCTCTAGTGGTTGAAGTGCATTCTCCCTCTATCTTGGTTCAGTACCTTGCTTTACCAATAGGGGTTGTGACTATCCTTCTAAAGTTTTCCCTCTGAATCTATAGCTAGTGTCTTCTATGGAGGTGGAGACTACTCCTATTGAGGCGGAGCCCTCTTCTATTGAGGTGGAGGTAGGTGTTGTAGGTTTGGTGGGGTGTTCTCTCTTCTACTAGTTCCTATTGAGGTGGAGCATGTGTGGGCAGAAGAGTGATGGCTTTGGAGGGTTGGGCTCTCATTTCTTCCTCTCCTATAGAGGGGAGCTGCCTCCTATTGAGGTGGAGTTCGGGTTGGTGATTCTGGTGGGGTGCTGCTACAAGGTGGTTGATGTGCTCCAATGGTCCGTTGTGCTCTCTGACTCCCTTATTGAGGTGGGGTTGTTGAATTTGTTGGCATTTTTTATTAGGGGTTTGATGGTGTTCTACACCATTAAGTTGGTTATCTCTCTTGGCTTAGTGGTGTCATCCATGAGTGAATGGTTTGTTGATGCCTAGCAGATGCAGGTGGTTTCTTTGCGTATCTAAGGGTTTCTAGTCCCGGTTAAAACCAGGTTGTAAAGGGACCTCGGGCCCTTGCTTGTTTGTATGATGCAGCCTGTGTAATCATGTTTTTCTTATAGTTGTTGTTGGTATGCGTTTTATCTTATTTGCAGCATGCTTTTCTTTGACAGGGTTATAGGTTCCTTCAAAACCGTTTTGTACTGGGTTTCAGGTCCCATCAAAACCTGTTTTACCCCTAATCAAAAACTAATCAATTACTCCCAAGATTTCAAAGAGATAATTGGTTGCATAACTCCTAATTTGTTTGCAATGCCCACTTATTCAAGATGTTGTAAAACTAGTCACTAGTTGCATAACTCCTAATTTGTCTACAATGCCCCCCTTATTCAAGATACTTTAACACTAGTTTACTATAAGTTGCACACATTATAACTACCTAACTTAACTATTTATAACTATTGACAATAGATTGTTTAACACCGACTCCATTCAATTGAAATTGCTTAGTGTTGGTGGTCAAAAAGAGGACATTATAAGTCCTCCCTCCCCAAATTTGCTTGTCGGCAAACAAGAAAATGCTAGGCGATCAAGTATATCAGCAAACTCCCAAGTCACACCTTCCCATGGAAAACATTTCACTATAGCAATACTTCAATCCAAACACAATTTCCTAGTTGTTTCTCTCGAGTAACCAGCATCTATTCTAGCACCAGCAACAACTTTCCCTCATCATCTAATGGTGGAAGCTCAACTAAAGGTGTGACCTATTGTCCAACTACTTCCTTCAAGCAAGATACACAAAAGACAATGTGAATTTGTCTAGAAGGGGGTAACTCCAACTTGTAAGCCACCTCACCCACGCATCACACAATTCTGTAGGGTCCGTAGAAATGGGATTTTAACTTTTCAATCTTACTTTTTAAAATAGGCTACTTGAAGGGTTGTAGTCAAAGGAAAATCATGTCTCCCGCTTCAAAAGATCTCTCGATGCAATGCCTATCAACATAATTTTTTTGCTGACTTCATGCACACTAGAGCTGATCACGTAAACCTATATAAACCTACCTGCTTTGCTCACCTATGCAAGAACATGTGTTTGTAGAATTGTCATGAACAAACACATGTATTCGCATGTCTGTCTCATTCTTAAAGTATACATTTAAGAATGGAATAGTCATGTATTAGAGTACATCAGTCATGGAGTGGACGAGTAAGATGCTAAGCATGTCCATATATACCATGAAACAAAAACACCATAAGATAGGTAAAGCACGAAGTATATATGTGAATAACACATGAAGTATATGCACGAGTACATGAAGTCACGAAGCATATGTATGAATACATGTGAGTCATAAAGTATACACTTGAATACAAGTCACAGCAAATGCAATGTCATAGGGCATACACTTGAATACATCATCATGAAATACACATTTGAATTCAAGGTCACAAAGTATACAAATACCACGTCATAGAGTATACACTCGAATACATATACAAGTCACAGAGTAGACACTCAAATACAAATACAATCATAGAGTATACACTCAAATACAAATTCAATCACAAGTCATAGAGTATGCACTCAAATACAAATACAATCAAATGAGTATATCGTCAGTCAATCGGGAAGGGGGATTCGGTGCATCCCATACTACACCGTGGACCCGTCCACCATCCCAAGGTCATCAAGTATACACACGAGTATGAGGCAGACATGCGAATACACGTAATACACAAGTATTCACATGAACATATGTTACAAAGCATACAGATAAGTCACAAAGTAAACCTTTGAATACACTTGAGTACACATACATTATCTCAAAGTATACACTTGAATACACATAAGGCACACGTAATATACACAGGATGGCAAGATGACTGCTCTGATACCACTTGTAATGTCCCCTTTTTGGGATTAACCTAAATCTATGTACTAAATAGATTTTTATCCTTCTCTCTTTCCTAACCCCAGCGACGGATGGTAGAATTACTGTGCCAAGGGCGCGTGCACAGTCTCCAAGTGGACTCCCTCAAGGTTTCCTACCCATCTTGGGACCATCCATCAAGTGATCAAATTACCCGCCTCTCCCTTTGCAAACTCCCTATCCTTAATCGAGTATTAGCGAAAGTGAGTATGCTCAAAAATCCATTCTTATATTAAATAGTCATAATTGCTTATAAGGTTCAATAATTGTTGCAAGCATCATTATTGGGTAATCGTAAATTATATATATATATATATATATATATTGTATTTGTCAATCACCTATGATGCATATATGAACTACACCTAAATCCATAATTGATGTAACAACTCATATTTTCTAAATACATAACCATCAACTTTTATTCAAACGGATGACGGTACTTACCTCAGTCTGCTGCTCTATATTTGATTAAATCTTAGAGAATTATTTCCTATCAGAATATCCTCTTCGTTCCTTATTCCCTCCAACCATGATCCTTCTCTATTCCTCTGACTTATGCCTATCAGATTGCTGACCGGTTTATTCTGCTGAATACTTCTTCCTTTTTTCATTGATCGGAGTTCCATATGATCCTTTCTTCCTTCAACTCAAAAATATATTTCTTACTTTGTATATAGGTCATATTATTCTTATTTGTAGGTTGTTATACTTATAATACATATGCATATATTCCCTTCATAGATCTGTTGCTTATGCCAAGACAAATTTGCATCACCATACATTTATTACACCCATAATGCAGCTGGCATCCCCTCCTAAAATCGGTCCTAAAAGATCTTCTATTTATCCTCCCTATGCCTCTTCTTGAGAAGAGTCATTTCTTATATTAACCACCATGTTTGAGTGGGCACGTCCTTTTTAGGGAAGGTTTGTTTCCTTAATACTAATTGCAATTTGAAATGCTGCCTTTATCTACATCATCGCTCTTACTCCTCTCACTTCATCAATGCTGCCTTTGTTTGGGTCAAGCATTAAATCACCCATGCCCGATATCCTTAAGCGCTGCTGGGATATGTTGTTGTCTTAATTCCATTCTCTTCCCGCCAATCATAGAACCATATGTTGGCCACCTTGAATATTTCAACACATGCGAGCAATATATGAAAATGATTCCCTTCAATGCTCCTCTTCCATTTCAATTTCTATTTATATAGTGGTGCGAATAGCCTTCTCAAAGGAGGCGACCACATAGAGGAGGACATCCTTAACAAAGGAAGGCGTCTCTTATTTAATCACACATAGACGACTTGTTAGTTTGGAGCGCTACCCTTATGAATCCATGGGTCGGCTGTAGCAGCTAGGAAGGAGGTCAGCCATTTTAAGCACTGCCACGCTTTTCATTATGTTTGCTTTGTTGATTATGTTAGCTTTATTAAGTATTTAAGTGTTATCATTAAGGTGGGACGATCCTTGAATAATATCGTTGTTTATTTACTTGGGACTCATTCGATGTGCTTCAAAGCATGCGTTATTTATTGTTTGATTTTATTAATTTAATTAATTCCTTTATGCTAGTCGGCCAGATCTGATATTGCAAATGTGGGGACACAACAATGGACCCCCAAGGGACCCTGGGCAAAGCCAAGGCAATCCTAGACCCAAACTTGAACAAGTATCGAATTTGTCCAGTATGGAGGCTTAAATAGGAGAACCCAATGACAAAGGCATTTAGTGTAATATGAATTAATATTATAGATCATAATCATAATATTTAAATGGTTTAGCATTTATATTCTAATATTTATAATGTTGTATTTTATATTAGTATTGTTTCTTATATGATAATCATAATTTCCATCTGTATTTGATTATTTAGATTTTCTTATGAATATCCATTATATTTATAATCGTAATTACAATATTGTTTCATGTTTATATTTTGTATTAATTTTATATACTTTAATATCTACTATATCATAGCAAAGTTTATGACATTATTAATAATATTCATAATTATAATATTGTCTTGGACAAGTATAATTATGTAATATCAAATGGATAACTATTTTAAATATGCTTCTTTACTATCTAAAATGTCACGATTTCGAGGACATGACATAAACCTACCTGCTTTGCTCACCTATGCAAGAACATGTGTTTGTAGAATTGTCAACTTTGCAAAGGTGGTGCATCATAACCATAAAATGCCATGAAAGGAGACATCCCATTGGACATGTAATAGGCAGCATTGTTACAATACTCTAAGGTATAACCAATGCTCCCAAGTTGATTGGCAATCAGTCAAAAATCTCAAGTACCATTCAACCCACTTATTCACTATTTCTATTTGCCCATTTGTCTGGGGATAGTAACTAGCAGTAGGTGTCAATTTTGTTACTTAAAACTTGAATAACTCTTGCCAAAAGGTACACATGAAGCATGCATATCTATCGCTGACCATGGTGTGAGGTAGCCCATGCAACTAAGAAACCTCCTTGAAGAAAAGGTCTACTACTTGTGGAACTTTGAACTTGGAGAGAAGTGAGCAAACTTTGTCAATTGATCAACAGCTGCGAAGATACAATCCTTTCCCCCTACTATAGGAAAGCCTATGATGAAATCCATTGATATGGATTCCCATTTCCACTGAGGAATAGGGAGGAGTTGAAACAGACCTGCAAAAATAAGTGGTTTTGTGTTTCATTCTTTGGCACTCTCTACACTCTTGTACATATTGCAGTAGATTTTCTATTAGACCCTTCCAATTGATCAACAGCTGAGAAGATACAATCCTTTCCCCCTACTATAGGCAAGCCTATGATGAAATCCATTGATATGGATTCCCATTTCTACTAAGGAATAGGGAGGAGTTGAAATAGACCTGCAAAAATAAGTGGTTTTGTGTTTCATTCTTTGGCACTCTCCACACTCTCATTCATATTGCAGTAGATTTTCTATTAGACCCTTCTAAGTGATCAACAGCTGAGAAGATACAATCCTTTCTCCCTACTATAGGCAAGCCTATGATGAAATCCATTGATATGGATTCCCATTTCTACTGAGGAATAGGGAGGAGTTGAAATAGACCTGCAAAAATAAGTGGTTTTGTGTTACTTACAACTTGAATAACTCTTGCCAAAAGGCACACATGAAGCATGTGTATCTATCACTGACCATGGTGTGAGGTAACCCATGCAACTAAGAAACCTCCTTGAAGAAAAGGTCTACTACTTGTGGAGCTTTGAACTTGGAGAGGAGAAGTGAGCAAACTTTGTCAATTGATCAACAGCTGCGAAGATACAATCCTTTCCCCCTACTATAGGCAAGCCTATGATGAAATTCATTAATATGGATTCCCATTTCTACTGAGGAATAGGGAGGAGTTGAAGTAGACCTGCCAAAATAAGTGGTTTTGTGTTTCATTCTTTGGCGCTCTCCACACTCTCATACATATTACAGTAGATTTTTTATTAGACCCTTCCAAGAATATCTATTCTAAACTTCTCTATAAGTTTTGATAACCTAGTGTGACTAGCAAGTGGAGAACCATGAAAAACTGCAATATTTTTTGTTTCAGCCTAGATCCCAACACTAATAAAATTTAGCCCTTGTACAAAATAATATATCTTTACACCTTGTACCTCTCATCCTTGATTGAAGCAGTGATTGTACCTTCAATCAACTCTAGAGCTAGTGGTTCCTTGGCATATTTATCCAACAACTCTTCCTTCCAATCAAATTTTGTTAAAGAAATGGCCAATTATTCAAGCCTCCAAGAAAGCGAATCTGCTACTCTATTATTATTTCCCTTGACATACTCAATATCAAAATCATAGGCTTGTAATTTGCTCAAACATTTTTGTTGCCTATCATTGAGATCACGGAGCAGTAAGAAAAACCTCAAGTTATCGTGGTCCATGCAAACTATAAAATGCCCACAAACTAAATATTATCTAAATTCAGCCAGTGCATGCATAACCACAAACATCTCCTTATCATATATAGCGAAATTATATTCTCACTCTATTAATTTTCTACTTTCAAATGATATGGGCCATCCTTTTTGCATAAGAACAGCCCCTAGACTTTCTCCTAAAATGTCATACTCCACCACATAATGTAGTGCAAAAAATTAAACTCTTGTAGTAGCTACAAAGACCCAAACAGCAACATAACTATGTCAATGTCCTCAGAGTAGGCCATACTAGGATGGATTGCACCTTAGTTGGGTTCAGATCTACACCTACCTTGCTGATTACGTGACCCAAATATAGAATTTTCTGCATTCCAAACTCACACTTTCTTTTCTTGGCGAAGATGTTTGTTGCTGCAGTATGGCCAGCACTATCTCCCAATGTTGCACATGTTCTTCCCATGTCTTACTGTAAATTAGAATGTCGTCAAAAAAATACCAGCATGAATTTCCTCAATTAAGGCCTAAAAATTTCGTTCATTGCTGATTGGAAAGTGGTTGGTGCATTGGTGAGTCCAAAAGGCATCACTAAAAACTCAAACTACCAACAATGGCACCGAAAATCAGCCTTGAATAAGTCTTTGGGTTTAACTCTTATCTAATGATACCTAGACTACAAATCTATTTTATGTAATATGTTGCCCCATGTAATTCATCTGGCAATTTATCAATACAAGGTATGGGTTATCATTCCTTGATGGTTTTTCTAGTTAGATCCCAGTAATCTATATACATCCTCACATTCCATCTTTCTTTTACACCAGTACTATCGGGGATGCATAAGGACTCATACTAGTCTTGATGTGTCCCAATTTCAGCAGCTCCTCAATGATCCTCTCTATCTCATCCTTTAAAGTTCTAACTGCTGACGATGGCCTTGGTCAAGACCCACTCCATGTCAACTGTAACTGCGTATTGTTGGCAGTCAAAAAGGGAACATTAAACACATCATCATGGAAAATAGGGTTTTTGTGATGTGGGAGCATCCCTAGTCATCCCAAAGATCCCGCATATCTGGGACCATGGTTATCTCCATGTTGTCCTAAAGGTGACAAAGGATGGACAAAACTTTTTTCTAGAGAATTTGAAGTGTGACCAACCCTTCTCTAGTCAGCCAAAAGAGTGAAAGTTTGCCAGAGAATGGATGATCCTTCTTCCTCATATCTTTCTCAAGTGAAAAGTTAAAAGCCAAGAAATTGAGAATGGAGCAAAATTCCCAAGCGACCAGCGAAACCGAGTTTTCTCCTGTTATATACACATTTTATAGGGGAAGGAAGTGCAATGATTTTTTTGAGATGAAGGAGAACATAGATACATAATGTTATACAGTTTAGAAGGCGTAATTGCACTTTCTCACCCAAAGATTAAGGCAGAAACAAAAAAAAAAAGATATAAGCTCAGGAAAAGAAATTTAGGGGTGAGAAGGCGCAACACACCTTCTCCTAAGGGTCCTGGAGAAAAAAGAAGTGGAAGGGAACTCTCCTCAGATGGAAGGACACATAACTTTTCCCACCATCTCAAATTTTACAAAGAAAAGCTAAATTTTGAAGATGGGATTTCCAGTGCCAACTAAAAGATCATGGCACATATCCAGACCCATCAAACCACATTTGGATCATGTAGAATTTAGTACAAGGTGGACAAGTTTGAAGTTCAAGGGTGCAAAAAGTTAGCAACAGCTATAAGAAGAATCATTCTGTCTTCTCAAGTTGTTCTTTTCTCTTATAACAGGCAAGGACCCAAGATAAATAATCAGGACATGTTTTAGTTAGGGAATCTTGGAACTTCAAGAAATGTGTTACAGAATTTTGTAAAAGTGAATTTGGCAAAGTGAGGGAAGCTTGTAGGAAATGTGTGAGGCAGATTGCAAGAGAAAATTTGCCAAAAATCCCAGATGTTAATCTTGGTGTAGAGTGTGTGTATTTTACTCCAGTTCAAGATTAGAGTGTAGATGAGTGTGTTTGTTTGTAACTTCAGTTGAAGAATAGAGTGTAGATGAGTGGGTGTTAAGTTGTTAACATATTGCGCCAAACAGTTGATGTCATTAAGTTTTGAGTTGTGAACATATTCTAAAGTATGTTTTCTATAGTCTAGTTATTTGTGTGTACATTTCTGCAAAACCAATAAAGAGAAATTATTTGAGTGTGATTTTTGCTTCCATATTTTAGCTGTGGTGCACTCTAACCCAGCTGAGTGGTTAATGGTTTTTCATGTGACTCTCTATCACACCATAATTTTGTCTTGTAACCTTCTGGAAATAGATTTTTTATAGTAATGAAAAACAATGCTCTGCATACCCTTTAGACTGTGATGATATTCCCAAGATCTGAGAAAAGAAAAGGAAAAAAAAGTGTCTGCTTAACACTCCATTGAGTATATCTCCTTATCCTTGTATCTGATTCCAAAGTCAAAGGATTGTCAGTTTAGGAAATCTCTGTTCGATTGAAAGTTGGGACTCCACATGTTCTTTGAGAACTATTGAATGATTGGGCTTAGCCAACACAGAGAAATTTGTAGATTTTTATTGAAAAGTAATCAAAATTTGGCAGATGTTGAACAATGCATCAGATAGTATTCTATACGATGAGAAGATTTAGACTGAAAATGTCGGATTAGAGACTTAAATAATTTGGAAAAAATAAAATCGAACTAACAAAAGTATAGGATGTTAAACCAGGGAGTGAAATAAATCATTTCTTTCTAACTGAACAATATATCCTAATGGAAAGAGTGGAGGGCCTAGCTCGATCGGCTAAAGCATCCTATTGCAAGCAAGAGGTCACGAGGTCTAGTCTCCCCTCCGTCCCTGTAGTACAGGAGCGCGTCGCACCAACATCACCGGTCACGTGAAAAAAGTTTATCAGGTGCACTGCAGTTTATAGCGGGGCCTACCCGATTCCTGCAGTCTAAAAATATATATATATATACCCTAATGGAACGGGAAAAGTTATGTCTTCCTCAAGCTTGGAGTACAGGTCAGTTTAATCTTTTGAATTCACCCACTTTTGAGTATCCTCTTCATATGTTCCTCCCATTCTTCCAAGAAGAACATGCTGCTCAAATGATACAACCAAATTGAAACATTCTGTTGAGGTTAGCCATTGGTTCTAGGAGGAGACTTTTAAATCACACAATATCCCTAAGGGAAAAGAGGGTGGCTTCATTTTTTGAGTAATGTAGCCGAGGGTTTTTCCCAGTTTATCTTAGACAAATTCAATGGCCTAAAATTCTAGGATGGCCAATACGTATACTTTGACAAGAGCTAAGGAAATGGATTAAGAGCAAAGCAACACCATTGATTCTTGATAATGGAACATTAGATGGAGGATAGGTTTTCATATTATTCCGACATATCAGTTTCAGACTATTAGCCTGCTGAGTTACTCTGAAGTTTGGACTTTACAACAATATACTATCCATTCTAATCTGAAAGCACCTGATTTTATCTTCAAGATTTCACAAATTAGTGAGAAAATGAGGGTCACATCTAGGGAATCATTTACTTTGGATAGCACAGAAGTTGAATCTCTATAATTCAAGCTATAGGAATGGTATGGGTAAGTTTTTGACAACAATTTTCAAGATGGTGCTTACAGTAACAAAATGTTACAAGCCATTCATCCAAATATTCTAAAGAACGGTGTTTATCTTGATTTGCATCCACCTGGTACCAGCCTCATACACAATCAGATGAACTCCAAATAAATAGGGACATATAAGCTATGTTTCTCCAAGCTTCATGCATTTCTGAGATGGTAAAAATCTCATGGACACTGAAAAACTCATGTTCATAATCATTAAAAGATCAAAAATTCGAATTACAATTTAATATATGACATTGTGCAGTCAACATTGAACATCAACCATTGAAAATTGAAACCCAAAATTGACTGAAACACTGAAATATAAATTTGAAAATGTAAATATGACTATCTGATTGTCATGTTATCAATGGTCATGAAAATAAATATTCAAAATGTCTCACTTTTGGTTTTTAACTAATTTTACAAACATGTTTTTTAACCATGATTTACAAGGGGGCATCACGATGTCCTCGGTATGCCCGCAAGCAACCCAACAGAATAGAGATGTGCCTTGATGTCTGGGGGACGTCTGGTCATCACTCAAGTACCCCTGCTATAACAGGAAACTTCCAGAGGATACCATAATGTCCCGAGGAGACGAGAAAAAAATCAGAAAAAAAGAGGGGGAAGCGGGGAATGTCCCATCTGCATCCCCAAAGCATTTGGAACAGCCACAGAGGACAGGGGACGTGTCCCAAGGACACTGCACGTAACAGAAATACAAAATGTTGATAAATATTAATTACAAAAATTTGACTTACCTGACAAGCTTTTGATCACAGTGTAATTTTATTGTAAAACAGCCTTTTGTCAGTTAAGTGAAAGTAAATTGTGTAATAACTCCAGTAGCCCCAATTTGGTCACGTTTCACAAGGGAACGCATGGATATTATAAGAAAAAGTGCAGCAGATAGCATTGCAAGCTTCTCAAAACCCAAAACCCAAAACAAAAAAGTTAAAAATACCTACAAAATGGAGATCTTAATTTTCTCTCCTCCAGTAGTTCCCTTAGAACCTTGTGTTGCCTAACAGATTTACTTAACTAGAACTTCTGTGACAAAATTTCAATACACGGACACCACGGACCAAGGTATGTAAGGCGTTTTAGAGCTATGACATTCTTGAACTCAAAGACGATGGGCTCCACAAGGCTGGCGATGTAGTGGCAAATGATCATAATGACCAAAACAGAAGGCCACAGCTCAATTTTCTTCAATAAGAGTTGTATTGTAAATCTCTTCAGAGAAGTAATCGTATGAAAAAAGTGTTCGGTGGGACTTAGATCTCTTCAAGTCTCTATCATTGCATCCCAACTCTTTTGTATGACCGCCCTCGTTATATTGTCTATAAGATCGAAACCTCGTTTTACTTAAAATTATAAATCAGAAATCGCCTGATATTTCTTTAAAAACCCTTTTGTCTAAGGAATACAGGGAATAGTTCTGCACGTAAAAATAATAATTCAAGGCAAGGGACAACGTAAATATCTTGCATTGGAACAAATTTCGCCGTATTTCTGTGCATAATGAAATTGTAGCGAACAGACTTTAGTTTCTTGGGCTGGAAAAACAAATAATTGATGTAAATACCTTCAAAACAAGAAGATTTCCTCCAAGACCTTCGATCGATTCCTCGGAAGGCAATTCTTTTGTTTTCAGTACGCGCTCTCTTCAGCTCGCCTCAAACCTTGCCTGTGTTCTTTTGCTTTCAAATGTCTTTGCCTTACTTTTTCCTGTGAGAAAAGGAAAAATCCACAATATATCACGTTAGGATGACATGTGGCATGCCAAATGCCTTGACACAAACAACAGGAATTGGCTAAATATCATCAAATTGTCAAATCAAACCCATTTTGTGGGCTGCATAGACATTGCCCAAACAACATAACTAGTATCGGTATGCCTAGATATTTTTAAGGAAATTTATTAAAAAAAATTACCTAAAATGGTGAATGATATTTTTTGGATTTTATTATTATTTATTAATTTGTAATTTAAATGAAATAGATGTTTATATGTTTCAATGTTTTTATTAAAAAAAATTAAAGATTAATTTTTATTTTTTTAATTTAAGAGTTATTTTATATTATTTAAGAGTTATGTTATTTATATACATCGATAAGTGATCTAGTGAACATGTGTGAGGGAAGCCCTAGCTTGAATGCGGGATGTTGTGTGGGTCAGTTGAAGGCGTATATGGGTGGGAAGATGCTACGGAATGGCGGCAAATGTCTGACCTCGGCCAAAGGTAAGAGGAATGCTAGGAAGGGTGGTGGTAGCGTGGCAAACACCGATGGCAGAAAACGATACTCACTATGCTCAGGATCATTGCAGGAGGCGTCTATTCCACCGGTTCCTATCCCCCCCTCTCTTGCCTTTGATCCTTTGGGATGTGCTCAGGATGGGACGATGGTTGTTGGCTCGATGCCCCCTTGTTTAGATCAAGAAACCTTGGTGGCATGCAAAAATAGAGCAAACCCTTATCACGAGTGCAATGCTTTTTGTTTAGAGCAAATTTGGCAGGATAACCCTATCCCCCCTAATCCACTATCGATCCAGCCGTCTTCCCCCATCCTGGAGCGCCCTATCCAAAATGACGACTCTCATTTTGCTATTGGTGATTCGAATGTGGTGTTCTCGAACTCGCCAAAGGACTTTCATATTTTGGATGATTGTATCAAGGCCATTGTTGTGGACTTCGAAAATCGTTCTTTGATTCTGAGATTTTTGCAGAAGAGATCATCCTTTGACTCAGTCCTCGACTTGGATAAATCAACCTGGAGCAATTTGGCTCTTCCTCTGATTGAAGCTCTAGATTTTAGGTTTTTTTCTTTTTACTTTCAAGTCTGTTGCGGACTACAACTTTGTGACTCAAGAAGGCCCATGGTTTTTAAGGCAATTTGGTATCTTTCTTACTCCCTGGACCCCCCTTTTTTATTCAACCACTGCCAAAATTACAGAAGTGCCCATTTGGATTCAACTTTACAATCTGCCCTTGGTTATGTGGAATGTTGATCTCATCAGTAATTTGATTAATCAAGTTGGCATCTTTGTCAAGTTAGACTCGGAAGAAGTGGTTTCTTCACACAGGTATATCAAGGTTTGTGCCATGGTAGACATCTTTAAACATCTTTCCCACTCTATTTTGATTCACTCTACCTTTGGCACTTGGACTCAATTTTTAAACTATGAGGGTCTTCCATTTCAATGCTTTCGCTGCAATAAGTTGGGTCACAAAGTTGAAGCTTGCACTCTCCAACGGTCGCCTGGCACTAGGCATATTTGTCTCAAAAAATGGGTTAAGAAGTCTGGGTCTCTAGATGCTAATTTCATTTGGCAAAATCATGGCAAGTTTGTGACTACTCAATCTGATCCGGAGCCTGATCCAATGTAGCCTTTGTTGTCCTCACTCATGTTATTCCTGCTAACAAAAAATTGGTAGAAATCCATTTTGAGGCTGAGGATGTGGGCTCTAAATCTAAAGGTACCTTTCCTTTCATGGAGGGTTTGGATGATGTATACCCTGATTACTTTGAACAGGACATAATTGTGGCTCCCCCAACGAAATGTGGGTTAGCTCCAACTGCGAGCAGCAAGTCCAAGCTAGATTGTGGAGCTCCAAAGAAAAAGGACGAAAGTTAGAGGCTGAAAAATTACGCATTGAAGGAAGCGAAGTTGTTGATGATGGTTCCCAGTGGACCATGGAAGCTCTCCTTTTACGAAATAATAAAAGAATTTAGAATTTTTTTGGTTTGGGTGCTTTGTGTTGTCTACCATCTATGGCAACTGATTTTTTTGTGGGTTTGGAGTTTTGGTTCTTCTCTTTCAGCTCCTTCTCGGCTCTTTTGTTTCTTTTAGGATTCTTCTAGGTCTTCTGCACTGATTAGTTATCCCTGCGTGGCAGGCTTGATGTAACTTGTATTCTTTTATGTTTTAATAAAATCTATGCAACTTTGGTTGCGTTTTACGGATCAAAAAAAAGAGTTATGTTATTTATTGAAGAGTTATTTTATAAGTTTAGTTTTTTAAAATATATGTGGATTCTAAATAGCTTTTATTTGTATAATTATGACATGACAAACGTGTCTTAGATTGAATATAAAACACTTTTTACTATAATAATTTTCTTTATTATTTAAACAATTTAATCATGATGTATTTGATAATTAGTGTTATCTTCTAATCATTGTCTTTTGATTTGAATAGCCTTCTTATTTTGGTCCCATTTTGTTTCAAATTTATTATAATTTTCTATTTTACTTTTGAACATGTATTGTAAATATCTTATTTGATATTGAATTTATTTTTAAAAAACTAAAATAAAATTAGTTATATTTTTTACATAAAACATGAATGTAGACTTATATTTGCATCTTAAATATTTATTATTGTTTGAATTTAAATAATAATAATAAACTATTAGAAAATACAACACTTATAAAATACAAATATATTTTCTAAATGTTAATATATTAATATAATTATAATTGTTTAATGTGTTATAAGAAGTCTCAACATAAAATGCAATGATAATTTTTTTTTAATAATTTAACTTATATAATTTTTAAAAACTTATCAATAAATATTTTCTAAAGTAAAATAAATATAATAAATAGGAATGTGCACAAAGATGAGGGGCCAAAAAGAGGTTTTAAATGGCCATTTTTTTTCTTAAAATCAATAAATACTAACCTTGGATGAGAATTTGAGGATAGTTACACTCAAAAAAATTAGATGCAACAAAAGCAAGGGTCATAGTGCTCCAAGTCTACTTTCTAAACTACTAATTTTTTGAAAATGGTAGAGATTAAGGGGTTCAAAAAAGGGAGCCACAGAAATTGGTGTTGTTTTTGTCAAAAAAGCATAATATAGTGTGTGTTGTGGCTCCCTTAGAAGGTTAACTTTTTTTGGTATTTTTAAAATCGCTTAGATGAGAAATTAGCTAGCAACATGTACTTTATGCCTAATTTTTTTAATAATTTTTAATGAATATATAATTTTTTACTAATTTTCAAAGTGGACACATCCTAAAAACAAAAAATTGGTCATGCATAATTTTTGAAAACTAATCGAAAATCATTTTTTTAAATATGTGTAGAATGGAGTCTAGTTTATAAAAATTTAATTTATTTGAAATTTCAATGAACGATTAAAAGATAAAGTAAAAAATACCAAACATTGGTTTTTGACAAAAATAGACACACAAACAAAAGAAATTAAAGATGAAAGCCTTAACATAGTCAAAATGTGAAATAAATGCATAGCTAAAAGAGAGCCTAACATTATCCAAGTGTTTGATTTACTTGACCTTGAAACACGTGCAAGGCTAACGGTTAGCACAAACGAGATTATGTGAAATTTTGCAAAATATGCAAAAACACATCTTTAAACATTGAGAAGGCACTTAAAGCCTTCGGGTTGGAAATCCAAAGCAAATCCAAGTCAAAGGCTTGGGGATTCCCAAAGCAAGAAAAAATGTGAACGTGTTGTAACGTGCTCGTGTTAATTGAATGTATTGACAAAACATGGGCGTGTTATAATGCACTCATGTTTTGATCTACATTGAAAAAAATCTCTATTTTCTTGTTGTCTTTCAAGGAAACTATATACATGAAATAAATATTTAAGTATAAGTTGAGATTTACATATGGACATTTACTTTCTTATACTTTAAGTTATATTTCATGTATATAGTTTCAAGATGTTAGAGTGGTTTCAAATCTCTAGGAGTTATAATACAAATTCTAGTTTTTGGAAGATCTTATAAATTTTTAGATAGTCAGATTTCTATAATCAGCATATCAAATTTTAGTAATCAGGAGGTCAAATTTTAGTAATCATCAAGTTTTATCATTTTTCTCTCTATATATCACTCATTGTTTATCCCTTACACTCTAGACCTCTCTCTCTCTCCCTCTCTCTCTTTACCTACCTTTCCCTCCATCACTCCCTACCACTCTCTCTATTTCTCTCTCTATCTCACTTCTCTCTCACCTCCCTCTC
>VDFB02270651.1:702103980-702295505 GCA_007258455.2 Sequoia sempervirens | reverse complement strand
GGAAGGTGGGTGGGAGGAAGGGAGAGAGAGGGGGGGGAGATAGAGAAAATTAGAGAGGGAAGGAGGGAAGGAGGAAAGGAGGGAGGGAGGGAGAGAGAGAGGTGAGATAGATAGAATTATAAAGGGAAGGAGAGAGTGTGAGAGAGAGGACTAGAGCATAAAAGACAAACAATGGGTGAGACAAAGAGAGAGAAATATGATATAACTTGTTGATTACTAAAATTTGGCTCTCTAAAAAATTACAAGATCTTCCAAAAACTAGAATTTGAATTATAACTCCTAAAGATCTGAAACCACTCTCAAACATTTTGAAACTATATGCATGAAATATAACTTAAAGTATAAGAAGCTAAATGTCCATATGTAAATTTCAACTTATACTTAAATGTTTATTTCATGTATATAGTTTCCCTGAAGGATAACAAGAAGAAAGCGAAAAAAAGAAAAAAAATCAATATAGACCAAAACGCGAGCACATTATAACACGCTCATGTTTTGTCAATGCATTCACAAAACGCAAGTGCATTATAATGTGCTTGCATTTTGGAAATGCATTAAAAAATGTGTGTTTTTTGAAATTCAAACCATAATGCGAGCGTGTTATAATGCACTCATGTTTTGGCTTGATTATTACACCCTGTTTCTTAGTTACCAAGTTACTTTTACCTTCATGAGTAAAAATGATGATAAATATAAATCATGACTTTAATATGTTTAAAGGTAAATGAAATACTTAATATGCATTAATATGTTATTACTTTTGAATGAATTATTATATTTTATACTAATGGAAGATGTGATGAATGAATATGTATTGCAATATGAATACTTTTATTCTTTGATGATGCAAATGAATTTCATGTGAATGGATAACTACCTTTTTGATGCACTAAGTTGGATGTAGGAAGGAGTTGAGCCTCAGGTAAGAGAGGGGGAGTATCACTCAGGAGAAGAACTTGGTCTGGTAACCCTAATATGCCTAATTGAGCTATCACACACTCACACCCTAGTTTGGTTAAGATGAGTCAAGTTAGATCGGGAATTGGGAAGTAAACTATCAGTCATAGTTTGGGGATTATTGTTATGGTTTTAATTTTGGTCTTTGATTTCTTGATTGTTTCTTAGTCTAAACTATGTGGCTAGATCTATGTTTTGAGTTATGATCTTCTTCGTGAAATCATGCCTATACATTTATCGATACATGCATACATCAAATATATGTATATATATTTACATATGTGTATATATAAACTTAATGTATATGCATATAGAAGTAAATATGTATGTATTTTTATTTAATAAGGGATATTAAATATCATAAGCATGTATATAATAATGTATACATACGTATAGATGTATATAATAATATTAATATATATATATATATATATATATAATATGTTTCAATGACAAATAGTGATTTAATAAATGTGAATATATATAATATTAATATATATAGTGTAACAAAGGAAGTGATATGTATATATATATATATATATATATATATATATATATATATATATATATATAAAATATCGAATGCATATTGAAATGTTTACAAGTAAACAAAGTGCTTATATATAGCACAGGCCTTACAAAGGCCATTGGCTTAAACAAGTGCCAGCATAATATAAATATAAGGTTGCGCTTACAAAGCCCATGGGATAGTTAAAAGGTAGCACATGAATGTGTATTTAAGCCAACAACATAGCAAGAGTATGCTACACCATAATACACATAAGAGAAGAAGTGAATGCAACACATAGTATGTTTTGGGATGTAAAGTAAATAATGTTAAGTGGAAAAGGTAAAGTACTAATTGGCATTGGAAATATATATTCAGGAAAGTGTATTAAATACATACCATATAAGCTAGAAATATGCGATGAAAACATGCAATATTTAAAGCATAATGAATGCAATAAAGGTTGTGATGGAGAGAGAGAACACATTTGCATGTGCTAAGTATTAATTATTAAAAGACTAGAAGCCACACATATATCTAAATATGCTATAAAGTGAATAAGGTTGTGCATAGTAAATAACACATAAATATTTTATATGGCATTTTTAATAAACTTAAAATGGAGGGCTAACAACTGCGCTGAGAAAAAGTATGATGAGGTATTTAAAAGTCAAAGAAGCTAAGTAATAGGAAGCCAATGCACAGCATAATGAAGAGGTGTAAGGTATGCAACGCTATGATAAACCAAATAGAAGTCTAACATTCAGCCTATTGAGAGCATGAGACTTTGTCAATAGAGTTGGATGAGGTAGTCAACTTTTATTGCAATAAGGAAACCTGTAGGTTGTATTTTCTAAGTTTAATCTTTGTTGTCATCAAGATATGAGTGATTCATTCTTAACTATGAAGTTGGACTGTGTATGTGTTTGCAAGCTAGAGTTTTAATCAGCCACCTCTCACTTCTTGAGCCTATCGATGCATTTGGAATAGGAAGGTGGAAAATTTGGTAGCTTATTTTTAGTATTAAGATACTCAAATTTTAGTATATATAGAGGTATGCTCTCTCCCTTTGGTTACACAATTATTCATTATGATTTCTTAATCCATCATTTTGTTGTAGTTTTCTATGTAAGAGTATTTTTGAGAGTTTTTGGTAAGAAAGAGAGTTGTTTGTGAATTTGCAATTGTTGAGATTTCTTTGTCAAGACACTTGAGTTTAGATATAGGTTGGGCTTAGAAGAAGTAGCAATCGTGATTGAGGAGGTTGAGCTTAGAAAGCAGTAATATATCTATTGGAGCTATAATTCCAGGCATGTTGATTTCTATTTCTCTGATCTCTTTATGCTGACATGTTATTTTTCTATGAATGTCATTATTTGTGGAAAGAGGAATTGTCAGTTTGTTCAACTTGCTTGTTTGATCCTTCGATCATTCTTATTTTAAGGAGATTGCATGATATTTGGGTGATTTATTATGAGATCTTATTGGTTGAGAGAATATATATATATATATATATATATATATATATATTATAATTTTTGAAATTATGTGGTTATATAAGATAATCTTAGCATATTAGATTGAATACCTAAATTATCATAGATTAAATATACTTCAATTAGGTTGTGAAATATGGGAATTAATATTACATTGAAGTCCTGCCTTGAAATTGTTAGCTTATGATGCCAGGTAAACCTTTGTGGAAATGAGGTTAGTAAAACAACAGTAATGATGGCATGATAGAAATGTCATCATTGATAGGTTGTGATGTTATGCAAACCATGTTGATTGATTTTAATCATATCTCCTTGAAGTAGGAAGATAGTATTTTCCCTAGGGTTAGGGTGTATACTTCATTGTTATATCAACATTCAACATTAGGGTTGAAAAATATATTCTTGGATTATGTTATTTTCTTATTTCCTGATTAAGAGTCTATTCCTATTCATGAAATTCTAGAAGAGGACTCACGTTCCGGCAACCCAAAGTCATATTGGGAAGAGGACTTGTAGGTACTAAAGAAAAAACTTCTCTCAGGCTAATGTCCTCCAAATTATATATAAATGTAGTGAACATTGTAAATACGTGAATATTTGAGTCATATAAATGTAGAGGTTTTAAGATTGTTTATGATCACTTAATCGTTGATTATACTCTCAAATGGAGTCATTTATTGATGAGATTATACTTTTGACTGAAGTCATTTATTGATGAGATTATACTTTTGATTGAAGTCGTTTATTGATGAGATTATACTTTGATTGAAGTCATTTATTATTGAGATCATACTTTTGAATTGAAATCATTTATTGATGAGATCATACCTTTTGAAATGGAGTCATTTAATGTTATGACATTATGATTACTCGGGTGGTTAATTAGGTTATTCCTTGAGTTAGATAATCCATGGGAAAGGGAGTAACCTAGTTGGTCACTTATTATGTGTGCATGTATGGTTAGAATGGTTATACCTGGGGTTGGAATAATCCATAGGAAAGGGTGTAACCTAGTTAGTCAGTTTGTTAAAGCTTGGTTATACCTAGGGTTGGAATAATCCATGGGAAAGGGTATAATCTAGTTAGTCAAGTTTGTTAAAACTTGGTTATTACTAGGGTTAGGATAATCCATGGGAAAGGGAGTAACCTTGTTGGACAATTTTTTATGTTTGTGAATGGTCAATACCAAATCAAGTTGCAGAGTGGGTGAACAAATGACTTGCACTCGAAGTACTAGATGTTGAATACTTTGGCCAAAGTAGTGTAAGTAGCCACTATTTACACTGTCAGTTCACTGTGATCCATGATTGCATTATAGGTAGGGAATTCATACATGTAGGTTGTAGCCAATGCATGGTAGCTCTAAATATATAGGACACAACACTATGTTCAGCAAGGTCAAGATTAAGGGGTTACCAAACTAATCTCTTCATTGAAGGGTAGGGAAATCTTACTAGTTAGGTAGATGTTTGGGGGACCGCAACAAGTTTGTGGTTAGTAGAAAAACACTTGAGTGGTGCTCTCCCTCATATAATTGGCGGTTGAGATTTGAGGACGTAGCACTAGTTTGGGGAAACCTAGAATGTAGTGCCACTTAATGGGGACATCTAGGAGGTATGCAACAACATTAGGGACATCTAGATAATTGTATTTTGATTGTATATCTGTTTCATTGAGCTCATGGAAGCTATGTATGTAAACATGTATCTCTATTCCTATTGAGAAATTATAAATTGGAAAAATGTTATCATTACATGGTATTATGTAATAGATAATAATTACTTGGAAATTATGTAATGCACTTTATGAAAATGCAATAGAAATGCATTTTTTATTATTGAAATGCAGTGGAAGTTTTAAATGGGTTTATTCCAAATGTGCATCTTATTATTGAATTATAAAAGAAATCTTATTACTATATTTGTTCACATGTGGATTAAAACATGGTAAAGTTCAATGGGTAGAACATTGGGCATGTTAAACGTGGTATCAAAGCTACCAGGTTCAATGTTAGAACCTATGAGCTCATTACGTAAGTGTTACATAAACATTATTAGTAGATAATGATTGAAAAGTTCTTATGCTAGATGTAGAGTCTAAGCTAATGTAACGTAAACTTGGTAATATTTACTCATTACATAGGGTTAGCTAGCTGAACAATCCACTTCAGATTGCTTAAGACAACATTAAATCATCAACCAAGGTGCATATCTTATGAAAATATTGCACTATATGTGCCTTCATGGACTCTTGTTCACCTAAAGTATCTTATGCAAACCTATTCAGACTATTCTATTTTGCTGGTTCATCTTACAGCATTGCAAAAACAATATAAGTAATTATAGAACCTAATGGCTACAGGTACCTATAGCATAAGTTATAGGTGACTGCTAATAATAAGTACAAAATCAATCCAAAACTATTCAGAACAGCAGAATAACCAAATCTAATCTTTGGAGTACTAAGATTCACTAATTACACAACTATTCATGAATAACAACTACAGTAATCAACTGTAAGAACTATTCTACTTTACTTTGCAATGCATTTATAAAATAATAAAAATAAAATTAGCAGGAATGCATAAATGAATAAGTAAATAAATGAAGTGAGGGGAAATACCCCGAGTGGCCAGCTTAGGGGACTATCTCACTTAAATTAGAACCAAATCTAACTCATATTCTTATGCATCCATGTAACATACAACTACATTCATTGCATATCACTAGATATTCAAACAAAATCCTTCTTGTCGATTATATTAGTAATTGCATTTTGACAACATTTTTTTAGATTACTTGAAACTAGAAAATGACTAATTGCTTAATAACTTGTAATAACCAACTAACTTTGCTACAAACTCATCCCCTGACTTTATACAAAAACGGGGAGAGACTTATTCAAACTGCTAACTAATTGCAACCATTAATCCCACTCCTAGATACGAGGATGTGAAATTAAGATTGACTTATTCATTCTAACTGAAAGGGAAGAAGAGACCTATTCAACTAAGAACTTCAATGAAGCGACTTGCATGTGAAACACATAAGCAAACATTTAGAGTTTTAGAACAAGTATCCTCCATTATTATTTATTCCTTCCATGATGGTTCACGTTCAGCTCCACAACTCCCTGCACTTTAGGCAAGTTAAACTTATGTTGCTTTGGTTCTTGCTACAAATGCTCCATTCATGTTACCACGTGCTAAGCTACAGAGAGGTTAATCCATGCAACATATATATACAACGAACCTTCATAATTAGATCACATAATTCTATTCATATGCATACATTCTCATATTTAAATCATGCAATACTACGAATATTATCACCATATTTCATTTTCACAAACTAGGTTCAAAGTTGCAAGGTATGTTATGAAAGGATAACACATTATGGAAGTTTTTGTCTGAAAATACTTAGAAAAGATATGTAAAGTGTCTCAAAGCATATAAAAAGCAACAGAAAAAGTACTAATGACCAAGCCCATCATTCCCCCCAACTTATCTTTTTGCTTGTCCTCAAGCAAAATGCTTAACTAGACTACCTAGGGGAGAAGATTGTAGTACAAAGCAATCTACCTAATATCTATAACTATATTGACTCCTTGTCCTTGTTTGAGATAAAAGCCATTATAACATGCAAGTCTATCCAACTTAACTGATTTTGCATTCGCACATTGATCGTTCTTTTCTCCTATCTAATGTGGTACTGGATAAAATAGAATAGGAGGATGATAAGTAAGTGGAAGTCATTCCACTCCTCTTATTCTGGAAACCTTGATATACTTGTGAAATCTCTCAAACATAATCATAAAATTATGGAAAGAGTGAGGCTCTTTCTTCTGTAATTCTAGAGTCAAGCTTTTCCACCTGTTTTCAACATATTTTAGGCAGTTTTGGAGGATGATCACTGCTAGCTGTTGAATCCTTTTGTAATCTCAAAGTTTCAAGTACACAATTATTTTCCCTAGACCTCGGTGAGAAAGGAGTGTCAACCATTGAGTGATAACTCTATTGCAATTTTTTGCTTCCTTTCTGAGCTATAGTGCCACTATTTTCTCTTGTTCTTCATATTCTCCATTAGTTCCCCTTGAAGTTGTTCATTCCTAAAATAGGATGTCAGGGCCCTTACTTGCAAATCCCCAACATAGATTAAGGGATTCCATTCGATTTCCTTTGTCATCACATAGTTGTGTAGATAATACTCACACAACTGATCCTGCTCCTCTAAACTAACTGTATTAAAGAAATTGAGAAAACTATGCCTCTTGTTTAAAGCAAAGGACTGATCATTAATAAACTTATTAAACTAAAAACTAAGAAAATTTTCTTTTAAGAACAATGCATACACTCTAGGTGGAGGTCTACACTCAATAATTTGGATAGCTTTGTCTATCACTTTTGTCAATTTCTCCTCCAATTTACTCAATTCCAAATTCTTACTTTCCAATGATGCATTCAAAGTTTGTTTCTCCTTTTCCTAGTTTTCTTTTTCTTATTTGAATTGACTAGCGACTTTCAACAATTCAAAACCTAAAGACAAAGAAGTATGATATGTTGGTGTTCTTGTAACAAGAGGTTGTGGATTTAATGCTACATTCTCCTCAACTCCTATTTTTCCCTCAGCCATCTGTGCTAATAAGTCCAATTTAGCTCCATGGTCGTAAGTCTGTATTTTCTCTTCCAACTCTTGAATCCTTATTTCCTTCTCTTTGTCTCTCTGCTCATATCCTTTCACTTGTGCTTCCAATTTTTCTATTCTATCAAGAGCTTCTTGGAGTGATTTCCTTATATTCATTTCTTCCAACAATTCTTCCTTTCTTTCAAAATTCAATCATCATCACCGTCCCCTATAATATCAAATATTTCCCTATTGGGGCTACTAGGGACTGCCCTCCGTATTTTCTTTGCAATAAAGATATCCTCTGAATGAGAATCAGAGGAAGAAGAAATATATCTTATCTTCCCGATAGGCACATTAACATTTTTAGGAATATCTACAAAAACATCTTTAGGGACATCTCTTTCCCTATCAATGTCTATATCTATCATCATTGCATCATTATGTTGTTATCCTTCACCCTTTTCTTCTTGTTGGTGCTCTTCCATACTTCTTTTCTCAACATTCTCTCTTCTCAACCTACCTAAGTGTTTGGGAGTAATAGTTTCCTGTGTAACTTTGCTCCTTTTCTTCCTTTCACTCCCCTTTCTCTTCCCTGCATCCCCTTCCTTTACAAAATTATTTTTCTTCTCAACACCTTTATTCATATTTTTCCCTTTTGAAGATGTTGATGTAATGCCTCCCTAGCTCTAGGGGTTTTAAAGGATGAGGGCTCTTCTGTTACCACCAGCCTATGTTTTGGTAGGTCATATTTTTCAAACCCACTTTGGTTGCAGGTAGGTAAAGTCAATGGTGTCACAAGAAAATTTTCTCTCTCATGTTCATTCTGCTTAGGTTCAATTTCTAGTTCAGACCTAGGTTGAGGTTCATCCTCTACTTTAGGTGCCTCAAGCAACTTGGTGATATCCTTGCAATTTTTGAAATCATCCCAATTAACCTATGGGTGTTGAATTCACAGACTCCTTTTAACTAGTAAAACTATTAAGCAATGATGGGACAATGTGGTGACTGTTTGTTTCCTTTGATATTTAGATGTCATTCTCTTCAACATATTATAGAGGAAATTGGGTACATTTACCAATTTATCATGTCGTAAATGATTGAACAACTTAAAATGCATAGTGTATAAGAGGTTGTGATGGCCATCACAAGTAAGATATTTAATGATATAACTAGCACATTTTCCCCAATAGAATGGAAGGGAAAGCCACTTTGTACCTTGTGATGTGAAGTCCAAAATTTCTCCTCATTCACATAACTCTTCCCTTGTTGCCACTGCATCTACACGAGCTGGGTATTCAAACCCTGTATGAGGTAATCCTGTGACTTGAGAAATTTCCATTTCAGAGGAATCCACTACCAACCCTTTCATTGTTGCCTCGTCATATTGCAATGTAGCTACAAAATCTCTTGCCATTTCATTGTCACACTCCATCAGCTTCAAGAAATATTCTAACCATCCCACTCTAGTAAAGACAGGTAAAACCATTGGATCTTCTAATATTTCTTTATACACAAATGGTTCCTTGTGTATAACATCACCTCCCATTGTCTTGATACTCTACAACCTTGAAGAATTCAAATTATGCTCAAAACTCGACTCCACCACCTTTAAAAACCCTCCAATTTCACTGCTCCTTTGAATACCTTCTCTTATACCCAATACTGTAACTTCACAATCCCCTTTCTTATAGCTCAATTAAGTACAAAATCTCCTTATCTTAGCTTATTTTAGGGTAGAAATCACATTATCGAAAACAACATATAAGTATTTTATTTTTAGGAGGATGGCATAAAATGTTATCTGACAAACGTAGGTGGCGAAAATAAAAAATTGTGACTATGATACCTCTCCCCTAACTTTAATCGAAGTGACCTCACTTCAAATATGACTTGGTAGGGGTGATAGGATAATAATTGAAAGTAATGGTGAAATATTTTTTCGCATGCATAACGAAAACCAAGAATAATAATGAATACAAAAAGAAATCCAGATTAATTATGAGAAGTTACCTGTCGTACGTGCGTGATGAAAATTATCACTCGAAACAATTTGAAACTAGAGAAACATGTACTTTGGTGTGGAATTGATTTAATTGGCATTAAATGCATATGAGTGGATGGAGAGTTGGCAACAATGAATTGAGATGTACTTTCTACAGGTGCTTTATTGGGAGATAAATGAGGAATGTGACATTGATGGAATGCATGGGAAAAATAATTTAACTTCACCAAGGTATTGTAGCTCTACTTCAATAGGTGTTGTTGTGGGTACTCCAAGAACAAGGCTTGTTTGCATTTGACAGATTTACTTTTTAGCTCCCATCGTAAACAAGTCCCAATAAATGCTGAATAAACTAAAAAATAGGTCCCTGTGGAGCAAAATGTGTACATCATGGATAATGTGTTGTGTGTGCATAGATAATGTGTTGTGTGTGCATGTGGTTTTAAAGCATGAGAAATTATGCCTGAGTGATTTAAGGGGTAGAGTAGTGTAACTCAACCTCTGGATCACTAGACGTGCTGGGTATGTCTCATAATACTGATGTAGGACTTTGTGAATCAGTTTCTATTTCAGGTTCACTTTGAGCACCATATTTTTGGATCAATGAAAAGATGAAACCTTCATGTTGCATTAGTTTCTTGTATAACTTTAGTCTATGACCATTAACAAGAAGTGAGAACCAAACTACATTAATGGTATGCAACTATACTAATCCATTGGGGTAAACGTGGTTAATTTCATAGGGGTCGAGCCATCTAGACTAGAATTTGACCTTGAAATCTTTATACCTTGAGTCATATAACAGGGCCCAATCTCCCACAATGAACTCTTTGGTTTTTATATACTGATCATGCCATTTCATTCGTTGTTGTTGTACTACCTCTGTATGATGGATTACTTCCATTCTTATCTCGTTCAACCCATTCAAAGAATGCAACCTTTCTTTCTATGATTTTGTTAAATCCATTCCCAAATCTACTATTGTCCTCAATGTTTTATATTCAAATTCAATAGGAAGGGTTGTTGTCTTGACATAAACTAACTCATAGGGTGTAAACCCAATGGTTGTTTTTCATGTAGTCCTATATACCCAGACTACTTCTAGTAATCTTGAAACCCAATCTTTCCTATGCAGCTACACTGCCTTGGTGAGAATGCTTTCAATCTCCCTATTTGTGACCTCCACTTGACCATTAGCCTGTGGATGATAGGGTGTGGATTTCTTATGTCTAATTTGGTATTCCTTAACCAACTTGGTGATTAGATTAGAAGTAAAATTGGGGCCCTTGATCAGTGACTATTTCCCTAGGTACTCCATACCTGGTAAAAATATATTCATATAAAAACTTAGCCACAGTACCATCTCTTGCAAACTATAGGGACTTCACTTCCACCCATTTTGTCAAGTAATCAGTGCAAACAAGGATATATTCCTTGTTGTTTGATGTAGGGGAGATTTGTCCAATGATGTCTAAACCCCAATTGTCAAAAGGTTCCAATGTCAACTGAGGTTGTAAAGGCATCTCGTCACTCTTTGTTGGTCTTCCTATCCTTTGACACCTATCACAACTTTTGGTGTATTTAACATCTTTATGTAGAGTAGGCCAATAATAGCCAGTTGTGAGGATATTAAAAGCTATTCTCTTTGCTACAAAATTTCCTCCTTTGGTTCATCATGGCATGCTTTCATAATATCAAAAATATCATCTTCTCTAATGCATCTTCTCATGATGTTATTAGGCCCTATATAAAACAAATAACCAAATATCTAGGAGTAAGGAAAACTTTTATGAACCAACTGTCTCTTTTCTCTCGGTGAGAAATGTGGTGGAATTTTCCCTATGACCAAATAATTAGCAATATCTGCATACCAGGGTGTATGTACTTGCAAAGCAAGCAAGTGTTCATCAGGAAATGAATCATCCACCACTCTTTCAGTTGATTGTGTTCGTAGTATTGATAGAAAATCTGCTACCATGTTTACTCTTCTAGGTTTATCTACAATGGTAATATCAAATTCTTGTAAGAGAAGTATACATTTTACCAATCTACCTCCAACTACTGGCTTGTTCATCAAATACCTGATTGTTGTGCGATCTGTATGGAAAAAGACTAGATAGCTAGTAATATAGTGTTTGAATTTATTAATAGCATAAACTACAACAAGCATCTCTTTTTCAGTTATAGTGTAGTTTAATTCCGCCCCTTGAAGATTCTTGCTAATGTAATAAATTGCATACTCCTTGTTACCATCTTTCTAAACCAAGACTTCCCTAATAGAAAAATCTAAAGCATTTGCATGTATGTGAAATGGGAGAGTCCAATTTGGTCCTCTCAACACTGGTGCTTGAGTCAGAGCTTTCTTTAGTTCTTCAAAGGATTGTTGACACTCAGAGGTCCATTCAAACTCAATGTCTTTACTCAACAAAACAAATAAAGGTGAAACAATCTTACTAAAATCTTTGATAAACTGCTTGTAGTAGCCTACATGACCAAGGAATCTCCTAATATCTCTTTGTTTTTTAGGAACAGGTAAGGTAGATATTATCTCAATTTTGTGTGGATCAACCTGTATTCCTTCATTGGATATAAAGTGTCCCAATACTATTCCTTGTGTCATCATCATGAAACACTTCTCATTGTTTAGTGACAAGTTGTGTTCCTTACACCTTTTTAACACTTTTTCCAAGTTATTGAGAGCTTCCTCATAACTTTCACCATAAGTGGTGAAGTCGTCCATGTATATCTCCATGTAATCTTGTGCAAAATCAGAAAATATGTTGAGTACTACTCTTTCAAAGGTAGTTGGAGCATTACACAAACCAAAAGGTAAGACAAAATATGCATAGGTTCCCTGGGGGCAAGTGAATGTGATCTTATCTTGATCTTCTGGTGCAATATTGATTGGTTATAACCACTAAAGCCATCAAGAAATGAGAAATATTTCTTTCTTGCCAAAGAATCAAGAACTTGGTCAATAAATGACAGTGGGAAGTGATCCTTCCTTGTGGAAACATTTAGTTCTCTGTAATCAACACAAACTCTCAATTTCCCACCTTCTTGGGAACTATTACCAATGGTGAAACCCATTCACTATCTAATATAGGGTATATAAAACCTGCATCTAAAAGCTTTTGCAGTTCAACCTTCACTATCTCTCTTAGAGTTGGATTCATGTGTCTTTGTCATTGTATTATAGTTATATAGCCATCATCAATGTAAATCATATGCATGCATAGATCAAGATCTATGCCCTTCATATCATGGTAATACCATGCATATGCGGCTTAGTGTGCTTGCATCACTGTTTACAAAGAATTTTTTTATTCCTCTATCAAGGCATTGTTGATATTTAACTTCCTTCCTGGCATAATTTCCAAATCCTTTCATGACTCTTGAACTGATGACCAATGAGCTCATCTTCATCTTGGTCATCCAATAAGGGGTTGTGCTCTATGGTCATCAGTGTCTGCAAAGAATAGTTATCTTCCTCCTCTTCACCCAAATTGGACCAAATGGTGTGCTCCAGATCTGCATATGGTTGGGCAGGTGGATAAAGAACCAAGTTATTTGTAATTGTCCCATTGGATATTATCATTTTATCAGACTTGCAACCTATAAATGCATCGATTGTTGCCAACCAAGGTCGGCCTAGGATGAGTGGGTAACCCACAAGAATAACTTTGGGTTGCAACACTATAAAGTTTTTAGGATATTTCCAAGAATCCAAGGCAATAACTAGATCTTCAATAATTCCCCCAGGCTTGACCGTGGACTTATCAGGCTTGACCGTGGACCTATCAACTAATTGCAAAACATTTTATGTGGGCCTTAGGTTAATCAACTGAAGCAACTATATTGTTTCTTTTGTCATGACATTGATGGTTGCCCCCAAGTCTATCAAAGTATTCAAAATGAGGGTCCCATTAATCTTGACGTCCACAACTGGACTACTAGGATAAGTATACTTAGGGACTGTAATGTTCCCCAACATGATATCTGCAAGATTCCCCAAGACATGGACTATATGTGGATCTTTCCTTTTTCTTGCTTGGTTTCTTAAGACAGAGATCCCTTACAATTTTGGTATAGATAGGGATGTCTTTGATAGCTTGGATAAGTGGGATTTTGATGTTCACATCTTTCAATTGTCCTAAAAGGTATGTCTCGGCCTGTGTGTGATGCCTTTGCATAGCTAGGTATTCAAGAAAAGGTGGCTTGGGATTTAAGGTAGTTTGGTGTACTTGCTTTGGTTCAGGCTCCAAAGATGGTTTATCAGAAGCCTCAACTGCAAGTTCCTCATCCTCTATTTTTGTAATTTTGGGAGATGAAGGTATAGTAAGTTGCTTTCCTGATCTAAGGTGGGCATCACTCACCTCTACCCCATAAGTGGGGTATTGCATAGTTTTGTTAGTATAAGCCTACTGAACAAGCTTAGTGTTAGGGTTAGGTGCAGCTTGGGCAAGTATTTGTTGCTTGGGTGGCTGGGATGTAGGATTTGATGGAGGCATTAGAGCTTGTTGCTGTTGTGGAGGAGGGAGCATGGGCTATTGATAGTTCATATTTTGTTGCCACCATTGCTGGCCTTTTTGCCACTAAGGTTGCCACTGATTTTGTTGGGTTGGCCATTATGGATTATAATTGGAACCTTGAAAATTTTGCTATGGCCAAGGATTTGGTTGTTGGTTCCAACTTGGTTGGGCTTGTGGCCACTGTTGAGGGTTCTACCACTAGTTTTGGTTTGCTTGCCAGGGTTGAGAGTTTCAAGTAAAAAAATTTTGGTTGCCAATAGGAAAAGATGAATTAAAGCTAAGGGGATCTTGTGACATACCTTGTCTCTGCTTCCATGGCCTCCTTTGTGCTATATAAAAGAGTTGTCCATCATCTCCTTCAATGGGTTGAAAATCAAGCTTCTCAACTTTATCCTATTGGATACTACCACTCTTTTGCATTTACAATTTTCTTTTTGTTACTTGTAGCTTGGAAAATATTCAGTGAGTATAGCCTCAGCTTCCTCCTAATTTTTCTTAATATGGAGAATATCCAACTATGTTTCCAAATGACCAATTATATCATCCTTCATGTTGGATAACAGATTGCTCAGCTCTACTTTTGAAACCCTAGTAGATGATTTACCAAGAACTGATGTTCTATTGTCTCTTGGCCTCTTTGTGAATGTCCTAGAACAATTCCTACAGACCTTACAAATTTATGAAAATGGTTGCTAAAAAATATCTCCCTGGCCAATGAGGTTCAAGGCATCAATACATTCTTCATTAACCTCTCTCAAAAAGCCTAGCTTGAGAGACTCTTCTAACAACTTGTTATGGGGGTTTTTCTTGAGAGCAAACTAAAATATTTCAACATAATCCTCTAAAGGCTCATCATCCTTTTGTGTCATTCAAAATATATCATCCTTCCTCCTGTCAGGTCCTCTATAGTAGTCTTGATACTTCTCCAAAAATAGTGTCTTCATGGTGTCCCAGTCAGGAACAACATCTTTACGTAATCCCATGAAGCATCTCAAAGCTACATCTTTGAGGGTGGAAAGAAAAAGTTTAACCTATGTGTATCAGAAGCATAGTCATAACGTTTTCATAAGACATCAAATTCAAAGAGGAATGTATCTAGGTCTTTATTCATTAACCCATAGAAAACTGGCAAGGTCGAAGGAGGAATGTTCTTCAACACCGTGGCCCTTTCTTAGTCAGCAATAGGAAATCCAAATGTTGGTCGGGCATCATCATCATCTGTTGCATCGCCCATGGTGCGGTATGTTCCTTCTGTATGTGCGCCAGAGGTTGGTGAAAAGGAAATCTCTTCTTTAGTGGTACCTTTGCTTTGAGTACTAGGGTCACTAATTTTTGCAATAGCTTCCTGGCATGTGAAGGGAAGGAACCTACCCAAGGGATCTCTCCGCCTTTGCATACATAAAATATGACTTTAGATTTAGCGAGCCTACACAATGTTAGTAGCTTGGTGTTGAAAAAGGTGGTATCTAACAGTCCTAATGCTTGAAAAGGGAAAGTTAACTATAAAAAAATATAGGGAAAGTTAACTATAAAAAACTATAGGGAAAGTTAACTATAAAAAAAAATAAGAATAGGTCTATGAAGATAGCACTGTCCTTGACAATAATGCCAAAAATATAGAGTCTAAGCTAATGTATCGTAAACTTGGTAATATTTAATCAATTTAGAGGGTTAGCTAGCTGAATAGTCCACTTCACATTACTTAAGACTACATTAAATCATCAACCAAGGTGCATAAATTTATGATGGTAATCCACTATATGTTCCTTCATGGACTCTTGTTCACCTAAATTATCCTATGCAAACCTATTCAGACTATTCTACTTTGCTAGAATCTTACAAAATTACAAAAAAAATAGAAGTAGTTATAGAACCTAATGGCTATAAGTACGTACAACATAAGCTATAGGTGACTGCTAATAATAAGTACAAAATCAATCCAAAACTATTCAGAATAGCAGAATAACCAAATCTAATCTCCAAAGTACTAAGATTCACTAATTACATAATTGTTCATGAACAACAACTACTGTAATCAATTGTAAGAACTATTCTACTTTACTTTGCAATGCATTTATAAAATAATAAAAATAGGATTAACAGGAATGCATAAATGAATAAGTAAATAAATGAAGTGAGGGGTAGTACCTCGAGTGGCCAACTTAGGGGGCTATCTCACTTAACTTAGAACCAAATTTAACTCAGATTCTTACGCATCCATGTAACATACAACTCCATTCATTGCATATCACTAGATATTCAAACAAAATTTGTCTTGCTAATTATATTAGTAATTGCATTTTGACAACATTTTTTTAGATTACTTGAAACTAGAAAATGACTAACTGCTTACTAACTTGTAACAACCAACTTTGCTACAAACTCATCTCTGACTTTATACAAAAATGGGGAGAGACTTATTCAAATTGCTAACTAACTACAACCATTAATCTCACTCCTAGATACGAGGATGTGAAATTAAGATTGAATTAGTCACTCCAACTGAAAAGGAAGAAGAGACCTATTCAACCAAGAACTTCAATGAAACGACTTGCATGTGAAACACATAATCAAATGTTTAGAGTTCTAGAACAAGTATCCTCCTTCAATATTTATTCCTTCCGTGATGGTTCACTTTCAGCTCCACAACTCCCTACACTTTAGGCGAGTTGAACTTTCGTTGCTTTGGTTCTTGCTACAAATGCTCCATTCTTGTTACCATGTGTTGAGCTGCGAAGAGGTTAATCCACACAACATACATATTGTAGACACTAAAAAATGTCCTGAATGATATCATACACTCAAAACAAGTTTACTAACATCATTTCCTCTTTAAATCCATCCTCTTTTCACTAAATCAATTGAATTAGCCTAGCTAATTAATTAATTATATCATTTTCATCTATTTAACCTAATTCATCAAATTGGGTTAATTCACCCCCTTTCATGCTAACACTTCATCTCATTAAATTAAATACATCAAAATATTTAATTTAATTTCCTAAGTCATCTTATTTAATTAAATAACCCTAAGTTATTTAATTAAATATCATTTCATCCCTCCCCCATTCATTAAATCATTTAATTTAATGAATAACACTTTAATTCTTCTAAATCCCCTAATTGTGCAATTAAACTAATCTTCCTCCAAAAGGGGAATATTCCCATGGAATATTCCTTATCCCTTTTTTTCATAATTAAAACTTTCTTTTAATTTACAAAATACCTCTTATCCTCACCCATGAGAATATTCCAAAGAATATTTTCTCTCCTCCAATCATCTCACTTGGCTTCTTAGGCAACCTAAACCCTTAACCTTTTGAACAAGTCACCTTTAACCCATGTGAGCAGGTCAAAAGTGTTTGTTTGGAACAAATGTGAGCCTTTGGTTAATTTTCATCTTGCATTCTCATCCGTTGATGAGAATCCATGATCCATGCCTCTTCTTCCTTCCGTCACTGACCGTTGATTGATCTTTTTGATCTCAACCCTCCATTTCTCATTTACTTTCCTATAAATAAGACACTATTTGGAGACAAAGGGATCCATATTTCAATTGCAAATTCATGTTGTTGAATTCACTCACACTCACACTCTCAATTTATTCACTTTTAGCTTAATTTAGTTCATTTTAGTTGCATAATAGCTTGAGACATCCATTAATGGCTTCCATGCATCCATCTTAGTTTGTTTATAAATTAGGTTTTCCATATTTTAGCTTAGAATTAGCTTAGATTAGCTTAGAAATTGCATAATTAGATCAATTTTAGCATAAAATCATGTTAATTTAGCTTGCATCATGTTTAATTTAGCATAAATCGGGTTTTCATCAATTTATCACAATGGTTTCATCTATTCTCTTCCATAGAATCGATTGAAACAAGCTCACTAACCACGAGACTGGGAAAGGGTCATTGTTCCACATCAACACGACACCAATTCCAAAACAGGATAAGTTTCAAATGGGTTAGAGTAGGAATTTAATTGTTTTTGTAGTTTGTAACTTTCAGTTTCTGTAAATATTTAGTTTAACTTTCAATTTGAATGATCTTGTTTGTGATTGATGTGTAGTGGCTAAGTTATGCTTCGATTCATCATGGATCAAGTGTAATCGACCTACCCTGACCATCCTCGTCTCACACATAGACAACTAAAATTCATAATTAAATCACATAATTCTATTCATATACATACATTCTCATATTTAAATCATGTAATACTACGAATATTATCACCATATTTCATTTTCACAAACTAGGTTCAAAGTTGCAAGGTATGTTATGAAAGGATAACATATTATGGAAGTTTTTGTCTAAAAGATACTTAGAAAAGATATGTAAAATGTCTGAAAGCATATAAAAAGCAACAGAAAAAAGTACTAATGACCAAGCCCATCACCAGGTTGGAAAGGGAAAAGAAGAACCAAGGAAACAATAAGAAAGTCAACTTTCTTGAAACTTGTCTAAAATTTGGGACTAGGAAAGAATTGTCCTTGAAGTTGAAACTCCTAAACCAACAAATCATTGAGAAACACCCTTGGACTGTGGAAGTTATGCAATAAGGTTTAGTAGGAATGTTATGGAGGAATTACTAATGAGTACCTTCACCCTACGAAATTGTTTAAATGACTCTAAGGGTGAAAGGAAAACAAAGTAATCCCCTCTTCTAATAGCAACATGTAGTTGGAAAGATTCAAGGATGGTGAATTAAATAAGGATACTATGAGTTCATGAATATGATTTATGTCTACTTGTATAAATGCTTTATTGGAAAAAGAACTAATTGTTAGCATAAATTGGAAACTTTGGTCGAAGTAGAAAGTCAACATTTTGTGAACCAAAATCAACTAGAGAGGTATCTAGGAGGCAGTATAACGTTCTAACAATCCTAAATCAATACAAGGTTAAAATCTTGAAATGATAATTGGAATCAAGAGTGAAGATTTGACACTTGAGAATAAAGGTTAGAGACCTGAATGGGTTAGAAAAATAAATAACTCACAGAGGTGAAGACACATTTGACAAGGAGATCCTTAGGAAAGCTCATTTAAACACATCATCAAATAGGGCTTTGTAGATATGGAATATTCTTTTACCATGGTTAAAAGGCTATAAGTATACATGGAAAAGAGAATTGGAATGAAATATTAGAATATCTCTTAGCTGGAAAGGTTGTCGATTATTCATTAGATCTCGTTACTATGGATCCAACTCTTGATTAAAAGGCGATGATGAATCTAATTTTGGAAACAAATTTAGTATATTTAAGGTAAACCGTGGAGGGTAAGAAAGGCAAGTAATAGTCATTCATCTATCAAAATCCAACGAGGAAAAATGTTAAATCTTTCAATCAAATTAGAAGAAATAGAAGACTACATGAGGATCAAAGATGATCTATTGTCTTGGAAACACTAAGGAGGAAAGAAAGAAGGTAGATGGACTTAAATAAGTACCCTACTCAATATTTAATGATGTATTTTCAATTTGAAGAACTTTTGACTTCTCTCTAAGTCATGATTCAAAAGGCCTATATCTGAAGTTTTGTACTCCATGACCACAACAAGGTTGTTGAAAGTGAAGGTTAAGGTATTGGAACAAATAGTGAAAGATTTGGAATGGTCAATAAAAGTTAGAAGCTCTTGACCAATAAAAGAGAAATATATATACAACACAATTCTATATGTATTTGTTTCAGAGGATCAAATTTTTATTAACATTAATGTTTTGCAAAAGGTTAGGCAGTATGCTTGATCATAAAAGACAAGGTTATCACATATGGAATAGGAAAGGGATCATTTATGTACTCATGATTTTGAGTTATACTGAAACGTTTATGCTTGGTAACTAGGTGTGCATTGATTTTGGGATATCTTTTGAAAGATAATATCAAACTAGCATGATTTAAAGAGAATTATTACTCAACTAATATAAATACTCATCAGAAGAGATAGATTGAGCTAAAAATTGAACTACAACTTTGGGAATGCTTAAAGGGCAAAAGAAATCCAAGATATGGATTTCCTAAGATGGAGTTATATCTCTACAATAATATCTAATCATTATATTTTGAGAACTAAATGTGGCATAATTCTGTGGAAGAGGTTTCACTTAGTCGGGATGGACTATTACGAATCAAAGAAAGAACCTATGTACCATTTTTTTGGAAAATTAAGTAATGAAATGAGGTAAATTGATGTCATTTTTAGGACACAATGGAATGAAAAAATTATTTGACTAATGTGGAACCACTATAATATGAAGGAAACGAAGTAAGATGCTGCAAGGTATGTAGCAAGTTGTTGTCCAATATGCTAGAGGATGAAGATAGGATTTCATCATCGGTAGGACTTGTATACTCTCATAAAATTCTAGAGAGGAGGTGGTAGATCATTGGAATAGTTTTGATCTTTCTATGCCAATGGAATTGGAATAATGTTATGGTGGAAAAACTCACCAAGGTAACCAATTTCTGATTGAAAATTTTGATTTGTAGGGTACCAATCCTAAACAATGAATTTATGTAAAGTAGTTGCTTAATGTTTCTGAGAAGGTTATCTCAAATAGGGACAAACAAGTAATGTTAAGGTTTTGTGTAAACCATGATCACCTTGTAGAAAAATTCCTTTGAATGTATGCTCTTGACTTATTACTTTGAGTCAACAAGTCAGGCAAAGGGGATAAATCAAATCTTGGAGAATTTTTGGAATACTTTTATTACAATAAACTTTTATCATTGAAATTTGATCCATTTGAAACATTACATAGAAAGAAGGGTCGAATTCCTATAAGCTGGGAGAAGCTAGGAAATACGATTAACCTTAGACTGAAAACATTGTCATAAATGAAAAAATAGATCGAAATGATCAAGGAAAACTTTGTTGATACAAAGCTTGAATTAAGAAGCAACACTATTATGCTCAAGATGGATAGTAGTCAAGGCAATATTATTATACTTAAGGTAATGTTACTTTGATTTTGGTCATTGCCTAAAAATCATTGTCTTATGTCGCTTTCCCTTTTAAAAGTATTCATTGTCTTATGTCAATGGCATGCTATTAAGTTTTTATAACTTTCCAAAATATCACAATTCTTTTTGAAGCCTTGGGTCTTAGGATTCTAGTGTTGGTCGTTCGTACTTAGAGTTCTATAACCCTCTCAAAAGTCCATTGGTGAGGGAAAGTTGAAGGAATTTTAAGTTTTTGCGAGATTTTTTATAGGTTCATAAACCATTGGTGGTTCCCACCAGGGTTTCATGAACTCCTTATTCCATAGACTCAAAGGGTGAAGGGCGGTAAAGGTGCAAGTTTTCTTAACTACGACAGATTCCAGAGAACTTTTCTGAACTACCATAATGAGCGATAGCAATGTAAAATTGATGGTTACTTAAAAGTGTGTAACTACAGAGTGTTCATATGTAGGGGAATCAATATAAACAAATACCATTACTAGATACAAAATGTAGTTAAAACATGAAATTTCTCAAAAAGAAAAGAACACCAGAGTACCAAACTTTTTTTATATTGTATTATATATAATCGATGTTTACAAAATATGGTATTCATATTACAAAATTGAGAGTTATATGAAATAGTATTTTCAAGTAAATGAGACAAACATTAACACACATATTCCCTCCACCACCTCCTAGAGATTCCCAATTTGGGTTGACACAATAGGTTCTCATGAGTCTGCAAAAATTGGGCAAACAACCCCATATCATTTCACACCAACCCCCACACAAAGGAGAGTTACCGCTTCTTCTGTAGTCGCGTGTTGGTTTATTGTCGCAATGCAAATAACGTCTCCCACAAGTCCGGTTCTAGGAAAATGACTGAGCTATCTGATGGCCACATTCACTTTGTGCAAGAATTGAAACCAAACCAAACGTTATGCCGCCCTCATTCCCCAATCGCATTGCCTAAAAGTACAAACCACGTTATAGATGAAACACTCCAAAAGTTCATGATTATGCACATGAACCTGGTTCAAGAATCTATTTCCCAGGATATCATGCAATACTTCTTCCTCCACTTCACTCTGAATGATGAATACCTCCCCTAGTTGATCCAACAATAGCCTAAAGAAAGAGCTACACTCGAATTCTTCAATCGCAATGAAGTCATTCATCGAAACACCATCGCTCTATGCACTTGCCATTTTTAAGATGTTATTTGGATTGGCTAAATGACTATTTCCAATGAATTTATAGAAATCAAGAGAGGCATATTCAAGTTGGATCTCATTGGAACTTGGAAACTGAAAATATTATGAGATGGCATAAGTTAAATGCTAATGTGACGAGGATTTATTTAAATTTCCAAGTTATCTCTCTATCTTGACAGTTTGCACATGTGAGCATGTGATGGTATGGATTGGTCATTTAATTTGACACTTAGGAATTGCACCAATTGTAAATCTAACCTACCATGGGGAAGGATTATAAACAAGAAAAATTTGGGAAACTATCGAAGATCATATTAATGGAAAATATAATTATGATTATTCTTGATCATTAATGCATTGGACCTCTACATGTCGAGCTAGGGCAACTGTGCCCTAGCTCATTCTCGGCTCTAGTTGCAAGTGCGAAGTGGGGGGGTTGTTGAGGCATTTGAGGGGGCGTTTTGGTGGTGAAACTTTGACAGATCTACTCTCTTCCTTGTTGCCTTGCGGTGGTGTAACAACTGTGGGATGGTGTCTACGTTTGCAGTGGAGACGATGGGTTGCGAGCTTGGCCCAACTGCACTAGGTGTTACGCTTGTTGTGTTTGGTGGTACCCTTGGGTTACATAGCCCATGTGGGGATTTTCTTGGTGGGAATTTTTTGAGTGGGAGTTGCATTTTCCAGCCTTCTGTTGTGTGGGGCGGGCTTCTCCATAAAGGTGGTTTTGGATTTTGTCTGTAGTGGTTGGAGGGTTTTTGTTTTCAGTGTGTTGAAACCTCTTTTCTCTAGTTACCTGAGGGCTTGCATGCCTGTTTAGGGTCTTCATCGCCTAATGATGTTGCATAGGGAATCATCTGAGGCTAGCCCCAAGTTGAATTATTGAGCAACATTTGGCTCGAAACTTGTGTCTCAGGTGGAGAAAATTTATGATAACAACCTTTTTTCATCGGATCGGGAGAGGAATGAGATGGGTTATTTTGGGGGGTCACGGATTTCAAAGATCAATGGGTGCCTGGAAAGGTGCAAAGAGAGGCTAAAATTGGTGATTCCAATGGAAATGCTGGCAGATGATATTGATTACTATTCAAGACATTCCCTGTACTGCAAGTTCTTGGGATTGAGAATCTCGTTGCAATTTTTGGAATCCTAGGCTCAGAGGACTTGGCTGCCAGAGGGGGAGATGGAGATTCGGCTCCTAGTGAATAACTATTTTATGGTTACCTTTGATTGCATGGTGGATAGGAACAAGGTTTTTATAGGGGGCCCTTACTTTTACAACCAAGTGGGTTTGTTTATTAAACCATGGCATGCGAGCTTCAATCCGATTGAGGAACTTCTGAGTCAGGTTCCAGTTTGCGTTCGGCTACTGAGGTTCCCAATTGAGTGTTGGCACGATGATGTTTTGCATTTGCCGGCCTCAATGCTCGGTAGGCCTGCGAGGTCTTTGCAGCAGACACAATTCAAAAAGGTAATGAATTTTTCCCGCTTTTGTGTGGAAATTGATTTAAGTAAACCATTGCTAGATTCTATCGAAGTATGTGTAGGATCTCATTCATGGGTGCAACAGTTAGATTATGAGACATTACCTTTTCGATGTCGCCTTTGTCATGAGTATGGACACTTACTACGTAGGTTTCCAAGAGCCAAGTCTTTGGAGGGCCAATCTTCTCAACCTCCTCACAATCAGCCTAAGGTTGATAAGGGTAAGGAGCCTATTCTAGGTGATGTTGCTGATGGTGATGGATTTACTCTAGTCAGTGCTCAGAACAAAAATTGAGGACAAAAAAGGACTTTGAAGGAAAGACAGGATGATGACACTTTTAATAGATTCGAGGTATTGGTGGATGATCTTAGCTAGTAGGAAGTGAATTCGAGATTGATAAATATGGATCAGGGGACCTTGGGTACTAAACAGATTGGGCCTCCTTTGGAGGCTATTGATGCCAAAAATTGACGAGGTAACAGTGTCTTATGGGAAACTCAGTTTAAGGGGAACCTTTTACACTAAACTGAGTGACCTCCAAATTTTTAAAGAAGTTGGCTTCTTCTATAATGGGTTTTGGAAAGGGAAAAGGAAGCGAATATAATAAAGCAAAGTTTAACCTAAGGCGATGTGCCAAGATCTGCTGATGGGCACGATAAATCATAGATTTAGGGGCCTGAATGGTGTTGTTGCATTCCAAAATGTCAGAGAATTAAGATTATAGCATAGACAATTCATTTATTGACATAAAATAATGTTGCATGCATTCTCACTACTAAGAAGAGTCATTAGACATGATCTAGGTAAGCAAATTTGTATTCAACATATATAGAAGTTCACTGAATGAAAAGTCAAAACAATATAGAGCACAGTTCATATTTTAATCAAAGCACAAAAAATAAAAAGGCCGAACAATTGGCACAGTCTGAAAGTTTTGCAATTTAAATAAAACAGTAATAGAGGCCTGGTGTCTTTTGCTAAAACCAGCGTGTTTTTCCCCAAAATTTTGGACCCTTTCTCATCAATAAAGAGAGTATATATAGCGGGAAAAAACCTCCCACCGCTTCAAAGAATAGCAACAGAAAAGATCTCGCAATCCTTTGCAATGATACCTGAATCAAAAGATTCCAAAGGCCGTTACAATGGCATCGAGCAGGAACACAGCATCCAGTCGCCTTAGGTATAGGTGCATCTTTTCCATTGATGGCAGTGGTCCCAGCGAGGCTTGAGCAGACAAATGTCATCCATCACCGTGAATGATTATGACCAGCAGCAACCAATAGCGTTATTTAGTTCATCCGGCCGATGGGCATAACAGATCAATATTTAGGCACGTGGTAGCCTTACGCTGCCTGCATGAAACCTTCTCCCATCGCTATCGAGGATTTGTGAAAATGCAACACGCGTCAAATGGGCTGAGATCCTTATCGCAGCGGAGGGAATGCTCCATCAGCCGGGCGTGAAAGACGCGTGGCAGCATTTCGCTGCCCGCGACTGCTTATTTCCTTACTGCATTGAAATATTTGCGAATGGTTGCCACCTAGGAGAATGTGGGGCCCGCTAACACCTTTTAAGAATGAAAAAATTTGCGCAAACATTTCGCAGCCCGATGAGGCCTCGAGGAAGCAAGAAACAAAAATAGCCCGTAATCGCGACACGTGGGAGCCCAGCGGAGCTTCCCAGGAACCGAAAGGAAAGCCGATACCCGAAGCTGCGAAGAGTAGATGCGCAAAGTGGTAGATCAAAACCTTGATAGAAAGTCGAATAAACTCGGCAATGCACAGGCTGGCACACACACAATACAAAAAGAAACCCGAAGGGAGCTGCTCAAATATTTATTTTAACAGAGGCTATGTAGGCCATGCAGGAGGATGGTTCGGGGCAAATGGTTATTGATTAGTAGATGGTTTCTTTGACAAAACCAAAGTTTATTGTTGGAGGAGCAAAGAATGGGGGAGGTGGGTCTCATGTGTCTGTGAGAGAAGAAGGGGGAGTGGGAAGGAACATCTCGTCTTCTTCTCGCTTGGGTATTCAACAAAAGGAATCAAAGAAAGGAGTTGGTGAGAAATCTTCCAAGTTGGGTTGGAAGAAGGATACATATAAGATTAAGATAGTTGGGGAAACGTTGGTGGAATCAAGGGTTGTGAAGACTCTGGATTCGCATTTTTTATGCCTTTCAAAATTATTTTTCTCTCATGGAATGTAAGGGACTTGAACAGTGGCCCTCGACAAAAAGTTGTTCGGGATTTAATTAGAATTCAATCTCCTGATATTCTATTTTTGCAAGAGACTAAGTTATTTATTGAGTATATGTGGAGTATGTTACCTAAGTTGTGGAAGTATGGTGAATGCTAGTGTATCAGGGCTTTTGGTTCTTCTAGAGGGGTGACTTGTTTATCGAACCCTCAGAAGGTTTGTCCTATATGGTGGATGTCATCTAGATCTTCTATTTCTATGGTTGCCTCATGCTTGGAGACAAGGGAATGTACTCTCTTCTCTAATGTGTATGCTCCTGTGGAGTTTTTGGGCAAGCAACGTGTTTGGTCTCATCTTCGTTTTGTTTGTAGTTTGGTTCCTTATCATCTATGGGTTATGGCTAGAGATTTTACTACTATTGTTGAGATGTCAGAGAAACAAGGGGTGTTATGAGATTGGATCCTTTTGCGCTGTTACTAGGGGACAACATCTTAGCCTCAAATCTTATTGATGTCAAGCCTAGTAATGGGGTCTTCACTTCAAACAACAAAAGGGTTGGCGAGAATAGTGTTGCTGAGAGGCTAGAACATTTTTTGGTTTCTTGTTTTTGGGTTGGAGGCATGTGGTCTACCAACTCTGAGATTTTGGATTGGCGGGGTTCTAACCACTGGCCTATTAAGTTGAGTATTACTTCTGCTCATGGGCCTTGGTCACCTTCTTTCAAGTTCCAGCTTATGTGGTTAAGGGAGGCAACTCTTTTTGACCATGTGGATGTGTTGTGGAGGATTGGTAGACCAACTTTTAGTACGACAATGTACACTTTTGCTAAGCTTTTTTAGTTTGTCAAGTATCAGCTTAAGTGGTGGAATCGACAATGGTTTGGTAATATCTTCCATGAAAATATTTTTGCACAGGATGAGCTAAATTCTATTACACGGTTGATCCGTGAGAATGGGGCTATGGAGGAGCTTCTAAGAGAAGAGGTCAGGGCTCTAAAAGTGGTCAAGGAGTGGGAACTACGTGAAGAGGTTTACTAGAAGCAAAATGCCTGGGTTGAATGGATTCAGGAAGGAGATAAGAACTCTGCCTTTTTCTTCAATTTTTTGAAGGACAGGTGACATGGTAATTCCATTTTTGTTTTGGTGAATGACAGGGAGGAGCGCCTCTCCTCTTTTCAGGATATCTCAGCTAAGGCATCACAGTATTTTGCAGCATTATTTAGGGAGGATGTTGGTATGTGGCGACTGATCATGCTATACTGTATAGCCCATGGTATACTGTACACCCTGGCCCCCCGCCCTCGCGTGATCACCGAAAAAGGGAAAAATCAATGAAATATTACGAGGGAGATCTCTCTTGGTGAGTTAGAAGGGACAGTGTTTCAGATGAAGAAAGGAAAATCGCCTAGCCCTGATGGCTTTCCGAGTGAGTTTTTTCAAGAGTTCTGGGATATCATTAAGTTGGATCTTCTGGTAGTTTTTTAGGAATCTCAGAGGAATAAGAAAATGTTGCGTGCCTTGAATTCCACCTTCCTAGCACTTATTCCCAAGTGTGATGGGGCTGATAGGTTAACTCAATTTCGGCCTATATCTTTGTGCAATTTTGTATATAAAATTATTTCTAAATTGATAGCTGAAAGGCTGAAGAAGTGGCTCAAAGTGTTGATTTCAAAGGAGCGGAGTGGATTTGCACTCTTTAAGGCCTCTAGGGGTTTGTGCCAAGGGGATCCCCTTTCTCCGTATTTATTTTTGCTTCTTGTTGAGGGTCTTGGACGTTTGATGAGAAGGAATGTGGAGTTGGGCATCATTTAGGGTTGGAGATGGGGAGGGGGTTTGCCTCCTCAATCGCATTTGCAATTTGTTAATGATACTGCTTTGATGGGGATGGCCACAATTATGGAAGCTACGAACTTGAGGTAGGTGGTGGATGTTTACCTTATTGCCTCAAGTCAATTGATTAATGAGGATAAATCTTCCATCTTCTTCTTTAATACTCTAACATCCATTCAAAGAAGAATTGTGCACATCTTGCAATTTCAGATAGGGGCTCTCCCTTTGACCTATCTAGGTATCCCTATTTCAGTTGGTAGACTTCCCAAAGGTTCTTGGCAGAATATTCTTGATAAATTTTGGGTGAGAGTTAATCATTGGACCCATAAATGGCTATCTTTTGTTGGGCAGGTCCATCTTCTTAAATCAGTGGTGCAGGCCTTTCCTACTGACAGGTGTATGCTTTAGGTGGCTCTGATGGGTTGTCTTAAGGAGTTGGAATCTTTAGAATGACAGTTCTTATGGGCTGGTAGTTTGTCAACGTCCAAATGGAGCTTGGTGAGATGGGAAGTTGTGTGCAGCCCAAAGTAGTTTCGTGGTCTTGGTCTCCAACAATCGTCTTTGTCTAGGGTGGTTGTTGCAGCTAAGCTATTCTGGAGATGGTGTGTGGAGCAGGACCAAATTTGGGCTAGGATTTTATCCCATAAGTACTTTTCAGGGATTCCTCAGTATGATCTCCCTAGATACCCTCTTGAGGGTAAAGGATCAGTAATTTGGAACTCTTTAGAAGGGAGTGAAACTCATCAAGGAAGGTTTATTTCTGATTTGTAGACGTGGCACTGAAGCATAGTTCTGGTTGGACTCTTGGGATGGATTCCCTCCTCTTATCTCTCAGTTCCCTAACTTGATTCCTTTATGCCAGAGGTTTCTTGCAGTGGGTTGGTATAGGGTGAGTATTTTAAATCTTTCTCTGCTTGTGGTCAGTTGGCAGTGGCTAGGTGGAAGGCTCTTGTGGAGTGGCCAAATTTTGGCTTAGTGGATGGGGGTATTGAGCTTCACAACATTCTTAGCAGTAGGCATTGCAGCTCTCTCCTTGAGGAGGATATTCTAGCATGGACCCCTAACCCCAAGGGGATTTACTTTGTTGCTTCTAGTTATCAGGTGTTATTGGCTCAGAAAATGGGTGGGGTGGAAGTTCCTTGGTATAAAAGGGTGTACAATAAGCTTTCATGGCCAAAATACAACTGCTTTGTTTAGACTCTGGCCTGGAACAAGTTCTTGACTTGGGATAACATTTGTAATTGGGGATTTCAGGGCCCTTCTATTTGTGTTTTGTGTGGGAATGGGGAGGAGGATTTTGAGCATCTATTTTTCTGGTGCTCCTTTGCTATGCAACTTTGGCAATTTTGGTGGGGGGTTTGGAAGAGCCCCTGTATTCATGCTTCTTCTCTAGTTGAGTTCTGGGCTAGTATGGGTAGGCCACCCTCATTGGAATCCTTTTTGTAGGATGTGTGGTATGTTGGGCCTACTTTTATCCTGTGGTAGGTCTAGCCGGAGCGGAATCGTCAGATTTTCCAAGGTGAGAAGTTGTTGGTTCAACAGGTGTGGATGCGTATGTTAGGTATGATCTAGGAGTCGGTTGTGACTAAGAGTGAGGTGGTCTTCCCCTTAGCGAAAGGTGATGATGAGATGGTGGAAAGACTAGGAATTTTGGGGTTATATTCCTCTTCTGTTGGTATCAGGGGATGCAAACATGGGAAGAAGAAAGTTTAACGGGTGGGCAGTTGGTTACCTCCTTTGAATGGCGTGTTGAAGGTCAACATTGATGGATTTTCTAGGGGAAATCCTAGGCTTGCTGGAATAGGAGGGGTTGGCAGGGATTCCTCGGGTTCAGTGATCTTTCTATTCTCTATCCATGAAGGGTTACAGTTTGTTAATTTTATGGAGGGTTGGGCGATTCTTTATGCTGTTGAGAGGGCTTCTCCTTTGGGATGGAGAAAGGTTATCTATGAAGCTGATTCATAGGTCCTGATTAATTTGTTGAATGAGTGGAAGATATCTAATATTAATTGGCAGTTGACTTATGTGGTTCGAATGATTCTTCATGTTAGTTCTATGATGGAGGAGGTGTCTTTTGTCCATATCCTGAGGGAGTGGAATCGGGTTGCGGACTGTTTGGCCAAATGGGCCTCAAAGAATAAAGGTGGCTGGAAGGTGGAAGATTGGGCGCAAGTACCCCCTAACTTGTGACAGGATTTGGATCGGGTCCTTGGGGACGATAGGAACAAGCGTTGAGGTTGTTATTATTGTTTCTTTGGTTTTGGGTTGTTTCTTGTTGGTTTCCATGGCTGCAGCCTGTGGTTTGTGTTGTAATGTTCTTTTCTTATTTTCAATAAAGTTTTTACCCCTTTTTTTTTTTTAAAAAGCATCTACATTCATCGATTTCCAGGATGGGTGATGAGTCGGCAAGAAACTGCAACTCTATTTGGCAACCGTTTGGGTAACTGCCAAGATTGGAAGAAACTATTTTCCTATATGTTAGGTGGGAGCGACTCTGTGAGGGTCCAGATTCTCTCGAAGTACACTGTGTTGTAATAAAGGAAGAGGAATAGACTTCTATTTTCATTTTCTCTGAATTTATTCATGTGTTTGTAATAACTTACAGTTTGTGAGTTATGAGTTATGAGTATGATGTTTATTGTACCAATCTATGTGTTGTATAGGTGATGTGAGCATGTTCTCTATGTGGGACGTCATCTTAGGCATTATATTGATTTATTGTGATCATAATAAATTTTTGATGAACTTATTTAATGAACATTCATTGTTAAGTCTTTTTGCTTAATGGTTCGTGGTCTTTTCAATCTGCTCATGCTAATTTCATTTTTATGAATTAGTGTTTGTTTTCCTTTTTTGTTTACTGGTTAAAAGAACACCCAAAATAAATTATTTCACACAAGGGAGTTGTACCTCTAAAATTTAGTGGAAATTCATAAATGCAATTGTGACCTTTCCAAAGCTATTAACATAGTTGGCCTTTTAGCACCTTGGGCAATAGAGTTAATTTTTAGATTTTATAATTAAATTTCCAATCCATTCGCTAATAGGTAAAAACTAGTGTTAGTGATGGACAGTCTCAGTTTCTGAGTTGTCCAATGGTGTAAAGACCAAAGGGGAGGATGGGACCTGTGGTGTAGTACACAATACATCAACATTCCTTTTCCATTTGGGTTACACTAAGGATAATTGTGTGTTAGCCAATAAGAATGTGTTTTTCCAGTCACCGTGGTAAAGGTGTCATTTAGGATACAATCACTATTGTACTTATGGTGTACATGAAAGTCAATATAATTGTGAGGTATAGTTCTTTGGAGAGAACGTATGCATGAAGAACACAAGTTCTCCCTATGTGTTAGCAGAGTCACTCAGTGCAAGGTCTAGGAAGGATGAGATTGCAAAGGGTCATGCTATGAGGGAAGATTATTTGGATATTTACTTATTTCTTGCTTGATTTGGAAAATGGAAATTAAAACCTTTATTTGAATTTATCTATATGTTTTGGTACTTTAAATCATTGGGGACGATGATTCACAAGGGGGGAAGTATGTTACACCCCATTTCTTAGTTACCAAGTTACTTTTACCTTCATGAGTAAAACTGATGATAAATGTAAATCATGACTTTAATATGTTTAAAGGTGAATGATTATGTTTTATACTAATGGAAGATGTGATGAATGAATATGTATTGCAATGTGAATACTTTAAAGCTTTTATGATACAAATGAATTTCATGTGAATGACTAACTACCTTTGTGATGCACTAAGTTGGATGCAGGAAGGAGTCGAGCCTTAGGTAAGAGAGGGGGAGTATCACGCAGGAGAAGAACTTGGTCCATGGTAACCCTAATATGCCTATTTGAGCTATCACACACTCACACCCTAGTTTGGTTAAGATGAGTCAACTTAGATCAGGAATTGGGAAGTAAACTATCGATCATAGTTTGGGGATGATTGTTATGGTTTTAGTTTTGGTCTTTGATTTCTTGATTGTTTCTTAGTCTGGATTACATTACTACATCTCTATTTCGAGTTTATGATCTTCTTCATGAAATCACGCCTATACATTCATCGATACATGCATACATCAAATGTATGCATATATATGTAGATATGTGTATATATATACACTTAATGTATATGCCTATGAAAGTAAATATGTATGTATGTGTATTTAATAAGGGATAGTAAATATGATATGTGTATATATATATATATATATTAAGATATATGTATGTATCAATAATGTATACATACATATAGACCTATATAATAATATACATATATGTGTGTGTGTGTGTGTGTATTTATATATATACTTGTAATATATATTTGAATGGGAAATATAAGCATAATATATATAGAGGGTTCACCAAATATAGACCCGTTTTCCTTTATTTCATTAGGAAATGAGATCCACACAAAGAATTGACTTACAACCCTTAGGTGAGTCAATTCAATGAGGGAATCTATTGATTTCCTTATGATTGGGGATGAGGGTATCAACCTGAACAACACTTTTGAGAGAAGAACTAAAAATAGAAAATCTACTCAATTATGCTCGTTCAAACTTGAAACATCAATTTAAAGCTCAATACAGATAGAAACAACAATTTTTTTGCAGATCTAAGAAGGGTTAAACATTATGTACCAGTCACCAAAAGAAAATTTTGGGAGGAAAACTAGGATTCATTCACCCATGGGCGAATGGATCTCTGATCAGGGATTTCAAACAACTTTCAAGAGCCTTTGATGTCAATTTGTAGCTTATGTTTGATCCAAGTTGCAGTGTTGGGAAGTCAAAATCAAATCTATAGGTGAGATTCTTGGAATTAATGACAACTTTGACAACTTTTCCAATCTTGCTCTTCAAGAGATCTTCAATCCTTCTTCAACCTAAGATCTGCAACACAAACACAAGAGGGAAAAATTGTTTATTTTTGGTGAATAGGGTTTTCCTTGGTCAAACCCTATTTGGGTAACTAAACCTTGAATTGAAATAATGAAACATGAAAAGGAATGATGAATGAACAATGTTATGTTCCAACTCACCAAACCCTTGAATAAACCTTTAGAAATCTGAAATGTTGATCTTGATCTTGCATAAAATGGCTTCAATGGATGTGGATATTTATGCATGAAATATGACTTGAATGCTTGACTTGAATCTTTGAAACCTACATCGCAATGTTAGCTCCAAAAACATGCATGGTTGCAAGAGTCTTTGACATGATGCTTGAGATCTTAATTTCTGCAATAAATCACTAATAAATCTTCTCTTGAATACCCTTGATCATAAACTTTGCTATACTTTAGCTCTCATCAAAATGCTAGTATTAATTTGATAAAAATACATTGTATTTATAGGTATGTATCCTTAATTTCCCAAAAAATAAACATCATAAGTCAACATTGAAATTTGAATTTAGGGACATTAAAATATCGCCAAAAACATAATTTAATTTCAGGTTCAAAGGCCTAGGGAGGACCCATTCGCCCATGAGTGAATGGGTCCCATGCACCTATTCCTGGAACACACATTGTTCAAGGGAAAGTGTTATGTGCTGGCATTAATTATTGACGGGTTTCCCCTTTGGAAAATGTAATTCTTTAGGCTCGTAGATGTAAAATAGGACTTATTAAGACATAATTAAGTTCAATTTAACTGAGGGGACCCAAACAAAGTGAAAATGTAAAGAAGTACATTTTTCTACATTGCAAGAGTTATATAATATATACATATTAATAATATATACATATTAATAATATATATAATCTATGTGTTACAAGAAGGCACCAATAATGATGCTGAAGCCTCTAGTCTTTTTGCAAGCCTTAAATATTGTGTAGATAATAATCTGTGTAATGTATATTTCGAAGGTGATTCACAAATCATTGTTAGTGCTATAAGTAAAAACAAAGCCCCTAGTTGGAAACTGCATAATTGGTTGAGTAGGTTAAAGCCGCTATTGGAATTAGTTGGCAATTTCACGATCTACCATGTTTACAGACAAGCAAATTGTTTAGAAGACATGTTGGTGAATGAAGGGATTGATCAAAGGGTCCAGTGCAAATGTTTTGATAATTTTTTGTCTTGGGAAAAAGTCAAAGAGATTCTAAAATCTGATTTAGAAGGGGATCGAGGTGAAATGTCGTGCTCCAAGGGGTAAATAAGCGGTTTGATGGTTGGCTGGTTTGTTTCCCATTCTCATGTTCCCTAGCTTCAGCTGTCTTTGTCAGCACCTAAATGGGAAGGCTCACTAAGGCTGCAGGGTATCCATTACCATATTAGTGCATTTGTTAGGTCGATACCTAGCAAATAATGTGCATTCTACCAGAAGCAAGTGGTGGTGGAAGGTTGCCAAGTCTTCTTAATGGTAAACTGGGTTGGTTGGTAAACACAACCTCTATTGTATGGCCTTTGTGCAGTAGTGTGGTTTAGGCGCATTCAAGCAAATAAGATGGTTTGGGTGGTTTACTAATAATTTCTAGGTTTGGAAATGTAATCCTTTTTTTTCAAGTAAATTAATTGAGTGTTATCCTCTCTGGTAGCATTTCACCAAAAAAACAAATAATAATATATATAATCTCGAATGCATATTGAAATGTTTACAAGTAAACAAAGCACTTATATATAGTGTAGGCCTTAAAAAGTCCATTGGCTTAAACAAAAGCCAACATAATATAAATATAAGGCTACGCTTATAAAGTGCATGGGATAGTTAAAAGGCAACACATGAATGTGTATTTAAGCCAATAACATAACAAGAGTATGTTGCGCCATAATGTGCATAAGAGAAGAAGTGAATGCAACACATAGTATGTTTTGGGATGCAAAGTAAATAATGTTAAGTGGAAAAGGTAAAGTGTTAAGTGGCATTGAAAACATATATTCAAGAAAGCGTATTGAATGCATACTATATAAGCTAGAAATATACGATGAAAACATACAATATTTAAAGCATAATGAATGCCATAAAGGCTACGATGGAGAGAGAGAGAGAGAGAGAGAGAGAGAGAGAGAGAGAGAGAGAGAGAGAGAGAGAGAGAGAGAGAGAACATGTTTGCATGTGCTAAGTATTAATTAATAAAAGACTATAAGCCATACATATATCTAAATATGCAATAAAGTGAATAAGGTTGGGCATAGTAAATAACACAAACATTTTATATGGAATTTTTAATAAACTTTAAATGGAGCGCTAATAGATGTGTTGAGAAAAATTATGATGAGGCATTTAAAAGAAAAAGAAGCTAAGTAATAGGAAGCCAACACATATCATAATGAAGAGGTGTAAAGTATGCAGTGCTATGATAAACCAAATAGAAGTCTAACACTCAACCTTTTGAGAGCATGAGACTTTGTCAATAGAGCGAGCTGAGGTAATTGACTTTTACTACAATAAGGAAACTTGTAGGTTGCATTTTCTTTTAATATTTTTTTGTCATAAAGATATGAGCGACTCATTCTTAACTATGAAGTTGGCCTGTGTGTGTTTGCAAGCTAGAGTTTTAATCAGCCACCTCTCACTTCTTAAGCCTAGTTGATGCATTTGGAATAGGAAGGTGACAGATTTGGTAGCTTATTTGTAGCACTAAGATGCTCAGATTTTAGTATATATAGAGGTATTCTCTCTACCTTTGGTTACACAATTATTCATTCCGATTTCTTTATTTGTCATTCAGTTGTAGTTTTTTGTGCAAGAGTATTTCTGAGATTTTTTGGTAAGAAAGAGAGTTGTTTGTGAATTTGCATATGTTGGGAGTTCTTTGTGAAGAGGCCTGAGATTGGAGATAGGTTGAGCTTAGAAGAAGTAGCAATCGTGATTGAGGAGGTTGAGCTTCGAAAGTAGTAATATCAATTGGAGCTATAATTCAAGGCATGTTGATTTCTATTTCTCTAGTCTCTTTATGTTGACATGTTATTTGTCTATGAATGCCATTGTTTGTGGAAAGAGGAATTATCATTTTGTTGAACTTTCTTGTTTAATCCTTCGATCATTCTTATTTTAAGGAGCTTGCATGATATTTGAGTGATTTAAATTATGAGATCTTATTGGTTGAGATTATATATATACATATCTATTCTAATTGTTGAAATTGTGTGGTTATATAAGATAATCTTAGCGTATTAGCTTGAATACCTAAATTATCATAGATTATATATACTTCATAAGTTGTGAGATATAGGAATTAATATTACATTGAAGTGTTATCTAGAAATTGTTAGCTTATGATGCTAGGTAAACCGTTGTGGAAATGAGGTTAGTAAAACAACGAGAATGATGGCATGATAGAAATGTCATCATTGATAGGTTGTGATGTTATGCAAACCACGTTGATAGTCTATACTTGATTGAATACTCATATATCCTTGAAGTAGGAAGAGATTATTTTCCCTAGGGTTAGGGTGTATATACTTGATTGTTATATCAAGATTCAACATTAGGGTTGAAAAATGTATTTTTGGATTATGTTATTTTCTTATTCCTTGATTAAGAGTCTATTCCTATTCATGAAATTCTAGACTAGGACTCACGTTCCAACAACCCAAAGCAATATTGAGAAGAGGACTTGTAGGTGCAGAAGAACAAACTTCTCTCATGCTAATGTCCTCTAGATTATATACAAATGTAGTGAACATTGTAAACATGTGAATATTTGAGTCATATAAATGTAGAGGTTTTAAGATTGTTTATTATCACTTGATTGTCAATTATACTCTTGAATGGAGCCATTTATTGATGATATTATACTTTTGACTGAAGTCATTTATTGATGAGATTATACTTTTTATTGAAGTCATTTATTGATGAGATCATGCTTTTTGAAATATAGTCATTTAATGTTATGACATTATGATTACCCAGGTGGTTAATTAGATAATCCATGGGGTTAGATAATCCATGGGAAAGGAAGTAACCTAGTTGGTCACTTATTATGTGTGCATGTATGGTTAGCTTGGTTATACCTAAGGTTGGAATAATCCATGCGAAAGAGTGTAACCTAGTCAGCCAATTTGTTAAAGCTTGGTTATAAGTGGGGTTGGAATAATCCATGGGAAAGGGTGTAATATAGTTAATAAAGTTTGTTAAAATTTGGTTATTCTTGTAGTTAGGATAATCCATGGGAAAGGGAGTAGCCTTGTTGGATAGTTTGTTATGTTTGTGAATGGTCAATATCAAATCGAGCTAAAGAGTGGGTGAACAGATGACTTGCACTCGAAGTATTGGGTGTTGAATTCTTTGGCCAAAGTAGTGTAAGTAGCCATTTTTTACACTGTTAGTTCACTATGATCCACGATTGCATTCTAGGTAGGGAAGTCATACATGTAGGTTGTAGCCAATGCATGGTAGCTCTAGATATGTAGGACACAAAACTATGCTTAGGAAGGCTAGGATTATGGGGTTACCAAACCAATCTCTTTGTTGAAGGGTAGGGCGATATTACTGGTTAGGTAGATGTGTGGGGAATCGTAGTAAGTGTATGGTTGGTGGAAAAACGCTTGAGCGATGCTCTCCCTCATACAATTGGCGGTTGGGATTTGAGGATGTAGCGCTAGTTTGGGGACACCTAGAATGTAGCACCACTTAATGGGGACATCTAGGAGGTATGCACCAACATTTGGGACATCTAGACCATTGTATTTTGATTGTATATATATTTCATTAAGCTCATGGAAGCTATGCATGTAAACATGTATCTCTATTCTTATTGAGAAATTTTAAATTAGAAAAATGTTATCATTACATGGGATTATGTAATAGATAATCATTACTTTGAAATTATGTAATGCACTTTATGAAAATGCAATGGAAATTTGAAATGGGATTAATTTTGAATATGCATCTTTTATTACTGAAATGCAATGGAAGTTTGGAATGGGTTTATTCCAAATGTGCATCTTATTATTGAATTATAAAAGAAAACTTGTATTTCTATATTTGTTCAAATGTGGGTTAAAACATGGTAAAGTTCAATGGGTAGAACATTGGGATTGTTACATTAGTAGTGACCAAGCCTAGGCTTGATCACTACCAACCCATAATGCAAGCGTTCTTTATAATGCACTCACATTTTCGCTATTTTGGGATGAAAAGGTGAAGTGGCCACTTGTTGGACCCTCATCTTGGTGCACATGCACCCTTATTAGTTAGGTTATTTCAACTCGTGCCAAGCAGTGGGCCATAAATAATTATGTTATGATCGACTTTTAAGGCCTTTTCTCTAATGGTAAAATACCTTTATATCATTTTCCTCTATTTTCTCTCCATTCAATACCCAATGCTACTATGGATACTTTAGTGTTTTTGATATGAAATTAAATCAAAAATGGATTTCCTTGGTGGTATTAATGAATAAAGGATGAAAATATTTTTTAATTCAACTAATGGTTATAGACTACAAGCTTTAGAATGGGTTCTTGGGGAGGATTTTATGGTTGTAGATCATATATATTGTTTGAGTACATATGTGGCATCAATGTTTGTTATAGTGCTTTTGGACCTTAGTGAGGATAAGGATACAATTAAAAGGCTAGCATAGTTGTTAATTAGGAAGAAATTTCTAGGGGTTGGGATGTTATAATCAATGAATCAATCATTGCAGCAAGGCTCTCTCTAATCAATACAATTCTACTTCAAAATAATGGAGTTGTTTAGGCCTTATGGAGGCATTTTATTTCAATATTAAAGCTAATGAAAGAAGTAAGGTGTAGGGTAAAATCTACAAAAGGGGTTCTTGAGGAGGATTTTATGGTTGTAGATCATAAATACCATTTGAATACATATGTGGCATTGATGTTTATTGTAGTGCTTTTGAACCTTGGTGGAGATAACGATACTATTAAAAGGGTAGAAAAAAATTTAGTTAGGAAGAAATTTCTAGGGTTTTGGATGTTATAACCAATTAAGTAATCATTAGAGAAAGCCTCCCTTCAATCAATAGAGTTATTCTTGAGAACATTGGAGTTGTTTGGGCCTCATGGAGGCCTTTTATTTCAATATTAAAGCTAATGAAAGAAGTAAGTTGTAGGTTAAAATCTACAAAAGGGTTATATTTATAAAATAAATTATGGTCAGATAAAATAGGAGTAGGTTCTTAGTTGGGATAAGTAAGCTCTTTTATGATAATATCTCTATATACAATTTAGGTATAGTAGTCTAAATAGCTAATAATGACTTATAACTTAGTTCTAATAGGAACAAGATTATATTTTTGTAAGAAAGGATATAAGATAAAAGATAGAATATAGAAAAGAAGATAGAAAACTAGCTCAGTTGTATCTCTTCTCCTAAAAGATGTTATACTTTAAAATTGTAAACTTGTTAATTTTGATTTAAATATAAATGGACCAGTCCCCATGACCATAATTTACTAATAAAAGAAAAAGAAAAATTGGACGACACACGCAATAGAAATATACATAACTTAAAGGTGTGTAGATTAGTTCATATGCAAAAATTCACTCATGGCTACCTCTGTTTAGGAGATTCATTTTAAATATGTTAGAGGTTTTTTCTAAATACTCTTAATGTTCTTGTTCATTTTTAACAAGTAGTTAGATTGAATTGGCCAAATAGAAGCAACTATTACAACATTCCTTGGTCACTAAGTCCTTCATTCATCCATCAAATAAAACCTGTGTTCATTGGGTGTTCATTCTCTACCCTTTGAAGCACGATTCCTATATAGCACGTATGTTTGAAGGCCTAAACATGATTGCTTAAACACTACATATTAACACTTGACAGTTTTAAAAAATTGAGATGCAAACTTTTGAAATATATTTTTTTATCAAAATATTATCAAATTCAATTTTATGTAGTCATAATTGATTCACAACGATACTTTATAATATCCAAAATTAGTTCATTATAAAGCTATTAAATTTTCTTATAATTTGGGTATATGTCACACTTATCTTTTAATTAGCTTAAATAACTTTGATATTATATTTAAAAAGTTCTTTCTTAATCTATGATATTTATAGTTGTAAGCAAGTCTTTCATTCTATCCTCACCATAATCTAAAATGTTCTATTTATACTTGTAGAATATATAATTTGTATTAGAAGACACACCATTCTTGATAGGAGCTCACTCATGAATCACCCCTACCTATATAAGATGCTCCCAATCAATGAGGCATGCAACCCTTCCTTCTTTTGGAATCTCACCCTTACACATAGAATGAATATTGGGAGAGTAAAAAGATGGGAAGAAATCTCATTCTTTATTATATCAATCCTTGTATGTGCATTATTAGTGTTTGTTCAATTGATTTGTTCATAAATCACATTGTTGATATTTATGGAGTATATAACTGAATACCAAACATGGAGAGTGCTATGATGCCTTTAGTAAAAAGGAAAAGTAGCATTCCAACTAGGTTTAGTGATGGAGAGCGCTTTAATACAAAGGAGGATTTGGTGGCAAATAAAAACACAAAGACATTTACAATGTCAATAGTGAAGACATAAAGTAGGCACCCTTATTTTCAGAGGCGATCATGCCAATTGACATTGTTACCACAACTCACTATATATCTCTTTTGCATGTACACTATCCTGTACAAGAATTATTTAAGCCACTTTAAGTAATTTGATTATAACAAACATGACTCTAATTCCACTTTGAATATATATATATATATATATATATATATATATTATTGACTTTTTTGATGTTTTTTATGAAAAGATAAAAATTTCAAATCTTTCATTCAATTAAATATTCTATGTATTCATCAACCTAATTCCTCCCATACCTTCAATTCCTTCTAATCTTCTTATCTCAAATTTCCTACTGATACATCCTTACACCCCTAAAATTACAAATGATACTATTTACTAAAAATAATTACTATTAATTACGCAGAGAGGCATACCACTACAATCAAAAACATCTATGTACATTAAAATATTAGATTAAATAATAGGGTAAAAAGTGGTGATTTCACTATTCATTAAATTTGTGATCGATAAAAAGTTTGATTTTACTGTTCATCAAATTTATGACTATGCCAGTCCTTATTTTTATGTGAATACAATTTGCCACTCGTAGTGTTGTTCTTATCCAAAGTAGTTACACTTACCTTCCACTTGCATGCACAACCATTTTTCAATTACAATGAATGTGGAGAAAACAAAAAAAATTCTAGTTCATCTGTAGTGAAAATGCTTACTTTTATAGGGGAATTGATCTACAAAAGCGACTAATAATTTCCATGGATGTTGTATTTGGGATGGAATACCTACATGGCAAGAATATTGCGCACTTTGAGTTGAAATGTGAGAACCTATTGGTAAACATGAGAGATCCTCAATTCATCCTAAATGCAAGGTAAAAATAGTTGTCGCTTGGTGGTTGGTTATAGTGGCATGTTTGCTTCTACTAGGAAACATCCAATTGCATAATTTAAAGCTAGCCAAATTAATTTATACTTTTTATCTTGTCCCATTGGATAGGACCACACTCCAATTTTTAGCTCATGATGATAAAAATAATCATGTACTTCATACCAATTATTGTAGTTTGGTGATTTAGGGCTTTCAAAAATCAACCACCAAACCTTAGTTTTTGGTGTACACAAAACCGTTCAATGGATGACTCCTAAGTTATTGAATGGCAACAACAATATGGTTTTTGAAAGGGTGGGAATGAGAAAATGCTTTTCTCTAGTTGTATGAGATCACAATAAATTTCTTCACACCTAATAGTTTGAAGCTTTACGTTTTAGGTGGATGTATTTTCATTTGGAATTGTGATGTAGGAGTTGCACACTAGAGAGGAGCCTTATACCAATATACATTATGGAGCAATCATTGGTATGTTATCCATTGTAGCTCATTGTAATGATTACCTTGGTTCAGACATCTTCATGAGCTCTATTTAATACATATAGATGGATTTTGGTGTAGGCATTTAACAAATATATCGACAATTCAATGTGCTACTATTATGATTTTGTAGGAGGTATAGTCAATAATACATGTGTCCACCTATTCCAAGTTCAGGAAATCCTACATGGAGGTCCACAGAATTAGGCTTATAAAGTGTCTCAACATATCTAGATTTCAAGTTTTTGTCATTGGGCATGCTATGTTCTGCTATTTTTAATGGTTTTATGTTGACTGTAAATGTTGTTCCGATTAGGATGTGATTCAACATCTCAACACAACTTCCATTCCTTATCCTGTAGAGAGAATACGACATTACTTGCTAGTGTCAATAAGTGCATGGAAGGATATGTACTAATAAACCCTCCTTTTAATAGATTGATTTTAGTGTGACTATATTACCTTTGGTTTGAAATGTCAATGGTATAGGATACCAAGAGAACTTTATATTGCACATAATTTGGGTGAATATTTACAGTAGTATGGTAGCCATATCTAATAGTTGCCTATTTATTTTGATATTCTCATGAATTTGAGCATGTGCATGAGTTAGCTTTTCATGGAGCATGATTGTGTGATATGATCCAAAGTTCAGACAATACTGCAATGAAGAAAAAAATAAATTGCCTTTTGAGTTTGAAGAATAGACAATTTTTTTTATGTATTCAATTCCTTGTATCTTGGTCTTGATGCTTGCTGTTAGGTAGAGAAATAATGAGATATAAAAAACTCGAGTTGCTCTTTAAGTTGAAAAATATCTAACATTTGTGAATTGGGATGGTGATAAAGTATATATATATATTTAAATCATCTAGTTCAACAATGAGTGTATACAAATTTTGAATATTTCAAGTACATTTTCTTCCTTTAGAACAAGAAAATTAGATGTAAATGTTTATAAAGGGCACTTTTTTAATGATGGCATCTTAGGGAATTAATAAGTTGAAACTATGTTGTTACAAATGTTATTTTTTTTAAATTGAAGAGAAGCTTTATTAATAAAGAAAATAATATAAAAGAATATTATTGTTATTTTAGTTATTTTAAATACTCAGTTCTAATATTATTCGCAGGCAAACATTGAACATCACTGACTATAGTGTTTTTGAGCAAGAAAGATTTGTGAGGCTTATTGCTACTTGTTTATAAGAAAAAAAATAGTATGTTGGCAATAACATAATTTTGTTCTATTTGGAGGTATGTACTATTTGTAATAAGACTAATTGATACCACATGTAACAATCCCAATGTTTTACCCATTGTTTTTACCTAAGTTTTAACCCACATGTGAAAGTTTAAGTTTAACAACTCATAGCAATAATTTTTTTCCTCTATTTCAATAACAAGACACACATTCAAAATAATCCCATTTCAATTTTCCATTGCATTAATAAAGAAGCATTACATAATCCCAAGTAATGATTACATATTACATAATCTCATGCAATGATAACATTTTCCAAATACAATCATAAAGATAGAGAAACATGAATACATACACAACTTCCATGAGCTCAATGAAACAAAGTACAAATGGTCCAAATGTCCCTTCCTGGGCATACATCCTCAAATTTTTGCTGCCAACTATATGAGGGAGAGTATCACCCAAGCACTTTTCCACCAACCACGAACTTACTGTGGTCCCCCACACATCTACCTAACTGGTAAAATGGCCCTCCCTTTGAGAAAGAGATTGGTCTAGTAGCCCTCGTAATAATAGCCTTCTCGAGCATGGTGTTGTGCCCTACATAACTAGAGATACCATATAGTGGCTACAACCTACATGCATGACATTCCTAGCCTAATTATGCAAACCTGGCTCACAGTGAACCGACAAGTGTAAACAATGGCACTTACACTACTTTGGCCAGAGATTTGATAGTTACATATTAGACTCACTTCCTAAGAAATTTCCAGTCTCACTTTTATGAAGTTGTAGTCATATGTTCACCCACACCTTTGCTTGATTTGGTAAATGACCATAATAAATCTTGACAAGCTAAACATAACATAATTCCAACCCAAAGGTGATGTACATCTAAGTGATCGAACTAATCAACTAGGTTACTCCCATCCATGGATTTATCCCAAACCCAGGAACAACCATGTTACCCACACAGGTTCTCATAACATTACAAATTGACAATATAGAACTTCAATGCAATATTATTTCCCATATCTTATGATCCATCCAAAAGTATAATCTCAACATTAAATGACTCCATTTCAAAAGTATAATCTCAACAATCAAGTGTTCAAACTAACCATATAGGTTAATCCCAACCTTGGTTTATCCTAATCCCAGGGTTAAACCTCATAATAATATACTAGTTTACATAATGTCACATAATGACATTTCTAACATGGTACTTCTATATCTTACCATTTCCCAAAATTACACTTTATGCAATCGTACATTTGCCCTTCGATATTCTAGATATTATAATAATATATTCTAGTTGTCACTATTTGACTATTACCATCAAATGCTACGAACATGCATATCTCTCATCATCATGCCCTTTTAATTATTCTCCATTTCTCATGGATCGTTCCAAGTTATCCTATAAGGTTTCTATGTTTCCATGTTCATAAACAATCATAAATCCTTTCTTCCAATAAGACTCGAATATTCACATGTGTACAATGTACACTAAATTCATATCTCATTTGGAGAAAATTTTCAGTTGGAGAGGAGTTTTTGCTTATACACCTTATAGTTTCCTCGCATTACGACTATATGGGTTGTCGAGACGTAAAGTCCTCTTCTTTAAGACTAGAATACCATAAAAGGTATAGACTCTTGGATAAGTATAATATAACAACACTATATATGTATATGTATATGTATATGTATATGTATATGCATATGTATATATGTATATATATATCATCAATGTACATTTTCAACTCTATTGTTGATTATCAATATAATCATTTTCAAATGTATTTCCTAACCCCAAAAATATACTTTAATCCTTCCTTCAAGGAGATATGAGTAACCAATTAGGGATGAACTACCATTATGGTTTACATCAAAATAAGAATTCACCAAAGATCATGCAAGCTCACCAAAATAAGAATTTATCATAGTTCATGCAAGCAAACTCTATAATCATCTTTTCCTCAAACACTTGCAGTCATAACATATATGTTATCAACATAAAAAGAATAGAGAAGTAAAACCAACATGCCTGTAATTATAGTTCCCAACGAAGAAACTGCCTCCTAAGATTAATTCCCACAATCATGCTTGTTGCTCCTTCTATGATCACCCCATATCCAAACCTAACCTCTCTCAAAACTCTCAAAAAATTACAAACTCTCAAAGTAATCTCTCTTTTCTCACTAATGCACTTCACAAAAATTTGCATAGAAAAGCTACATCAACAAACTTCAAAAGAAATGAATGCGGAAAGGTTAAGAGGTTGCCTCTACTTATACTAAAAAATGAGAAACTTGTTAGCTCTCAAAAACGCAGGCAGAATGCCTCAAGAGGTTGCCAATCTCTTGGTACGCTTCAGGGTAACAGACAAGGTCAAGAGAACTCAACCTTCTACTCTTCAGGTGCTACTAAACCTAGGCAGGTGTACCTTACTGAATGAAGCAGACTTAACTTATGATTATCTTCCTTGCACAATGATTTGTCCACAATGGCAGATGGGAGTGAACAAATGAAATCAAACTTGATAGCAATCTTCTGATCTAAATCCTAAAATGCTTAATTAACAGATATAAAGAAACTGAATGAATTCAAATGATGAAATTGCAGAGACCAGTGCCTTGTTGGGTATGCGGAGTCAGATGAAACATAAGTGGGCAACTTATTCTGGCAGAAACTCAAATTGTTGGCATATGTTCTATTTATACTTGTATAAACATGCAAGATTGTGACTACTAAGCTCTACTTTAATAATCTAGATGAATCTCCCTGATTACTGTGATTAACCAAAAGGATTTAATCTCTTCTTGAGAGAACCAGTTAATTAACCACACAGATACAACAAATGTGCACTGATAAACTAAAAATAAACTTGTTATATCAATTTAAACAACCAGAAAGAATCAACTTGGAGACAGCTTAGCAATGCTTTTCAATAAACTCAACAGACAATTGACACCAGAAATAACCTACCACATCAACTGACTTTCATTGAAATCGCCATTTGAAAACATGCAACATAGCCTCTGTTTTGAGAGATTTATTCTACTGTATCCATCTCTACCTATTGTATTTAATCTAAAATCTCATCCCTCAATTACAAATGGGAGTGCATATTTATACACCAACATCAAGAAACATATTGCTTCATATTCATGTCGGCCAACCGTAGTATTCGGGCAAATTTCATGTCGGCCTGCAACGGTTATCAAACATATACATGTCGGCCACAGTGTTTGAATCTTTATTAATCGCTAATGGAACAGTCACTGAGACAACTAGAAAGTATGCCGAAGGCAATTCAATCGTCAATCATTAGTCATCCCGTGTTCCTCTGTTCTTTGTGTTGTTCACTTTCGCCGTGACCATTTGTTCGCTATGCCGAAGTCAAGAAGTATCCTTTTGTCCTCTTTGCATTTCGCCATGACCTTATGCTGTCGGTGAGATGTCATACAACATACATTATGTTTCATCGAGAGACCCATGTTACGTTCCTTCCAATCGCTAAGACATAAGATATCTCTCATCGATGTGTTCTTTTGTTTCGTTCACAGTCGGCGTAACATTCTGACATCGGCAAGACCTCTCGCAGAGCATACCATGTTTCACCGAAAGTTCCCTCATTCATCCTGAGTCGCTGAGACAAGAGCAAACTCTTGCTGAGAAGCATAGCCCATTCGCCTTCGCCAAGACACTTCAAGATTGGGGAGAGGTCCCAAAGAATCCACTGAGTTACACCGAAACATCCCGAGCACACCCTAGATCGCCAAGAGAAATCAACTCTCATACCGACAAAGACCTTCATTGTGTTCCATCGGCGAGACCGAAGGTCACTCGCCGAGACCTCTTACCGATAGAATACCTCTCACCGATAAGCCTCCTCCATCGCTAGTCGGCAAGAAATTTCACACTTGCCAAGACCACATGCCGCAAACCTCAACTCTTACCAATGTAACCCCCTTCACAAGTCAGTGAGACACCACATGATCGTTGTGACATTTCACCGAAGCCTTTAACTTATGCCGATAAGTCAATTCTTCCACCGCCGGTCAGTGAGACAATAAGGTCTTGCCAAGACCTTATCCCAAATACCACGACTCTGGCCGAAGAAAGCCCATATGAGTTAATCGGTAAGACACATCAAATTCGCTATGACCATAATTGACGATATAACTTATGGGCCGATATGATCCATCTCAGTCGCCGAAACCATGTGAATATCTCGCTGATAACTGCCAGTAAGTAAATTCCAGTCGCCAAGACATTAGAAATGTCTTGTTGATAGGCAACACAGACGTTTGCTAGTAGAAAACGCAACATGGGTCGGGGAGACCTTGACCATCTCACGCCGATAAGAACCAGAATGTGAAAAATGCAAGACCCGATGGAAACAATGAAACCACATGGCAAGAAATGAGTAGAATATGCACACGGTAGGACCAATTTGGAAATTTTATGAGTAAGATCAACATGTAAAAACATCATATTTTTATAGCTCTAACAAAACTTATTGCTATAATCAAGCTCTATTATTTTCCACCTTTTCTCTTCCAATTGTCACCACTTAACAACAAAAACCAACTTCTCTTCTAAATGAGTTGACTAAGACAATTAAAGTGAAATGTAGCTGCTCAAATAGTTGAAATATGAACACATATACAGTCCCTGCAACTTCAACCTCTCTATTATGACTGAATCACCATCTTTAACTGCCATCAACAACTTTTTTATTGAGTCAAACAAAACAATGGTTGCCTACAAGTTAACAACTCTCATCGTGACTTTCAGTTGCTTGCCACAACCAGTCGACCTCTTCCAAAATCTTCAGCCAACTCATGGCTTGACCAAGTCCAACATTTTTATTTGCCTAAACATGGTCTTCATTACTCAACATTTTATCTTTTAAATGCATCTTACTTCCTCACATATTTGGCACATCATTTAGTTTATTGAATGCTTTTCATAATGCATTTCCTACAATTTATTTCCAATGCTATGTTTCAACATTATCATTTGCAAACACATGGTCATTATTCTGCATTTGTTGCGCCTTATTATAGGCGACTTGGGTATCTTATTAACAACACACAACAGTATTCGAATCTATGCATAAAAGTTATATCATAAATCTACCTCTATCGCCATCTCTTGGCTTATTATTCGGCCTCCATATGTGGCTCTCTTACTGGCATCAAATCTGCTTTACCTTCACATGTAACATATGCATTTAATATGTTACGTATTACTTGGCTCAAGCAAACACATTACTCTTTAATTCTTTGCAACCTTTATGATAGCCATCGGCTAAGTAATACGACTTCATTCGTAGCCATTGTAATGCTTATTAAAATTCTATTCAATGTCTTTTGAATGGAAACCAAGGTATGCATAACAGTGTGGTCCCATGGAGGGGGCTTCCTTAAAATCCGGAGCAAATTTTGCTTAAGATTTTAGCAGATTTTTTTTTTGCTGGTGGTCCCATGAATATTTGCAAATTTCAAATTTTTGGCAGGATGGTGGTGGAATGGTGGTGTTGTCAATAAAAAATTAATAAATGAGTAGCATTTACCTTGAAAATTGTGACAAGTGGTAGGAAAGTACTCTTAAGCAGGTGGAGCAATTTCTAGCCCCCCCCAATTCCACTAGCTAAAATTTTCAGCCACTTGCTTATTGGGCTGAAAAAGATTCCATTTAATTCTGTAGCATTTTTTTTTCTCATGGGACCACCTGCTTCCGTGAAAATAGGAGCCCAAGCCCCCCCATGGGACCATGCAGTAATACTCATGTTCATTTGCTATGCATTTTATATGCCATGTTTCGTATTATTCAGAATAAACAAATATATGTTAAATTTTAACATTTATCGTAACATATAGTTTATATAATGTTAAGTTGCTCATTTTACAAGCATTATATTATTCATATTATATATGCGTCGAAGACGCTTATATCATTTCATTTATATATATATATATATATATATATATATATATATATATATATATATATATATATATATATATATATATATCATTATTCTAGTATCTCACAATTAGCACACATACATATATGTTTAATTACACGAAGAGGAACATATATTTAGTCACATAATTCAAACGAAAGAAACAATCATAGGAAATCAAAGACGACTACACAATCATTATAATCATCTCAAAACTATGACCAAGAGTTTTACTTACCAATTCCTGAACTGACTCGACTAAACTAGACTTAACCAGGCTGCAAGTGTGTGATAGCTCAAAATAGACACATTAGTGGTTACAATACTAAGCTCTTCTTCTAGGTGATACTCTCCCTCTCTTCACTGAGAGCTCGGTTCTTCCTACATCCAACATAGTGCATCATAAAAGGTAGTCATCTAATTACATGAAATTCATTTGCATCATCAAAGCATTAAAAGACAATAACATCATAATGCATATTCATGCATATCATTCATCCATTGAAAATATTAAAGTTATGTTTTTGCACTTAACATCATATTTACTCATAAAGGTAAAATTAATATGGTAACTAAGCAACATGATGTAACACCATTTGTTTTAAATTGGTATTTTGAGTTTGTCATTTTTAAATTCTTTTTAGAAATAGTATAGAAAGTATTTGTTTAATGATTCACTTCACATGATCTTAATAGTATGAATCAATGCAATGTCCAATCAAAGTGATATGAAATAAAATTAATTTTATTTCTAAAACTAACACTAATTGTAATTATAACCTTAAGCATAACACTTTTATTAATAATATTATATTAAATATTTTTTTATAGCATCTATTCTTTGGTTGTTGCTATTTATTTTAGTTTGGTAATGGAAAAAAAATAGACGTCTTATAATAATTTCTCATATGTTCAATTATGGCAAGGGTTACCTTTAGGATAAGGGTAAAGAATCAGTTAGAAAAAAAAGAGTTAAATTAAGGATTAACGTTCAATTACAATTATTGTTCAATTAAGGGAACAATTTAATAAACTTTAGGATTCAATTACGAATATGATTTAAAAAAAAAGAAATTAGTATAATAATAATAATTTAATAATTTAATAAAAATATAAGATAATAATTATAATTTAATTGAATATTTTAATAATTTTCTTATACTCAATATATAATTATCAAGTTATGTAAATATAATAATAATATTATAATAATAACATAATAATTTTTTTATAAAAATATAATATAATAATACCGTTATATAATAATAAAAATTAAATATTGATAATACAATAAATTAAATAGGCATCTTAGAAAATATCTGTCAACGTATTTACGCTGAGAGGCGTACCACTACAATCACAGGCATTCGTTTACATAAAAACTTGTGATTAAATCTCGACTGCAGCAAAAATCTTGGTTTTCATAATGTATATAATAGATAATGAATGGAATCAAGCAAAGAACATGGTCTACGTGGTTGGTTATTCTACAAATAATAGATAAGGAATGAAATGAAGCTAAAAAAAATGGTCTTCGTGGTTGTTTATTCTAGCAGATTTATTGAGTTGTATTTTCTTTAACAAATGCATTATTTGCATTGTTTGTTTTTTGACTGATGGTGCATCCCTCATTCAATTTCCTTTCAGAAAGTAACTGTCTCCTTCTTGCCTTTGACATTTTAGTTTGACAGTGCCTGTAGATTTAAAAAGTTGTATTTTCTTTAACAAATGCATTGTTTGCATTGTTTGTTTTTTGACTGATGGTGCATCCCTCATTCAATTTCCTTGAAAATAACTAAGTGTTTAAAGATAGTCATCTTCTCAAGAGTGGTGTAGGACACTTCAAATATTACCAACTGATGCATGCTTTCAAGCGTTTATATATCCTTCATCTTCATATGACTCATCTTCTTTCATTCCTCATGATTAAGTTCTCTTTATTTCAAGAAAGTTCACTATCACAGGTCTTTATCTTTTGATAAAGTTCTCTTCATTGTTTCTATTATTTTAAAATCTTAACTTCTATTATGTTTGTACTTGGAGCTAACAACTTATTTTTCTTTTGCATGCATTGTATCAGTGAGTTGGGTTCCATTACAACACTGTAGATAGTGAATTAGCAGCCAATGTTATGAAAAATATGCCTTCTGAAGAGTTCCAATTGGCATCATTATTTAAAAGTCTTATCTTCTGTACACAGTGAATTAGCAACCGATGTTATGAAAAATATGCCTTTTGAAGAGTTGGAATTGGCCTTTTACACTTGAAATTTTCACTATCATAGGTCTTTACCTTTTGAAGTTTCCTTAAATGACTTTAAGATTGTCATTTTTGTTCTTCTTAACATTGGTGTTTACCCAACATATAAAAAATGTGGATTTTCCCACCAAGAACTATTATATCTCTATTGGAGTACATACGTAGGCATTGCTAGATCATATCTTTTCAACTTGTCCTGAAGTTCACATATACATTTGTAATTACTAATTAGTGAAAAATGTCTTATTAGAGCATGTAGCATACATAACCCTGGCTGAATTCCTGGCCAACAAGATTTTAGTCTGCAAAGGCACATCAGTCACTCTGTTCTTGGTTTCAGAATCTCCTTTGCTGCCCTCTTGCGGAAATAAGGGATGTCCACCTGAAAAGGAGCATATGAAACACCTCAATGTCTTTCTTTGAGATCTGAAAGAATATTGTTATTGACTGGAAGAGACTGCTCTACCATTGACTCATTAATTCATTCCAAATTATTTATCCAAGCACTGGGTCCAAAACATTCTTTGCATATCTGAACAGACACGACAGTCATTCTACTCTTACTCTCAAAATCTCTTTTACAATTCTCTGGCGGAAATAAAGAATGTATGCCTGAAAAAGAGTGAATGAAGCATAGTCAAAATGTTTGATATCTTATGAAATATAGGGACTGCAAATGTTTTGAAAACCTTGTCTAAACAAACTTTAAGTATAAATCCACTCAGCTCTAAAAACTTAAGTTTTTTTTGATAAAATTTCTTCTGATTATTTCCATTTGTAATATGTTTGATAACAAAGGAAAAATTTCCAAACAATTGTTCTATTTAAGTATAAATCTTTTAGTTTCGTTTTAATTTAGTTAAAAAAAATTAATGTACAGTCAATCAATCTTACAGTTGATATAAATCTTTATATTTTAAAATCATACTTTCCATTGTTTTGCTTTCATTATTTTGGTAAAATATTTATAAACTGATATTTTATTTTTGAAATTTGGATCTTTCTTTCTTCAGCTAGAAAAATAAACACATACAAGCAATCAAACACAGTTGTTTAACAAAGCTTACAAAGGTATTTATCATTACAATTTTTCATATTGATTTAATACCATAAATTTCTATGTCATTTGATTAGTTAAATTTGAAATCTTCTTTTTATAAAATGACTTCTTTTATTGTTTAAAATTTAGATTTTCCTCTATATTTCTATTTTGATTGCAGACCTATAATTTTTGGAATTTAGATTTTTTTTGTAGCATTTAGAGGTTCAAAGGTTCAGGGGAAAAATGTCAATTTATTCATTGTTGAAGGCAACTAATGAGTGCATCAAATGTGAAAATTGTTGAAAAATAGAGTTTATTTTTTCATCTAGGCAATTTCATGGCTTAAGTAGTTTAGTCTAGCAAAAATATGAATCCATTTATAAGTAAACTGTACTAATCAAATAGAACAAAATCCAAACAAAGGAAGCCAACTCAACTTGCAATGATAAAGAAAACACAAATTGAATGGTCTATTTGCTCAAAACTGAGTTTAATCTATGTGTAGGATTTAAATACAAAACACCCAAATACACAACAAGAGAGCTTAAAACATAAAAGATTACTCTTTCCTATCGCTACTACTTCACCTAACTCAGAAAGATAGTGATAGCTAAAATGATATAACACAGTTGCGGCTATGTTTTTCGAAAAATCATGCCAAGCTAATGATGAGTACTAATATTGTACAAGGCAATTTAGAGAGATACGAAATAAACTCTTCTCAACAATGTAAAAACTATTCAATGATACTTATGTCACTCCCAACACAAAAACCAACTCTCCTAATCAATAAACCAAAAAGATGGCTATGGAAATTGCTTTTACCTTTCCAAAAAAACCCAATTACTACTTCACCTGCATTCTACATATGTATTGAAATATCTTATGTATTAGTTGCTTGTGTTCCTGTTAGAGATTGTATTAGTTAATTGTTGGTTGATATCTTAATAAGTAGAGGTTGTATTAGTTATTTGAATGATCAATAAAATATATATACTTACGAAGTAGGGAATAAGGTTTACTTGGTAGTAAATAGTTTTTGATGCATGAGCTTTGACATTGTTTTTGTTGAAGTCATGAACAAGGTTCTGAACCGATGAAATAAATCATGTTTTCTTTAAGGTTCTGTGTTATGAAATAAATCGTGTTCTCAAAAAAATTACAATTTGTTCTTTACTTAATAATTTTATCTCGTTTTTCTTTAAATTTTTGAATAATAATTCCATTTTTTTTTTTTTAGATAATGGAAAATATTGAAGGTCATCAAAATCAAACAAGAAATTCAGTAACAAGTCCAATAGTAATTTTAGATGATGATTCTGTAAGTTCAAATGTGTACAATGAAACACCAATTGGAAAATTAATTAAATCAATTTCAGAACATTCACAAAAGATTATTGAAGAGATTGAAGAAACAACGTACCTTACTGTTGTTGTCGAAGAAGAAGTCCAACAAATGGAAGCTATTGCAAAAAAAATCCATAAAACATGTAGCAAAGTAGTTATGCTCTTTTTAAAAGAAATCTTCTATGACGAACAATACGAGCAAGGATCATCCAACATCATTATTGAACAATTTTTACTTTTTCTAAACAATTATATCCTTAATTTTGTTAACAACTCATATGTACATACTTTGTAGAATAACAATGTATATCCTTCATCAAATACTAGTAAAGATATCTTCATTGTACATTAATTCTTATACATATCACATGTACATACTTTGAAAAATAACATTGTATTTTATTTATTAGATATCTGTAATGATATCTTCTTTGTACAAATAAACAAAAAAATGAATATAATTGTATATTTTTTGTAAAAATGAAGTTCATGAATATATTTTTTAGTGCTTTGGATTCATGCAAATGGTTATGCATTTTTGGATGATGTGTTAACTTTTTGAATCTTTGTACAATTTATGAATGTTTTCATAACTTCCAATACTGTTTGTTTTCATTTATTATCTCTAATCGCATTGATTGGCTCTTGCTTGTGCTTGACAACTGCTTCTTTTGCAATTGTAAGTTTACACCATTTGGGATGTTACTTTAGCCTAACCTTTTTCGCAACAACTGAAATCTGTAGCAAAAAACCAAGGCACCCAATTTCTAACAAATGAAGAAGTATGGGAATATCTTCCAAATGGATTTCATGTGAATACCAAACTTCAATCCCAACTTCTCTCTTGATTGGTTTGAAAATTGATAGTAACATACAACATAAGTGAAATCATCTTACCTTTTACCAATCATCAATTTCATCATGCCCCTATAAAAAATAGAAGAATTTTTTTGGTTGATAGACTATCCTTGTAGCTGCTAATCAAATGCAAATGCTACAATATCTGTGTTGTTGAATTAAGATCTGCATCTAAGTTAGACATATTTTGTATGCTACTTTAGCCATATTTAGTATGCTAAATATTTATCTACAATTATTTCCATATGCTACCCTTGCTTTTGACATATTTAGTATGCTTCTTTAGCCATATAGAGTGGTGAAGTGCATTCTTTAGACCAAATCTTGCTAAAGCTACCAGATTTTTCAAAATATACAAAAAATCAAAAAATATTAAAATATGCAAACGAACAACATGATACATAGACCAGTCCTTACTTCCTAAGTTTCATTCTAATAAAATTAACAAGCAGAGAGTTATTAATAGGGACATGATGAAACCAACATTGAAGATTTTATAATTTAAAATTTTGTAAGGGTGCAACACACTTATTGCTCAACCAAGCAATCCATTAATTTATTGCATTGTACTTCATGAGATATTTCTAATGATTCATTTATATAACACTCTCAAAAATTACCATTGAAATTAGATTTCATAGTATTGGCTTATGTTTTCACTACTTCCAAAGTTACTAGCTTAAAATTGTAATGATTATAGCATTGAAACCAAAAAAAAAACTTACAAGTTTTTTCTTTTACAGTCACCTCCAACCAATTGAGAAAATATCAGGTACATTTTAATTTAAATATAGCTTTTGCAAAATTCATTGAGCTTTCCATATAAATATTTATGAAAGTGCTTTTTGTTGCTTAACAATTTAATTTCTTCACAACTTTGCATAAATCTACATAATTTGAGATAGTCCCAGGGATACTGAAACATGTTTAATAAACATTCTATATCTATCGGGCTTAGATTCTAAAGTTGTAATTTGGAAACATCGGTCATGTTTGGCTTGGCTTAGACACTCAATTTGTAAAAGTGGGTCAAGTTTGACTGTATTCCATATCATTACAACACAATATGGAGACATTTCTCCCATGGTTATCACTCACCTTATACCTAGCTCTGGATGAATCATGGGCTTACTCAATCTTGGGCTTACATGTGCTTGACTGTATTTCATATCATTACTTCACAATATGGTGACATTTCTCCCGTGATTATCACTCACCTTATACCTAGCTCTAGATGAATCATGGGCTTACTCAATCTTGGGCTTACATGTGCTCGGAAAACATTTCTACTTTGAAGACTAATCCAATAGATGGGCTCCACATGCTAAGGCATTGTAGAAAAGATGAAAAATTTAACATAAATTTATATTGGCCATTGTTATGGAATGCCTTTTGATGTAGTATAGGTTATGCTTCAATTTAATTCTTCTGATTTATATAATGGATCACATTTGAATATGCTTTAGTATTGTTATTCCAAGCCATAATTTTTCCACATGACATCTAGTGTCATCAGTTACCCTATTGCACAAACATTGAATATATATCTGCAAACTATCTGTGCAGTGAATGCCTATGATCTTGTACCTCTGAACTCTCAATGCCTAGATCCATGATTTTGGCTTCACATTGCTGAAAGCCTTATGCCTAGAAAGTGTTGTTTGATTTATTCTTTTAGCAATTTATATTCCAATGGGTTTCGATTGAGAATAGAAATGCTGAAGCAGGCTCTTTGCCATCTCATGATAAACAATGCTTGGAGGATTGTAGCTATCTTATGGTGTAGAGATCTATTATAATATAATATTTATAAGTCTTTATTTATTTAGTTAATTGTAGAATAATTCAAACCATGTTTAAATATATGCAATTATAAATTTCTTTACATGCCACGAAAAATATGTCTTTACTAATAATGAATTACAAAAAAATGAAATTTGTACATTACTTGATTAGTTAAATTTTAAATCTTCTTTTTAAATATTCTATATTTTGCTTTATATTTCAATGTTGCTTGCAGACCTCTAATTCTTGAGATTTGTAGCTACCAACCCAAACACAAAAAAACAATCAGACACAGTTCACAAAGGTATTTATCATTTCATTTGTCCATATTAATTTAATTGCATATTAAAACGTGATTTGATTAGTTATATTTTAAATCTTCAATACACATTTCAAATTACTTGTTTTAATTTTTCCAAGATATATTTTCACTATAAAGATTTCAATTCAAATTACACATTGATGTTTAATTTCTCTTTAGACATGGAAAATAAATATATTTCTATAAATTTAATAGATATATTTACTATAAATATATATAATGAAATTAATTAACACATGATATATATTATTATTTATATATTAATTTAGAAAATAAAAATAGATACTTTATTATAATAATGCATTAATTATAAGTCTTTATTTATTCACTTGTTTGTAGAACACAATGAACAAAACAATACCTTTTAATTTACTCTATTTATAACAATTTTCCATAGATTATGGCTATGTAGGGATGGAAACTTCGAACAATACATTTGATCACGGAACTACTTTAGAAAATCAAGCTCCTAAAAGAATCATTCCTATTAAAGCTTTGAATCCTTACCAGAGTAGATGGACAATTCAAGCTAGAGTGACTATGAAACAACTTCACCACTTCAAAAATGCAAATGGAGAAGGAAAAGTTTTTTCATTTGATTTGCTTGATTCTAATGGAGGTGAAATAAGAGTAACATGTTTCAATGTAATTGCAGAGCGCTTCTATTTTACTATAGAAAGTGGGAAAGCCTTTACAATATCAAATAGGACTTTGAAACCTGCAAATAAAAAATTCAACAATACAAACAACGAGCGGGAAATATTGTTGCAAAGTAATTCCACTATTCATTCATGTATTGAGCAGGATACATTGATACCCAAGCACTGTTTCAATTTCACATCAATAAATGAATTGAAGGACATGCAATGCAATTCAATGGTTGATATCATTGGTATTGTTTTATCAATCAACCCATGTTATACAATATTGAGAAAGAATGGCAGCCAAACTCATAAACAAACAATTCAACTTAGTGACAAGTCAAACTACAAAATTTAATTGACCATGTGGGGTGATTTTTGCAACAAGGAAGGTCAAGAACTTCAACAGTTATGTGAATCAAGAATTTTAACAACTCTCGTTGTAAAGGTCGCAAGAATAAGTGACTATGGTGGAAAATCTTTGGGCACAATCAGCACAACACAACTTCTAATAAATCCAAATCTTCTAGAGTCAGAATAGTTAAAATCTTGGTTTAATACAGAAGGAAAAAACTTCACTTCTACCTCTATTACAAAGGAGAATTCATTTGTTAATCAAACTTTAATGCAAAAAACAGTGGAAGAAATAAAAGGTCAACAACTTTCGATATGCGATACAACTACATGGATGTTACTTAAAAGCTACATTATCTTTCATCAAGTATGATAATTTCTATTAAATTGCTTGCCCCTTGGAGACTGAAGGTAAGATATGCAAAAAAAAGGTGCAGAAAAATGGAAATGATAATTGGTATTGTCAAAAATGTGATAAGAGTTTCGGTAATTGTGATTATAGATATCTCCTTCAATGCTAATTGCAAGATCATATAGGTTCAACTTGGGCTACAACTTTTGAAAAAGTAGGAGAAGAAATTATGGGTGTAACAACAAATGAATTGTATACATTGAAGCACAAAGATCAAGATGATTTGAAGTTTGCAAACATTATCCACAAAGTACTCTTCAAGAAATATATATTCATACTCCAAGTGAAAAAAGAGACTTACAACAATGAAGAAAGGTTAAAGTGCACAATCATAAAAACAAAGGACTTTGATTATTCATCTGAAAGCAAGGTTTTATTAGATTCGATTGCTTAAATTTGGGGCTTTCATATTTTGAGCAAAAAAAACCTTTAAACATTTGTGTATTTGAAACACACCCATGTATAGTGTTTTGAATCATGTTAATACTTCGTGTGTACATACTTTGTAAGACACTAATGTATTGTCAATCAAATGTCTCTTAAGACATGTTCTTTGTACATTACTTGTCATATATGTATATAATTGTATACTTTTTGTAAAAATGTTCAACATACATTTATGGTTGTTATACATATTCTTTCAAATACATTCAATGTAAATTAAAATCTCCATATTAATTTAGTTTTCTTTCCTTTTAGATCATGGAAAATATCGATGCTGAAGAAAACCAATTGTACAACTCAGTAACAAGTCCAATAATAGTCCTTGATGACTCTTTGAACTCAAATGTCGACATCAAAACACCAATCCATAAATTAATCAAATCAATATGTGAACATTCTGACAAGATTATCAAAGAAATTGAAGAAGCAACTTATTATATTGTAGATGTCGAAGAAGAAGAAATACACGAAATCGAAGATCTTGCACAATTATTCCATCATACATCTTGTAAAGTTGCAGGATTCAGTCGATTTATAAAAGAACTATACCATGACGCAAAGTATGAGCAAGGATTATCACACAAAACTATTGAACAATTTAAAATATTCTTGAACCATAACTAATGTATTTCAACAATACCCATGTATAGGGTTTCATACATGTTAATAACTCCTATACACATACTCTGTAAAACACAAATGTATTTTCAATCATATATATCTCTTAAGATATCTTCTCTATATGTTAATTCCCATATATATTATATAATTGTATTTAATTCTATAGGTATGTTTTTTGTACATGTCAAGTATTTTAAGATTTCAACAGAATCATAATTCAATGAATTTTAAGAATGCTTTCCAACCGACTTTCTGAATGTATTTACAATTTAATTTTTAAGCATTCTTTTCAATGTACACTAAATTACAAATCAATAGTAAACTGTATTTCATAAAGTGTTATTATATTTCTCCTTTCATACTCAATAAATTTATAGGATTGATTTTTGTTTATTAGATATGGGATGTCCAAAGAAACAATATCAATCTAAAGAACAAAGGAAACAATATAAAAAAGAATACCAAAGAGAATATAGAAAACAACAATGGCAAAAAATGACTGATGCAGAAAGAGATGAACAAAGGAAAAAAAGGAATGAAGCAGATAGAATAAGATATGCTAGGACAAAATTACAATTAAATATACAACATTCACAATCGAAAAATATAGGGGAAGGAAATATAAACATGGATAGCTTTGAACAGGAAAATGACTCCCACTGTGGTTCAAATTCAAATGTTCAAACAATAATTAATCCAAATGGGTTGCTTGCAACTGACTTCAAACATATGGAAATGGTATTTTGAAAGCATTTAGATGCATACAAATCCCCATCAATTTGTCATATTTGTGAAGAATGTTATATCAAAATTAAAACATATCAAACAAAACAGGGCCCTATTTGCAATAGATGCAAACAAGAAAGAGGTGAGAATAGATTTTCAGCTACAAATAATATGAATCTAGGAGAACAACCACAAAAATTATCAAAACTCACGCAAGTAGAAGAAATGTTAATCGCTCGCGTAAGCCCAATTCTGCAAGTCACACATGCAAGAGGTGGTCAGTATAAATATAAAGGACACTCTATAAGCTTTCCACAACATATTGAACACATAGCAAAAAAATTGCCCCATTCTATTACAGATTTGCCAATCATAATAGTTCGAAGGAAAGATCAACGTGACACTAATTATCATTTCATAGTGAACAAAGATCGTGTTTATAAAGTGTTGCAATACAAAATAATGCACGACAAATTTTACTCCGACGTCACAATTGATCCAAATGCTTTGCACAATTTATCTTCAAACTGTGATGAAAATATTTTTCATCAACTACGAACAATGCATATTGAATTAGATGCAGATACAAATGAAACTTTGATTCTTGGACAAATGATGGATACTAATGAAGGTGATAGCATTGATCACACTACATCAATGGCTTATCAAACACCTAATGAACAAACATAAATGGAGTTGATTCATGCATGGGTTAACAACCCAAATACAAATCCAACATCAATTATTGATTGGTCAACAATCAGTTCATCTCCAATAAATGAATATGTAACATCGGGATTACTTGATATGGCATTTCCATCTTTGTTTCTTAATGGTATATGTGATTGGTTAGAGCCACAAATAAAACAAATACATCTTCATGAATATGTAAAGCACCTGTTTTGATACAAAGATGATCGCTTTGCAAAACATCCATGACTTTGATATTATGTCAAATATGATATTGAGGCATCGAGCACAAACATCTACTGCATTTTTTGTGAAAAGAAACATCCATGATATTCCAATCACTATATAAGAATTATGTGATCATATGAGAACAACACCAACATCATATCTTGCAGATAGATTGATGTGATATGGAACTTATTTAAGAGGCACAAGATCATATTGGAAAAAATGTCATGCAGAATTGATAGACATGCTACATCAAATTGGTACACCTACAATATTCTATACATTGAGTGCAACAAACTTGTATTGACCAGATTTACATGCACAAATGCTAGGAACACAACCAACAGATCCATGACATGCACAACTTTGGTGAAAACAAAATATTATCAACAACCCTCATATAGTAGCACAATACATGCACTTACACGACTCTCATTTTTGAAAATAAATCCTTTAAAAAGGAATTAATGTTAAAGATTATTGGTCCAGATATGAGTGGCAACATAGAGGATCAACACACATACATGGATGCTATTGATTGGTCCAACAATGAACAATGAAATGCAACAAAAATGTACTTCAACTACATTGTTTATGCATGGAATCCTCGACATACTACAACTGGACAAAATTTACATGTACATTTTTTATATGCAAAAAAAAAACATGTAAATACATTTCTTCAAACCATCTAATAGAAAAAAATAATTCAACTTCCTATTGCAGGCATTCCAAGATAATGCTATTCATCCATGTCTCAAAAACACAAGGCAACTTGCAGAAACAGATGTAGAAAAGGATTATGAGGAGATAGCAAACAATGTACAAAGACATACAATTTGTAGAAAAGGTGCATGCCTACGGGAAAAAAAGGGAAAAATGATTTGCAGGTAAGTCTTCCAACAAAATTTATATACATTACTCTACCATAGGTTTTTTTCTAATTAATTTTAAAAAATAATTAAATGGTATTAATATGACTTATAGATATAATACTCCATGGCCACTCAATTTAGAAGGACCAAGATTATACGAAAATTTAGAAACTGGTGAAAGAAAATTTGAGCCTCTTCGAAATGACGACAAACTTAACTCACACAACTGATACATTTTGCAACTATGGAGAGCAAATATAGATTGGCAACCAGTTCTTTCAAAACTTGTTGTGGTTAAATACATTGCAAAGTATGTAGCAAAAGCAGAGAGAAGCTCATAAACGTACCAACAAATGTTAATACATCTTGCAAATGTAGAAAATCCAAATGATCTTGCTGCAAAAAAAGAAGCTTCTAACTGAAACAATAATAGAAAGGGACATTGGAGTGCAAGAAACAAGCCATATGTTATTAGAACTACCGTTAGTGGAAAGCAACAAAATATTTATAAACCTAAATGTATCAACAAAAGTTTTCAAATGTGTGCTATTACGTGAAAATAATAACAATGAAGAACAAGTACTATCTTACATTGATGTGTACAAAATAAGGCCCCCACACATGGAAAAAGTATCATTAATTAATTCAGCAAAATCATGGATATATAATGCTAAGCGCAAAAATGAAATCAAATGGAATCCAAGGAAAAACTCAGCTATTATACGAGTATTTCCTAAATTTATATCAATTCCAGCAAGAGAGTCAAACAAATGGTTCGATTATTGCTTCTCAGAATTGCTACTCTACAAACCATTCCATGACATTAGCAGAGATATTGGTCATAACAATGATTCAATAATATCAAATCTGGAAAACTTCAACTATAATCAATGGCATGTCGAGCAAAGAACAATTACAAAAAGTAATGAAGACAATAACGATTCACAATCAAAAGATAGTAATATTATCCAACATACTACTACAGAGCATGAATGGGAAATCATATCAAGGCTACAACATGGTCAAAACATGCACATTTCAGAGATAGATATGTTGGGAAAAAGAGATTTAGACAAACAGACGAATTGGTCTACATATTTCAAAAGTGAACAATACACATATGAAGCTATAAATTTCATTAACACCATGAAAACTAATAGCTCTACAATTCATCATAATGTATCAGAATCTACTACCTATGGAAATCTTAGCAATAAACAACATAAAGCAGTTAATATTATCCTCTCGCACTACACTGCTACTCAGAATAAATAATCACTGTTTATGATTATTCAAGGAACATTAGGAATGGGAAATTCATATATTATAGGTGCAATACAAGAAGCACTTCAGAAAGCTTCAATGCCAAATCAATCTCCCCTTCTTCTACTCGCACCAACAGGAGTAGCAACATTCAATATTGGAGCATCAACTATTCATTGGAAATTGAAAATTCCAATAAGAGACTTCAAACAACTTGAAGGAACATGATTAACACATTTGCAACAGGATTTGGCACATATCAGATACATATTGATTGATGAAATGAGTTTTCTAGGTGAAAAATTGCTTGAAAACATAGATTGTCGCCTCCGTCAAACTTTTCCACAAAATTCATATCAAAACTTTGCAGGTATGCATCTCAATCAAAAATAAAACACCATATATTATTCCTTTTAGCAAAATTTATTTTATATGTACTACAATTGAGTTTTTATCAAAAATAATTAACAACACAATATTTATAAATTTCTTTAAGGAATATCATTGATTTTGGTTGGAGACCTCAGACAGTTACCACCTATTAATGATAGACCAACATATAGCAACAAAAGGCGAGCTAGAATACCATGGGAAGAATTCACAAATGTAATTACTTTAGATCACATTTATAGACAAGATGGATTAAACAATGATCAACAAAGATTTCGTCAACTACTAGCAAACATTAAAGATGCAAACCCTACTATAGAAGACTGGGAAATTCTAATGACAAGATCTAATACAAGACTTGATGCAACAACCAATGAAGACTTTGAAAACAATGTTCATTTGTTTGCAACAAATGAAAATGTTCACATCCACAATAGGAAAAAATTACACTCATTGGCAAAACCAATTGCACGCAACTTTCCAACCAAAAATGGTGGTAACAGTTTAGTAGAAGATAATGCAGATGATGAACTAGATATTGAGTTACTATTGAGTGTAAATGCAAGAGTTATGTTAACATCAAATATGTGCATAGAAGTAGGACTTGTAAATGGAGCTCTCAAATTGGTTCAAAAGATTGTATAGAAACTAGGAACAAGACCACCACAACCATCAACATATGTATTGGTCAAATTTGACAATTACTCTGGGGTACCTTTCGATATTGAAGACCCATTTACTGTACCAATCACACCAGTTCAACGAGGAAGCACAATCCAAATACCTTTAAGATTAGCTTGGGCACTAACAATACACAAAGCACAAGGTCTAACTCTTCAAAAATCAACAATCGATATAGGACCAACAAAAAGAATAGGATTAACATTTGTGGGAATTTCTCGTGTCAAGTCTATACAAGGAATCCACATTATGCCTCCTTTCACATTCGACAGATATGAAAGAATGAAGAGAGGAAAATAAATTTCAAATAGAAAAGCAGAAGAAAATAGGCTTAAAGCCTTAGAAATTAACTAATGTAAATTCTATACTAATATTTTCAATACAATCAACATTTGTAGAAATAAAATGCATCCAACATTATTTCAATATATTTCAAATGTTGTACCTTATATTATATTCTACCATGCAAAATTCAATATTATAGTATTCTACACTAATTCTTACATTTGTGCAAGCCTTGCATGCAATTGTTATTAAAAAAATCTATGTAACTAACAAATGTAAATTCTATACTATTGTTTCAATACAATCAATATTTGTAAAAATAAAATGCATTCTATCTTATTTGACTATTGACATTTTCTACTTTTAATTAATAATTCATTTTCCTTACAGTAAATTGTTTGAAAAAAAAATGCTTTATGCATACAAAAAATAATATAGACATGATGGATGAGTGATCAATAATATCAATACTCTCAACAATCAATATGCTCCATGTAAAGATATCTCTCGACGTAATTTAGATAGATTATTCTATAAGATAACTAAACTAGTTTATATACCTAGATTATTTTGAAGATATATAGGTAGACTATGTTAAATACAATTTTAATATACCTAAGATAACTAAACTAATTTATATACCTAGATTATTTTGAAGATATATAGGTAGACTATGCTAAATACAATTTGAAGATATCTCTCGACATAATTTAGATAGATTATTAGTTCCTGCCGCCAAGGCAGGAATACTTATGCATTCGCCCAGAATGCTTTTAACCGGCAGCATCGACCAATCACATTTCGCCATTTAACATATTACTTATTTTTTTGTATAGTTTGAATTTGGAGAGCTATTTTTTATATTGGAAAATTAGCATTTATCTATTTTGCTATTCGTCCGAGTAGCTTTATAAATCATTTTCGTTTTAAAAATTCGAGAAAATGTGAACGCATAAATTGATTAAATAAATTTAAGCGAAGGCATAGTTTAAAAACTGGCGGCTAGAGGTACGTAATCCATGAATGCAGATTAAATGCATTAAAATATCTGGAAAATGCGAGCGCATAAAATGATTAAATAAATTTAAGCAAAGGCATAGTTTATAAAACTGGCGGGTAGACGTACGTAATGCATGAATACAAATTAAATGCATTAAATGGCATCTGGCTCGAGGTGAAGGCGCTGGAATGGCTTGGTGGCCACGCATGGCCAGGGTACTTTGGTCATTTAATATAGAGTTAAGCCACTTGCTATGCATCTCTGTTACTTTGCGTGTGTTGTTTTTGTGTTCTGTAAGTGCGTGTTTTGAGGAAGAGTTTGTAGCGACTGAGCAGGAGATGTTATAGTTGCAGAGTCCAAACCCAGAAATGAGTTACCTGAGGTGATAATTTGTTAATTTTTAGAGTTTCATTACATTAAAGTGCATAACAAAGCTGTATTTCATAGTGCTCTATTGTGTGGCTGAGCAGGGGATTTTGTAGTTGCAGAGTTGCGCACTGGACAGCGAGAAACGAATTGCTTGAGGTCAAAAGAGGTAACTTTTCTTTGTTTTCTTCTATTTGATACGAGAAATGCATTAAGGCATTCTTATAATTTGATTATAAATTCATATTTTTGAAATGTGAAGGTTTCATTTGCATTTGATAGGAATTATGTAGAAACCCTCTTGTCCATTTTACTTCATGCATGTGAGCCCTAGTTTGTATATTTTTTATTACTGCAAAGCGGTCCCATAAAGAGAGCTTTGGAACCAAAATTATGTCAACGTATGCGATAATGAGAGCTTTCAAACAATGAGTATTTTAAAATTATAAAATACAATTTGCATTAAAGCAACAAAAGTTCTTACTTAGGTTCTTTTTCGTCGAATGAATCTACATAAGAATTTTGTTTTGTTTTTATGAATAACATAGTATATGTCACTCATTGTACTCATTTGTCTGGACTGTCCTTGTAATAGGGATTGGTGCTTTCAAGTCTATTTAAACAATCACGCACAAACTGCAACGTGAGGTTAGCATATTAACCTTCTCCTTTTTTTTTTAAAAAAATGCAGAGTTTTGCATATATGCGCTTTTGGGAAGGTTTCCCATGGTTGTAGATGAAATAGTATATGTTTTTACAGTTTGCTCATTTCTCAATTTTGTCATTGTACTAGGAAAAATTACTTGTGCCTATAATAACAGCCAAAATTTGTACATTGCTGCAAGTATACTTGATCCTTCAATAGCAGATTGCAAGGTCAGCTTTCCAAATTGTCTTTCTGCTTTTCTTGAAATGCAATTGAAATTCTTCAATATAATGACTGCATAAAGTTCTATTTCATGTTTTCATTTTGTCATCTTGTATTCCTCATTTCTTTGAACATAAATGATTAAAAAGGGTGCTTGTACATATAGAAATAGGAAAATGCATTTTCCACAATTGCAATAGTAATTTGTCTTCGAAAAATAGAACAAGTTTTGCTTATGTGTTAACTAGTTATACTTCCTCTATACAATATCCATAGAATAGAATGAACTACTAGAATGCAATTTTCAAACCCTATTTGCAGTTTCAAATAGCCTATAAAGTCATAAGTCTTTGTTTTATGTCAACTGGTTTTCACCTATATGCATTTAAGGCAATTTTGTTCATAAGACTAGTTATATCTGTGGCAAGTTGCTATGCACTGTGCAAGTGAACATATGTTTAATCTTCCTGTATTGCAAAAAAAGACCAGAAAGTTAATTTCAAAAGCTGACATGGCACATGAGTACAGTGAATGATGTACTACGTTACTCATAGACATGACGCAATATTTTTTCATGGTCTTGTTTACATGCAAAATGACATTAACCACAATTTTTTTTGCTCACATTGCCAATTTCACTGTGTGCTTTAAACCTCTAAAGTAAGAGAAAACTGAGGAAAGAAACTATTTATTGCCTCAAGTAACTCGTTTCTGGTTCTGGACACTGTAACTATAACAAAGTCTGCTCAATCACTGTAAACTCTCCTAGAACAAAGACTTGTAGAATAGAAAAACAATTTGCGCAGAGTAATAGTCATGCTTAACAAGTGACTTAAGTCTATAACAAATGAACAAAGCAGCCTGGCTATACATGTCCACCAAGCCATTCCAGCAGTTTCTCATCCACCCACATGCTATTTAATGCATTTACTTTGCATTTATGCACTGTGTGCCTGCACCTCTGAGTTTTAATCTCTTTTTTTTATTATTTAATCAATCTATGCCTTCGCTTTTTCTCAATGGACCTATGCCTTTGCATTTTCCTCAAATTTTTAAAACTCCAATGATTTTTAAAGCTATTCCCACAAATAAGAAAAGCCATAGATCTTCTTTGATCAATCAATGCCTTTGCATTTCCTTGATTTTTTTAAAACATAAATGATTTATGAAACTATTCTCTACATGCCACTTAATTCATGTTCCTGTGAATAGATTTTAAAATCATTTGCTCTTTGAGAAAATCAGTCACTTAGAAGTACATAGAAACAAAGGAATCCAATTACACAAAACATTTAAAGACCATAGACTGAGATTGACAATGTGAGCAAAAAAGATTCTTAGCCACCATTTCTTGCATGTAAACAAAGCTACCTGAAAATATTGTTTTGTGTTTGTGGCATTGAAAGTATACATCATGCATTGTACTCATTTATCTAATTTGTCAATGTAACAGGAATAAGTACATACAATCCCGGTGGGGGACAGTGGATGACAAGGTCAGCTTGAAGAATTAATACTATTTTTCCCTTGTGCTTCTAAAAAATTGTTTGCTGTATAATATGTCACGTAGGCTTCTGCTACTACTCAACATCCATTTTCCAACATATATAGAGATTATTATCTTCCAAGATGCTCGACAACATGATTAATACTATAGAATGCTATTGAGTAAAAGCAAATAGGTGACATAGGAAAAAACTATAGATTTAGTAATCTAGATGATAGCTTTTGATACTATTCATACATAACATCTGCTATTCTCAAATACATTAGGATACAAAAGAAACAAAGAAAATGATAGACGTCGACACCTATGAATTGACAAAGCACCCCCAAATATCAAACATTGACTATGCGCTTAAGAGCGAGGGGCTTTGCAGATTAAGTACTTTTGCATACAATGTTGGCGATTGTTTGTTTGACTCATTACAAGTACTGCTTAACAATCGCTACACATCAATTCAACTACAAAACAGAGCTATAGATTACTTCTTGAGTTGCCTTCAAAACAAGGACAACGAAGCAATAAAATCATACAACTATGAACTAGACCTTGATACTCTATATACATTGCACAAAGTACATGATCCGCAAAGTATTTCCGCATAATGCGATTATTTGCAAAGCCACAGGAAGATTGCACTGAAAGTGGATTATGGGGTGACTTATTCTGCATTCACTGGATATCCAAATGGCTGAATATACAAATATGCCTTTGGTCAAGAACAACAGCAAGAAGGTACTTAGAGTTCAATAGTTCTGATTACACAGAATCAGTCTCTATACTATTTCATGACATGAATTCTTTAAGTGGACACTTTGAACCATTGTTAAAAATTGGAACACAAAACGTAACTTCAAAACCGCCCCTAGGTTCACATGAAATTAAAAAACTGTGCACAAAGTATCCTCGAATATCAAACATTGACAATGTCCTTAGAGCTGAAGGCCTTTGTAGATTAAGCACATTTGCATACAATGTCGGCGATTGTTTGTTCGACTCGCTTCAAGTACTACTTAACAATCAGTACACCTCAACTCAATTACGAAATGGAGCTATAGACATGTATGTAAAATAAAGTCATATATACTTTAAAATCTGCATATTTAATTGTTAGAGTAATTTTCATGTCATATTTAATTTGTATAATTTTTTTTGTCTAGATTAATTGTTAGAATGAGACATCACAAATCAATTTAAGGGACAATGAAGTGCATATGACATGGGCACATAATTGATTGGCTCACTAATTATGAGCATCTAAGCATACATTATAATGTCTAAAGGGTGTATAGCTATCTTCCTAGTTACTTGGAACAACATCAAAATTTAAAACCTTGTATATAATCACTCCTCTACCTATTATATGGTAGGATATAATGAGTGGACAATATTTGAATGTTTTTTTATGTTTTTAAACTATGCCTTTGCTTAAATTTATTTAATCAATCTATGCATTCACATTTTCCCGAATTTTTAAAACAAAAATGATTTATAAAGCTACTCAGATGAATAGGAAAATAGATAAATGCTAATTTTCCAATATAAAAAATAGCTCTCCAAATTCAAACTATACAAAAAAATAAGTAATATGTTATATGTCGAAATGTGATTGGCCAATGCTGCCGGTTAAAAGCATTCCGGGCAAATGCATAGGCAAATTATAAATGGGTTCACAAGAAAGACCTTTTGATTCTGAATCCATATGCATACTTTGATTAAAACTAGTGGCTGAAGGTACATAATTCATTGATGCAAAATTAATGCATTGAATAGCATCTGACTAAAGGGGAAGCTATTTGGATTGCTAATTAGTCTTTGAATATATAACAAGGTTCAAGGAGAAAACTCTCATTATCGCACACGGTGACATACTTTTGGTTCCAAAGCTCTCTTTATGGGACCGCTTTGCAGTAATAAAAAATACACAAACTTTATAGGGCTCACATGCATGAAGTAAAATGGACAAGAGGGTTTCTACATAATTCCTATCAAACGCAGATGAAACCTTCTCATTTCAACAAGAAATTCGAATAGATAATACTAAAAGTAGTTTAAAATACGAATTTATAATCAAAGTATAAGAATGCCTTAAAGCACTGTGAAACCCTACTTGCATTTCACAATTGTAAACAAAGAAGAAGGTTCATTCTAGAAACTCACCCTGTACTCTTTTCTTAAAGAATTTGCTACAATTGCAGAGTTTAGGTTTACATTGTTCTAAACTTCTCATTATGGCATAGGTTAACAACACATTGGCTCTAAAGCTCTCTCTATGGGACAACTCTACAACAATTGAAGATATATAGTCTTTACAGGGCTCACATGCAGTCAACAGAATAGACCAAAGGGTTTCTACATAATCCCTTTCAAACCACATTTCATGGATCCACATTTATTCGACGAGTTTTGTCAAACAGTTCACTTGCCTTTTGTATGCTTCCATTTTTTGCATATGTGCCTATGAGGACAATAGCTATGACATTTGACAAAATTCTTCTATTTACATGCACTATGCATCCTGCCCATAGATACACATATACATGCATCCATGTGTACTACAATACATGCATCTATGTATACATGCACGCATGGATATATGTATCTATGCAACTTCATATGCAATCCATGGATATTTCCATACATGCATATTTAAGCATTTATGTATCCAACTATGCATGCATCTATCTATCCATGCAACTATGTTTCTGTGTATTCTTCTACCTATAGATGCATCCACGCATTTATGTATCTATGCTTCTATGTGCATATGTATACAGGCATCTATCCATATATGTGTCGATGTATCTATGGATATATCTATTCATAGATACATGTATCTACGCATCTATGGATACCATGATGGATGTCCACATCCGTGTATCTATGGATACATGTATCAAGTAGCTCGTTTATGGGTCTTGACTCTGCAGCAACAACATCTCCTGTGACTACACAGATCTGTAAAATAACAAAAATGAAACACTCAAAGTAATCACAATGCATCTCTAGTCACTTAAATCTATATTACATGATAAATCCACATGCCATTTAATGCATTCACTTTGAAACACAAACAAGAAAATAGATAAATACCAGTTTCCAAATAAAATAAAAAAACTTTTGAAACATCCTTATGCACCTATGCACAAATACATATTGTCTAACATATTAACATGTACATGGTTTTCCACTGTTGCTTTGTTAATTGGCTTTGATTAATAAGCGAAATCTGCATAAGGATAATTATAATTAATTTTGTATTCTTATGGATCTGTACACTGGTTAACAGCTAACTAATTAATTAGATATCGAATGATACAAGCGTCGATGAGAGCTACAAGCTAGAAGAAAATGACAAAGTTAACATGCCAATATGAATGTGTCTAGACTGAATACTCATTGATTAAAATTTTCTAAAAACATTTCAATCTCATATGGTTCCTTCCATGCATACATCCATGTCTCTTTTACTACATGTCATTGTCTATCTATGTATCCTCAGATACAACCATCCATATATTGATTCATGTATATATGTGACTATGTATACATGCACCTATCAGTATATGTATAGATGTTTCTATCGATACATGTAGACATTGGTATATGCATATATGCATCTCTGAATACTATGCATGAATACATGTATGTATGGATATATGGATTCTATGCATGCCTACATGTATATCATGTATCACAACAACATTTGCACCATACGGAACAAAGAAAGATATGAACAAAATATCGTGGTTACGCAGTCAAACAGAGGGCTTTCTAGATAATTATACAGTGATGCACACATCCATGCTCTCCAACATATTAACATGCACATGGTTTTCTACTGCTACTTTGTTATTTCGCTTTCATTAACAGCTAATATGTACAAAAGCATAATTGTATTTATTTCTTTCTTTTTATTTCTGTGTATTTAAACACTAGTTAGCAGCTACCTAATTAGTTACATATCAGATGAAACAAGGCTAAATGAGAAATATGGAACTGACTAGATTGACATGAGTCAAATGTCAAGTGGTCCTATTAGCTGATACGCTATGATTACTGTGACATTTAAGCATCTAACAAGTCTCATGGCTCCAAACCTGGTATCATCTAAAAGCCACATAAATATTCAGTTTCCAACCCGATGGGGTCATTCTATACTTACTATTAATTGTTTAATACAACTACATGCAAGTAGAAATCACAACTCATGGCATCCTTATACACTTATGCACAAATACATGCTCTCTAACATATTAACATGCACATGGTTTTCCATTGCTACTTTGTCAATTGGCTTTGATTAATAGCTGAAATGTGCACAACGATAATTATCATTATTTCTTTCTTTTAATTGTTATGTATTTAAAGACTAATTAGCAGCTACCTAATTAATTACATATGCATTATTACAAGGGTAAATGAGCACTAGAAACTCGATAACAATGACACAGTTAACATGCCAGTATCAAGGTGTTCAGTCTAAATACTCATTGATTACAATATGCTAAACATATTTCAATTTTATATGGTTCCGCATATGCATATATAAATGTGTCTCTTTCTTCATCTCATTATGTATCTATGTATCCATAGATGCAATCATGCATATATCGATTTATGCATATATCTGCCCATCTCTCCATGCATCTGTCTATATATGTATGGATGTATCTATGGCTACATGTATACATCAATTTATGCATATATGCACCTATGAATTGCATGCACACATCCATGTATATATGCATCTATCGATATCTTGCATGGATACATGTATATATGCATATATGGACTCATGCACCCATGTATATGTCTTTGTCTCTGCCCATGTGCAGATGCATATATGCATATTTCTACACATCCATGTATCTGCACACCTCTCTCTGTAACATATCTATCTCTGTCTGCATACATGTGTCTATGCATCCATCTATACATGTGTGCATGTACAACATGCACATATGCATTTGTGCATGCATATACAACACTCTTCCTTAGAACACAAGCATGTACAACAAATATACATCCACAAAGCAGCTGCGATGCATTGCAACTGGCTTAAATCTATATTAAATGGCCAAAGTATGCTGGCCACCCATGGCCACCAAGCCATTCCAGTGCCTTCTCCACCAGCCAGATGCCATTTAATGCATTTGCTTCAATTATTTTGACCTCTCTATGTGTTCGCATTTTCCTGATATTTCAATGCATTTAATTTGCATTCATGGATTACGTACCTCTACTCGCCAGTTTTATAAACTATGCCTTTGCTTAAATTTATTTAATCAATCTATGCGATCACATTTCACTGATTTTCTATAACAATAATGATTTATAAAGCTATTCTGATAAATAGAAACAGATAAATGCTAGTTTTCCAATATAAAAAAATTAAAAGTTATATGTTCACATACATTCATGCATATTGTCCATACATGCATATATGCATATATGCCTTCATCCATATTTGCATGTGTATATGAATACATGCTTCCATGTAACATATGCATTTGTATCTATATGCAAATATGCATGCATTCATGTATACATGTATTCATTTCTCCATCTGTCCATGTAGTTTGTTTTCTGTGTATACATGTGTCTGTCAATGCATCCATGCATATATCTGTGAATAGCTCTACGTATTTCTCTGTTCATGCATTTATTGTTCTCTAATGCATCAGCATATGCATTTTTTCAGTTTCATGATCTTCCATATTTATTGTTTTCATAGTATATGCATAACAACTTTCACTTTGTCTTCTGTTTTGACTCTTCTATCCTTAAATATCATTATATTTTTATATCTATTCTTCTCTTGTCGCATTTCAAGGAAGCTCAAGGATCTCGGCACCTTGTTCAGTACGAAGGAGAGTGAGAAATGGGACATGAGTCTTTTTTCTGTGTTTGTATTGAGACACTCAGCCCTATGATGATTTTAAAAAGCATAACCAATAACAAACTAGACATTCTTCCACCCTTTGTTGGAAGAAATGATCACTTCATACCCTATCGATTCCATTCATTTCCATTTCCACCCTTGCACATCCTTTCTTCTCAAATCAAATACATTTCAAAACCCATTTATATGCTTGCCTTGCATCACACCAATGTGTTGCATTCCTTTTTTCATTCAATCCAGCTCACTCATTCAAATTTTTATTTCTTGCATTTAATTTTAAGCGTATAACTAAAAAATGATAAATTCATACCATTTACATTCCATTCATCCTCATATCCACTCTCGCATATCCTTGCCTCCCATATCAAATACTTTTCATAACTTATTCATATACCTTGCATCTCATCATTCTCTCAATTCCCTCTCTTTCTTGCACTTACATAGCTCATTCTTCTTTATTACCCTTACATATCTTTATCTATCTATAGCTCAAATATACCTTCATCCATCACAACAAAATTAACACCATACCAAACAAAGAAAAAAATGAAGAAAATATCAAGGTTATGCAATTAAACACTGAGGGCTTTGAAAATAACTATCATAACATAGAGTTGTATTCAAGAGTTCTTTTCAAAACGTTTTTTCTAAATCCTGTTTATTACAGATAACTAAAAGCACATATGACAGTTTTTTGGAGGCTAAAATGTATGATCAGATTTAACAAATTTTTACATGTATCCATGCATTCAAATGCATCATTAGATATCCTTTATACACTTGTTCAAAAAATAATAATGTATTATTCTTTTGTTTCGATCATAAATGTTTTTTGTATATCTTTCAAATGCAAATTGTTTTTGACATTTCTAACTTTATGCACACAAGCATATATAGATTCTTGTTTACATTCCAAATTACACGGGCACATGTACACATCGATGCATGCATAAATGTTTGCATTGATCCATATATTTATGCATTCCTTCGATATATGCATTGCTGATAAATAGTTAATTTTTCTTGTTTTCTTTCATTTAATACTGCAAATGCAAATTGAGTCTCATTGTTAACATAGAGTTGTATTCAAGAGTTCTTTTCAAAATGTCTTTCCTAAATCCTATTTATTACAGATCCCTAAAAGCACGTATAACAGTTCACCAAAGGCTAAAATGTATGATCAGATTTAACAAATATTTACATGTATCTATGCATTCAAATGCATCATTATATATCCTTTATACACTTCTTCAAAAAACACTAATGTATTATTGTTTTGTTTCAATCATAAATGTTTTTTTTTTATATGTTTGAAATGCAAATTATTTCTAACATTTCTAACTTTATGCACGCAGGCATATATAGATTCTTGTTAACATACCAAATTACATGGACACATGTACACATCCATGCATGCATAAATGTTTACATAGATCCATATTTTTATGCTTTCCTTCGATATATGCATTGGTAATAAGTAGTTTATTTCTCCTGTTTTCTTTCATTTAATACTGCAAATGCAAGTTGAGTCTCATCGTGCTTTGACACTCGTTTAGATGCCGAGGATGCTTTCACTCTTGTATGCATTATGTGCACGTCGATACATGTATACACGCATACATGTATACGTAGATGCCTCAAGCATTGTTACAAATGTTTCTCTCTCAATAATTTGCATGCAAAGTGCTATAAACATGTGAACTATTTTAGTGTAGCTACATTTTATCTTAGGTAATAAGGTTCTTTATATCTTTGCAAATTATTTTTTGTTTAATATATATACACAAAAATATTTATTCGTATTACATAAACAAGATTAAAATCTTATTTATAATAAAATCAATAGCTTTCTAGTGATTCATCTAAGAATTTATTGTAATATTTATTTGACTTATTACATTTTAATAAGTCAAATTATTACATTTTATTTTGAATGCAAAGTGCTATAAACATGTGAATTATTTTACTGTAGCTACATTTTATCTTAGGCAATAAGGTTCTTTATATCTTTGCAAATTATTTTTTGTTTAATATATATACACAAATATTTATTCGTATTACATAAACAAGATTCAAATCTTATTTATAATAAAATCAATAGCTTTCTAGTGATTCATCTAAGAATTTACTGTAATATAATTACATTGTTCTATACACAAAAATATGTTTTCGTATTACATAAACAAGATTAAAATCTTATTTATAATAAAATCAATAGCTTTATATAGAACTAACCTTCATACTACATTAAAAAAAAGATTGATTGATCTTAGAAAAGTTTACACTCAAATGAGCTACCCCTATCAATGTTCCACCTAACACTAGTGTTTCTACTAGCACTTGCATATTGTGATATGATAAAGTAAAATAACTCAGTTGTATTAATTAACGTAACATGTGTTTTAGAACATTACACTAAACATAATTTTATTTACAAATAGACATAGAAGCAAAAAAAGAGGTATGGTAAACTTTGTTTAAACATGCATATAAATATGTGTCTATATGCAATAATGCGGGGACATGGATGACATCTTTTTTCTTTGGATTTATTTTTAAAGTTTAGTACAGATTGATTTCCCAAAATTGCAAACACGAATGGCCTAGAAATTACTTTCAAATGTCATTCTTATAAAATGTTGTAGAGTAGATTATTTTCTTCTTATGATAAAATGTATGCGTCATGTAAAGAATGCATTTTTTTTAGTGCCTGGGCACATGTTTTTGTAAATTGTTGCAAATGATATTTGATGCTTTAGAAATATTCCTACATCAAAACTTTGTTTGAATTGAAATGACTAATGAATTTATGGGGCAAAAGGTTTATTAAAAAAAAAATTTAAAACCTGTGCATTGGTCATAAGTAGTTTATTTCTCTTATTTTCTTTCATTTAATACTGCAAATGCAAGTTGAGTCTCATCGTACTTTGAGACTCATTCAGATGCCGACGATGCTTTTCACTCTTCTATGCATTATGTGCACGTGGATACATGTATACATAGATGGCTCAAGCATTGTTACAAACATTTGAGATTATTTGCATTTAATAATTTAAACAAAATAATAATACATTTTTGCTTCTTGAATAAGATCATAAAGAATGTTTCTTATTGCAAATGTATACATATACACATAAAAATACAAGTATTCATTGGTATATCTATAAAAAAGTTCACGTATACATGGTACCCATAAATGCAATTTTGCATGCATCCATCGACACATGTCAACTGTTCACATGTCTCTATGGACCACGTTGCCCATGGACCCTAAACATTGTACGCATTAATGCACCATTGCAAATTATTTCAAACTTTCCTAACTAAATTTAATACATTTATATTCCTATCTCCTATCTAATTACTTTTTCTAACTCATAGCTAGATGCTTTTTACCTCTCAATAGGAACTCGACGCTTGCGTCACTTGTTCTATAAGATAACTAAACTAGTTTATATACCTAGATTATTTTGAAGATATATAGGTAGACTATGCTAAATACCAATTTGAACTAGATTAATTTGAAGATATATAGGTGGTGGCTACGCAAGTGAAAGTGCTCAACGAAGCCGTTAAATTTTAAAAAACAAAATCGAGTTAGCGTATATTCTCCGCAACTTTAAGTCTATAAAATACCCACCAAGCGAGCAGCATCGTCTACTAGGAATTTAAATTATCCAGAGCGAGCTGGAGAAAAATAAGACCAAAACAAAAACATGCCGGACTTGGCCGTGCCCGCGGAACCCTGTTTTGAGCGCCCTCTGTTCGGAGGCTCCATTTCCACCACCTTTCCTCAGCGTTTTCAGGTATTTCATTTTTGTTTATTCTATTTTTAGAATACTCTTTATGGCTTTAAATATTCAGAGCCTAATGAGTACAGGGACAGGGATGCCGTTTCAAAATTAGGGTGTGGAGCATGCGTCTGATACACATAAGTTTCACCAATATAAAACCTAAAATGAATTCCCAAATACGAACGAGTTCATTCATCTTAGTTACCCTCTATTGGTTGAAAATGTTTTTTCCAAATTCAAGCTACCCAAAACCCGCAATTCTTAGTCTTGCTTTCCTTAATATAACAAATCCTGTCGACATATTCTGCATGCGCTGCAAAATTCCTGCTAATTTGAATTTCTTTGTTTGGACTGGCAGCAAAAATCTTGCGTAGGGTCTTTTGACCATTTGTGCTCAGAATATGCAATTTACTCTCGATTTTTGTTTTCGTAGGAGGAGACATCACTGAGGTGTCTGGAGAATCTGGGGATGCTCCGTGCGCGCTAGATATTTCTCCTACATCAGGGAGACATTTCCTGCATGACACCCCAATTCCAAGAAACACAGTTTTCTTTGAAAGGTCTAGCCAGGCTATGGGTCTCCATGTTATGCTGTTAAGAGAGAGGGTAGTTGCCATGTTTGAATACACGTGTCAGCTCTAGAATTAGACCCAGAGCCGAGAATCTCGTGTTGAGTGTGAATTGTGTTGCAATTCCTCTTGATGAATGAAGCTTTATACTTTGTTCTGTGTCCATGTATTTCTGTTATGAATGCCTAAAGGATGCTTTAAGGTACCGATGACAACTTCAGAGTGGTTTAACTATGATAAATTACCCTTATTTTTAACTAAAGATAAAAAAGGTATATTAAGATTTCACAGGGTTACAGAAAATCGATCATCTGTGAGGCACAGGTTCAATCCCCTGATCCTCTCAGTCTTCCATGTAGTTGTAGATATTATTGCACAGATAATCAAGAAATGCTATATTGCGGATTCAGTTAAAACGATAGGGACAATCTTCCAGGCAATAATAAAAAACTTACCAACTGAAACTACAACCGGTGTTCCTAGTGGCATTGCTATTGGTATTGAAATCAATAAGCAAACTACTATAGGGCCAGAAGAATGCAGTGATGCTAGCAGAATCCCTCGTCAGGTAGCCAAATAGGCCCTAGGGGACTAAAACATTAGACTTAAGGACCCTAGAATTCCCAAATCTTTGTAATATTATCTCTTGTAGAAGCCAAAACCACTATCCCAAATGGAAAATATCTTGATATGCTCAGATCTTATACCTTTTACTAACACCATGCAAAAACCAGGGATGTGGGGTCCAAACTGTCACAGTTCTGAAAAGTCAGACGCAAGAAAACTGTACACACTTGCTGGAATGTTGGAAACAACCACAAACACAGGAAACATGAAATTTACAATGTTGCCTGGTAGCAACAAAACCCACTGAATTCAGACAACAGAGGAAGAGAACTGCCAGGTTATAGTATACCCCTTATGAGCACAAAAGGACGACAGTTGTCAATCATCAAGGACTTCCCAAAGGTGGGACTTCCCCATGGGTATTCGTTGCGATTTACAGGGTCTTCCATTATGATTTGCTTGGCATTCTGTCACGATTGATTTTGTGAGGCCTCGGTTCTGTGAAGTCGCAGGGTCTTCTGTCACTATTTGCAAGGTCACAATTCTGTTGCAATCTGCAGATTTTTGCAGTTCATGAAGCTTTCATTTTCCATGAAGGTATTTGCAGGTCTTGTGTGACCATCAGCTATGTGCTGCTTTCTGCTGCAGATAACTTTGCTCCACGTGGCTTTTTGATTACTGCTAATGGAGTTTCCTTTAACACAGGGATCCAAAACTCCCTGCCTTCTCAAGGCATTGTCACCACAAAACAAATACTCCAGCCTTAGATGAAGAATGTCTAGGGCACAAAATGCAGGGGTTGTTGTCACTGTTTCAGAAACAGCTACAGAAAAAGGATGAAATCATTGCCAATTTGTAGGTTAGAATCACCCACCTTGAATAGGTTCAAGCTATCATCCGTGACTCCCCTTTCTTCCAGCAGCTTAACAAAGTGGTCTCCGATAATCAGAATAAACAATCAGAGATAATTACTTGGTATGAGCATCTTAAAAAGGAAAATGCAGCCCAAGAACAATCTTTCCAAAAACAGGTTGAGCAGCATAATTCGTGGGTGTAAGTGATCAAAGGGAGAAAGACACCACCTTGTTGAGATGGCTGTCCAAGTGTAGTTCGAAGAATAAAGGGCACAACAAACCAAGGCACTCAATCTTCATGTCCTTGGCATCACTAAGTCCATTTATCCCTTACAAGCTGGTCACACATTCTTGTTCAAATCTTTAGACTTGAATGTAATCTCCCTTAACAAAGCTTGGACATTATTGGACAACACTCTTGTCATCTAGTTCCGATCTGTAGAAGAATGTTTGCAAGCTCTTAGTCAAAGAGGAAACTCATCTCCCTCCCTCAAAAGATTTATCTCGATGTGGGCCTTACAAGACTTCAAGTGGACGCGCTTTAGAAAGCTCATATCCAACTTGTAGTTGCTAGGAAAGAGAACAAATGGGCTGTTGTCCCAAATTGTAAAGCCATCATTTGTGACTACCCCCTTGGGTGGTTAGGCTTTAGATTGTTTGCATGGTGGAGTCCTCGGGTCTTGGTGGGTGGCAACATCTCCATTACCTGTTGAAACTACTATGGTGCTATATTGCCTTCTCTAGGTGCTTTTCAAGATTTTATCTCTTCTTGAGATCCCATCCTCTTCATTGAGACCCTTGAGAGCCCTCAATGGGCTATCCTTGAGGAGGATTGTCATTGATCTTTCATAATCTTTTGTTTTTTTATAAACTTCAAGAAGGCCTTTGACTTGGTTTGGAGATACCTACTTTTTTAGAGGTATGTGATTGCAGTAACTCTCATTACCATAGCTTGGAGGCTTGATGAGATAGTTATTGGATAGTTCTGTACTTTCTAGTCTTTTTGACTTTGTGAAGATTATCCTTGGGGTCAAACAAGGGTGTCCTCTCTCATTGACCCTCTTTAGCATTTACATTGATGAGTTGGAGGAGTTGCTTCGACAACATCCTCATATGGATGATGGTTGCATTTTACATGATGTGGTTATATCCATCTGCTTTTTGTTGATGATGTTTTTTTCCACTATCAATTTGTTGAAGGCTTACATCGATGACTTGATACCCTTGCTCATTTTTGTGAACTTTGCTAGTTTGTGGTCAACCTTAGTAAGATTAAGGTTATGTTTTTAACGTCTCCAACTATTGTCTTTCCAAATTCCAATTCTTCTACAAGGGGCAGCTTTGGAGATCACATCAACTTACACATACTTGGGAGTCCAATTTTCTAGTCCATACTTCAACATGAAGCCTACCTCTAAATTTTGTCTTTGCAATCTCTCTCTATCTTGGAGTGTCAATGTTTCTAAATCCACTTCCAAGATGTCCCTTCAAAGACACATCTTTTTGATACAATCATCAAGACTACAATTGTATATGGGTCCAAGGTTTAGGGGCCTGGATTGGGATCTGTAGATTGGGCTTGCATTGAGAGTGTCCATAGTCTCATGTTGCAACACATGATCCATTTCAAGCGGATTGTATATGGGTCCAATTTTTGGGGACCTAGATTGGTATCTATTGATTGGGCCTAGATTGAAAAGTTCCATATTCTCATGTTGCAACACATGATCCATTTCAAGCAGATTTTTCCTTAGAGCATTGTTTAGGCCAAGTTTTCTGTCCAACTGCTGCATCTCAATATTGTCATTGGGCTTACTTTCTACATTTGTAGACTTAGACACATGGGGAATTCAACTTCTCGTTGTGAGAGGTATCCATTCTTAGCTCTTTGTTCCTTTGAGTGAATTGCTTCATTGGGCTCCAATAAATGCCAACATTGTCGGTACTTTGAGACTAGCTTGCTCTTTCTTTCTATCAACATCTCTATTGATAGACTATCACCTTTTAGGTATTCCTCGGAAGCTTTTACTCGACTCCTCCTTTTGAAGGCGACCATCACTAGAGTTGCCAAAGAGAACATTTATAGATAGTACATTTAGGTCACTTGATAGTTGGACCTCTTGTCCTGTGTCACTTAGCTTGAAGCTTGCTTTTGAGGCAAAGCATTTCTTAAAGTTGGAGGATAGTATCTTAAGTCGACCTCATTATCTCCCGTGTCTGGTCATTGGCCAATTGAGCGTGTGTATTATATTTTGTTTTTGTTCCTTCCCTGATTTGGGCCTCTCTAGAATTTTTCTCTTCATTGAATTTTCTATTGTATACTGATGTACTTTTGAGGCCCATTAACCTACTTTTGGTCACCCGTGGACATTAATATAATTTGTTTCTTTCTGAATTTTTTCCCTATTGATATTCTGATAGCATGGCATCTTCATATACTTTGTTATCTTGTAAATGTCCTGGGATATGTAAGCCACTTTCCTTTCAGCCTCTGCAACTCCCAAACATTGAACCACATCTCCTGAATGTTCACAAAATGCTCCACTAGGTCCTTCTGACAATGCATATTTGTAAAGTTTATCTCATTCACCACTTTTAGTCCGTTCATGGCCTTTGTAGGCACAATATTTTTATCCTTGCATTCCAATATTGACTGTACCTCCAACCACTGGCATTCCAACTTTTACATGGAACTTTCAAGATGGTGTGTATTCACAGGGGAAGCAGCATTCAAACTCTGTTCACCAGGAGTGCCTTTTGCAGCTCTCAAGACTGTGAGTCTCTGCTCCTCTATCTGAGTACTAAGCACTTTCACAGAGTCCTGTGGAATCTAATGTTTCTTTTCAATTGTCTGATCTCTGTAACTGAATCTTGGTGTATGCTGATTGACATTGATTTTGTTAATCACTTTCTGATCACATGGGCTGCAATATTTTAAGCCACTTTTCTTTCAGCCTCTGCAACTCCCAAACATTGAACCACATCTCCTGAATGTTCACAAAATGCTCCACTAGGTCCTTCTGACAATGCATATTTGTAAAGTTTATCTCATTCACCACTTTTAGTCCGTTCATGGCCTTTGTAGGCACAATATTTTTATCCTTGCATCCCAATATTGACTGTACCTCCAACCACTGGCATTCCAACTTTTACATGGAACTTTCAAGATGGTGTGTATTCACAGGGGAAGCAGCATTCAAACTCTGTTCACCAGGAGTGCCTTTTGCAGCTCTCAAGACTGTGAGTCTCTGCTCCTCTATCTGAGTACTAAGCACTTTCACAGAGTCCTGTGGAATCTAATGTTTCTTTTCAATTGTCTGATCTCTGTAACTGAATCTTGGTGTATGCTGATTGACATTGATTTTGTTAATCACTTTCTGACCACGTGGGCTGCAATATTTTTTCGTACCAATATTGACAGCCACAACCTTCTCAAACTGAATTCTGCTCTTTAGTGGTTCCTGGGTCTTCTTACACCTTCCAGTTTATAACAGAATCTTCTTCTTTAAAGTCCCCAACCAGAGGTTTGTCTATATCTTTACAATGTGGAATAAGCTAGTGCTGTCAAACCCAGCCAATGTTCTCTATACCATTGCTCAAGCAGTGACCGATTCTCCATCTCTTTTTATCACTTTCTAAATTGGTAATGGCATTCCTTGGCGTCTTAATGGTAAAGAAGATGTTAAACCAACTTGGAGAAGTAAAACAGTTGCCAACCAAGCCAGACAAGAGACTGAAGAATGTATAGAACACTGTAATAAATTACTCTTAACTGAGCTTTTTCCACTAATTGCTCTCTGTGATTTCTTCAACAAATCACTTTCAAGGTTTATCTAATAGTTGAAGACCAATTTACAGGTAGCACACTTCTGGGAAGGTCAATATTAAAATAGAGTTACAATTATAAATTGAGGAACCAAACAATGCCTGATTGAATTGCAGAAGGGGCATAACTGATGTTTCTGCCCTTGTAAATAATATTAATTTAATTATGGGCAATGAAGTTGTACTTATGCTCTTATATCTGGACGTTGATGGAATGTCAATGGCTAACAGAAGCATCATTTCTTATTGTTGGTCTGTAGGATCTGAGCAATATTAGAGAGGTTCCGGATCATCAGGTTCTACCTTTTTTCTCTGACTACTTTTTATAGGAGTTTCTTTACAATTCTCAATGCTTTTAAGATATGAAATTTTCATATAGTTTCATGTATGGTGGATTGCCTCTAGCAATTTATTTGCCATATATTGTCAACTTGGTTTTACAATCTCAATTTATACAGGCCTAGTTTATTTAGATACACTATGGGGGTCTTGGAGTATAAAGATTATCATTGAATGCTCTTTGGAAGGTCAAGATTATTGAAGTCAATATGTAATTTCACTTTGCAAATTTTCCTGTTCATGTGTGAAGGAGGCATTTGCAGATCCAAATCGCGATGAAAGCCTGATAATTGAGCTATTGGATCTAAAGCAAGATGTTGCAGATAATCAAAGTGCATTGTGGTTTCTTCAGGATCTTGCCAATGAACAAGATTCTTCTGGAGATCTTGTATGTTTATTTTCTTAGTGTGAGTTTTATTGTAAGGTGGAAATTCAAATTATATGAAATATGAAATGCAGAATCCCAGTTGAAGTTTCAGAACTTCATTTTTCCTATTTATATCTTGCCATTTGCAGTGTGTGTGAAACTTTCTGAAAATACATCTAAAATAGGAAAAATGCATACATAATTTGGTCCTTGGAAACCAAGGCAGAGTTAACTTCTAGGGAAGTCCTTAAATAGAGGACAGTGGTATTCTTTTTGTTTTTATGGAAGCACACATTTTATGCTTGTCTCCAATCAATCACCAATTCACCAGTATAGTGCTCAGTTGAATGTGATACTGTTGCAAAGTCAGTTTTAAAGTGACAACTTGATGGTTACACTTACTACACAGGTGTGTTTATTCAGAGTTGGTATATTTAAATTTTCTGATTAATGGTGATGGCAGGTTGTAGAAAATGTGAGTACTGTCGCTTCATCAGATGTGCCATTTCTTGATCCATCAACAGTTGTCACAGCTGCTATTGGTCAAATAGTAAGCCTTAAACATAAACAAAACTTTGGTTCTTGAGTGGGGTTCAATCATGCCTTTTCTTACAATTATACATGCACATATTACAATTTATACTTTACCGATGTTAATATTGTTGGTTTATTTTACATTAAGTTTACGGTCAGAACAAATTGAATTAGGTGACTTTGCCAAGGTAGTATCCCTAACGTGATGGGTAAACTGCATTCATAACATTTTTTTCTATAAGTTTGAGGTTAGAAACTTGGTTACTTTGGGCTTTAACATAGGTAGTGTACACTGTATTTAACCAAAATGGTTGTGATTTCTGGCTTGAAATACGATTGCAGCTCAGTTCTCCAAGACGATGTCTTTGTTTGGTTTGATGACAATACTGCAGTTTATTGCAATCCAATGGATTAGAGTGCCTTGGATCTTGGCAGAGCCATCTTAACACTTCACTGACTAGAGCTTTTCATTGCTACCTGTTATTTCATGAAAAAAATGGTTCTGCTAAAACTTTCTATATATTGGGAAATAATGTAGTTGGTGTACAAGGTGCCTTTGCAGATATTTTCCAATCTCAATCACATAGTTTTGCAGTCAGTAACATGTTCAATGTAAATTTCTACTTTGGAAACATGGGTTTACAGAGATTAGTTATTTTATCACATGAGAAGAAATTAAGAAATCAACGATTAAAAGGGCATGCAAATATCGGATTTCTATCACAGAAATTCTTTTTTTGATCACGATAGATAATTTATATTGAAATATAAGAAATTACAAGCGTCTGCAACGCAGGAATAACCATCCACCTCCATCGTCGGGCAAGATGACAACCCAACCGAGACTCAAAACCGAGATTTCCCCAGACCCGAACATGCAACGACAACTACCCATGAAAACTTAGAGGATAGAGACGAGGGGTCACAGACCGACCACAACCCACTTGAAACATAGCTGCCAAAAAAGTGCAGAAGACCACAAAAAACGGCTAGTAAAAATTTCAGACACAGAGCCAACCCTTACATGAAACCATTGACCTCCGCAAAACAGACAAAGCCCTCCAACCAGTCAATTCCCTCCGACGGCACCAACTTTAATTTGCGTTTCAAGAACTCCACGGCCACGTCCGCAAGCTTTCTGTGGCGAGACAAAGCTGGCCCTTTGAGATCAAGGAGGAAGGGATACACCTTGACAGCTTCCTCCGTGTGCCATAAGAGAGGCAAATCAGCCGGGCGCGGTATGCCTTTGCCTAAAAGGGCCGCCTTCAACGTATCTTCAAGGCCACCGAGTAAATCCATGCGGAACAAGCGCTCCATCAACTCCCGTGCCAACTTCTTCGGGGTTTCCAGGTCCAATAACACTGCGAGAAAACGCGAGGAAATATGGGCATTGTCTCTGGCATATTCCCTTCGATGCAAGTGTTCATTTCCCAGAATCATCTTAACCGCAACCAGCACACAGGATCTTCCTCGAGCAAAATACGTTTCAGTCTTTGATCTGTGATTTCCCTGAAAGCAATTTGTCTCTCCGTGGCGACCAGAGAGACCGGCGTGTCAACACCGAAGCATTCCAAACCATCCAATGAAATATGTATGGTGAATTTCGATTTTTTCGACCCCTCCATGATAACTGCTACACCCTGCACAAGAAGAAAACAAAACCAGAATGCAAATACCAAGCACCGAAATGAATTTAACGGATCCAAAAATAAACCCGTGAGAATCCGCTTGGCCATCGCACAAATGCCGAAATAATGAAAGGACGATCTTCGCATCCTTGCTATGAAGGATGGCTACGGACGCAGTCCGAACACCTTATAACTATAATCACTTCAAGTGAAGTGAACCGCCACCCGGCCAAACAACAGTCTTGTCAATGGATGCCGTACGCGACGTGTCACAGAATGGAAGACTTGAAAGCAAAGCCAATCCTCCTTTCTGACAATCATTAAAGCCCCGCTTCAATCGAACCGTTCTCATTAAGAAGGCCAACATTCCCTTCTATGAAATAAGGATGGCCAAGATATGACGTGGTTGTGTCGCCTCAGTATCCTCTCCCACCGTCCCGAAGCCAACTCACACACCCCCCAGATTGGGTGTCAAAGGAGAGGCAGGGGAGGGACCCACCCATCCGCCCACTGAGCGAAGCTAAAGATGACATTCTTTTAAACCTGGACCAGTAACCCCCAAATTAGATAGGAGGTCAGCCTCCTTGTTACCTTCCCTTAGGGTATGATTTAGCATTACTTGTTCAAAGCAATCCATCAGCTCAATAGCCACTTCCAAATACACACTTAATTTCCAGTTGTGAATCTGTCTTGTCCTCAAAGCATTAATAACTAATGTTGAATCACCTTCAATAACCAAATTTTTGATACCTAATTCTTACTGAATTTGAGTCCAAGTACTAGAGCCTGAAACTCAGCCGCATTATTCGTACCATCAACAAGAGGTTGAGCAAGTTTACCAAGAACCGCACCAGTGTTGGTTCTGATAATGCACCCCGCACCTGACGGACCCGGGTTTCCTTTTGAGGCACCATCAAAATTTAATTTGGCCCAACCTGGTTCGGGAGGGGACCACTGCGTCGTTTTGCGTTGTTCCGAAGAAGCTGCTCTTTCTGAACTAGCCACAGGAGGGGACTTGATACCAAACCATTGTTTCAAAATCCATGCATCCCATTTAGTAAAATTGGATTTCCTCTGTTTCACCAGCAGCTGTGAGTTGAAAAGTTCTACGATGCAAGCCTCTACCTTGCACTGTAGCCTTGGGATCGATAATTCTTTATCCTGAAATAAGCGTCTATTACGTTCCTTCCAGACTTCCCAAATGAGGATCGAGGGACTCATTACCCATAGGTCACCAAAAATGGCGTTGTGCTTGTTGCTTGGCCACGAGATTAGGCATTCAAGCAAAGTGTTTGGAAAAACAGTTGACCACTTCAGTTTAGTGCACAGCCAAGTCCACATTTGATAAGTAAAGTTGCAACTCAAAAGTAAGTGATTCACACTCTCCTCAGCTTTCTTACACAAGGGGCATCTGGTTGGACCAAGATAACCCAACTTCAAAAACCTGTCGCCTATGAGTATTTGGCCTTGGGCAGCAGCCCAAGTGAAGAGCCCTGCTTTCGGGAGACATACCTTATTCCAACACAGATTTAGAGGAAGAGCTGCAGAGGATTCATGAGAAGTTAACATATTGTATCCAACTTTGGTCGAATAAACACCATTTGAAGCAGCGTCCCACCGAATACTATCTACCCCTTTTCTGACCCAGATCCTTCGAGCTTCCATTACGCGTTCAAATAAAACCATTTCATGACTTTCCACATTCAAGTTTCGCACCGATTTCCACTTCACAAAACTACCCCCTGAGGCTTCTTCAAGAACAAAGTAATCTCTAACTTTTAAACCCCAGGAATGTTTAGTCTTCTCCATTATGTTTGAGAGTTCCGGCATGTCTGCTAAGACTGGGTACCCTTCCCATGAATCATCCCAGAATAAGGCCTCCTGCCCTTCCTTAACCTCCCATGTGATAAAATCTGTAATCAATTCTCTGCAACTTTTAATGAAATTCCAAATTCGAGACCCAGATGGAAGAGTATTTGCATAAAAAAATAATTCGGATCAGGTTCCAAATATTTTGCCCTGACGATCTTAACCCATTTGAGATCTGGCCGGGAATGGATTGTCCAAGCCAATTTTGCCCCCAACGCCTTATTTTGTTTTAAAATGTTTCTTAGCCCAGATCCGTCATTCTCCCTCTTCTCACAAACCTTTTGCCAGTTAATAAGGGGGATTTTTTTTTGTTCTGAGCTGCCTTTCCAAAAGAAGTCCCTCATTACTTTATTTAGGTCTTTGCTTGCACCGCTATTTAACTGAAGACAGGACATCAGATATATTGGCAGGGCTGAAATGACTGATTTCAGCAGAGTTAACCTCCCAGCCCAAGAAAGCCATCTATTCTTCCATGAAGAAATTCGGTCTTTACATCTGCTCACTATTGAGCTCCATGCATTGTTGCTTTTGGTGCCTTTATCCAATGGAAGACCTAAATATTTGCAAGGCAATTGCCCCATTTTGAACCCTAGAATTCTCAATATTTGCACCTCATTTGGGCAGGTTGTATTAAAGAAAAAGACCTCTGATTTGGCCTTACTAACTTCTTGACCTGAAGCCCTAGAAAAATCCTCGAGCAATGTTTTTAACCTTTGCGCCTCCTTTGCCGATGCTTCACCAAACAGCATAGTATCATCTGCAAATTGTTGATGTGTAATATTGGGAAGGCTGCTGGTGACTTGCAAACCTTGAATCTCCCCTGACCGTCTTGCATTTTCAATCGATCTCCCTAATGCTTCTACCATTATTATGAATAAGAACGGAGATAGAGGGTCACCCTGCCTCAGCCCTCTTGAAGCAGTGAAGAAACCTTCCGGTGAACCATTTACAAGCACAGAGAAACGCGGGCAGGCTACCCAACCAAAGATCCAATTCAACCACTCCTTCTGAAAACCAAAAGCCTCCAATACTTTAAAAAGAAATCTCCAATTCACTCTATCATACGCTTTTTTAATGTCCAGCTTCAGCAGCATTCCTGCTTTTTTTAATTTTTGAATTGAATGAATGACTTCTTGGGCAATGATCACCCCATCTAGGATAGAACGCCCAGGAACAAAGCCTGTTTGTTCTTCAGAGATAATAGTGGGAAGAATTCTCTTTAACCGGTTAGCTACAACTTTAGCCAAAATTTTGTATACTGTGTTACAAAGCGAAATTGGACGGAAGTCTTCCCATCTGTCAGGTTTCTCTTTTTTTGGAATTAAAGCGATCAAGGTATTATTTGCTTCCTTTAGAACCCTGCTATTTAGTCTAGAATCTTCAATAGCTTCCCAAATATCCTTTCCCAAAAAGTGCCAGCATTTCTGAAAGAAACCAGCTGGGAACCCATCTGGTCCAGGGGCCTTCTCTGGCTGCATCCCAAAGAGAGCCTCTTTTACTTCCTCTACAGAGAACTTTGCATTCAATGCTTGCATTTGATTTGGGGAAACCAATTTCGGAATAGATTGCAGAGAAGCATTCTGAGCTTGCCAATTTGAACCTTCCCAATCATTAAGCAAATTCTGAAAAAAAGAGACCGCAGAAACCTTAATTTCCTCTGCATCTTCCAGCATTCTTCCATCCCCGTCATAAAGACAAGTGATTCTGTTGAATTCTCTTCGAGCCTTTGTGGAGTTGTGAAAAAATTTTGAGTTCCTATCCCCAGATTCTAACCAAACTTCTCTGGATTTTTGACGCCAAAAAATTTCTTCTTTGGAAAGGATGTCGTTCAATTTTTTGGATAAAGCTTTTTCTTTCATGTAGCACTCTTCATTCATGCCATTCTTCATAATTTCATCAGCTAAGGAACCTAATTCTGCCTCCGTTTGCTCTTTCTCTCTGAAGATATTTTTAAAACTCTCTTTATTCCATTGTTTAAGACGCTGCTTCAGGTATTTTAACTTTGTAATTACATTGAAAAGACTTGAACCACCCGGAGAGCATTCCTTCCACCATTGTTCAAGTAACTCTAACACATTTGGGTCCTTAAACCACATCATTTCAAATTTAAAAGGACATCTGATCGGACCTTTCTCACCAGTAATAAGCAATTGCACTGGGAGATGATCGGAACCAGTACCAGAGTTTATCTTGCTTTCTAGAGAAAAGGGAAAGGAGCCCAAATTTCCTTTGAAGAAAAATCGATCTAATTTTTCCGCAATACTTCCAAACCCTTTCCTTCGGTTTGTCCAAGTGAAAAGACCATTGCCTGTGGGAATTTCCAGAAGAGAGTTTCTCTCCACGAAGTCACAAAAATCTTTTTGAGACTGTAGAGTTTTCCCAATTCCCCCTAACTTATCCTCCTTCTTAAGAATGGCATTAAAATCCCCCCCTAAAAAACTACATTCTTGTTGCCAATCTTGCAAAACAACATCCAGCTCTTGCCAAACTAATTTTTTCTGAGTGCCCAACAAAGGACCATACACGTTTATTAAATTGAATTGAAGGTTCGAGGTTAAACTTCTTACCTTACACGCCATCCAGTGCCTACTAATCTTCAAAGCCTCCAGAAAGATTGACTGAGGCTTCCAAATAATCAATAAGCCCCCCGAAGCGCCTTCAGCTTCCGAACCAAGCCATTTCCAGGATCTTAACTTTTTTTCAAATTTTTCCAGATCCGACTTATCTAGTTTTGTTTCTTGAAGAAGACAAATTTCTACTTGACACACTTCAATGTGGCGCCTAATTAGGTTCCACTTGTTAGGGGCATTTAAGCCCCTAACATTCCAGGTTAAGATTTTCATTGCTGTTCAGGAAGGGCTCCACCCTTCCCTACTTTTATCATAGTGTCAATTTTTTTTTGGCCATTGGCTTCCCCGTCCATCTTTCTTTTCTCTTGATTAGGGATCCTACCCCTCTTTTTTTGTTCCCCACAATCTGGAGTTAATTTGAGGATGTCCCTTCTGTGAATGCCTAAACGAGATTTCGCTGCCTGCAGATCCTCTGCTAGCTTCCGCTTCCTACCTGATTGTGGGCTTAGCAATTCTGTTGAGGCTTGTTCATCTGATTCCCAATAATCCTCCATTCCTGCCAGACTGAAACCCACCTCCAACGATCCTGTCCTTGATTTAGCCGCCTCTGCTAGTTCCACAAGTTCCTTTCCTACTTCAATCAGAGAGTCCAGCTCCACATTCATGCCACTATCCCCCATAAGAGCTAAGGTTTCCGAGATTTTGTCGTCTAACTCTTCAAACTGGACCCGCTTCTCCGTCTGCTCTTCTTGAGTGATCTTCCTGCCTGCATCTTCACCCGTGGGGGTAGGAGATGGAGTCCCAGTTAACGTAGCTCCCCCCATGGGGGCCGTAATGACACTATTTGCTTTTGGAGAAACCCTAGAGTCCTCTATCGGTGACTTCTCACTCCCTTGCTTTGGTGATTTTGGAGTTTCGGATAAGATTCGTGCCGCTGCTCGAAGGTTTGCTGAAGGGGTTTCCACCAAGCTGGATTTACCTGCCACTTCATTTTGAGTTCTGCAACCTAGCGTGCGTACCAGGTTATTGCGCATTAAAGAGTCTCTTACTAATTTTTGAACCCTAACCCCATAATCCGTGATGAGCTCAATCTCACTCCAGAACGGTCTATCCACAGTGTTTTCCACACAGATGCGCACATAGGTTTGATTTCTCTTCGCCAGTTTCCTTTCTTCTGCACAAACAAATGTGCCCAACTGGTTTGCTATTTCCTCAAGAATGGAGGGCGCCCAGAACTCCTGTGGGAGATTTGGTAAGCTGTACCATTCTTGAATAGATTCCATTTCGTGGGTTGAAGGATCGAAACCCATAGACCACTTTCTTAAATAAAAGCCGCAGCCATCGAGGACCCAAACCCCATTTACTATTTTATCTCTGATAGTACAGGATGGGCAAACAACTAAGAAAAAATCATTTTGGAGCATTTTAAACTGCAGCTCCTCACCCCACCGTTCTTTCCACCAGCTCACCAGATAATCCCAGTTTAGATTCTTCCCAAACCACTTTCCAAACAAACCTAATTGTTCTAACCTCAGGACTTCCGCTTGCAAGATCGAAGAGCTGATAACGACTTTGGTTCTTCCGCTTTTAGCTTCTTTGGACATGGAAGAGACATGCTTGTTTTGTACTTCCTTTGAACTTTCTTCCCTGACTTCCTCCCATACCTTGGACAAAATTTTTTTTTGCCATTCCATTCCTCCCTTCCCATTTTTGGAAGTAGGGTTTTTTTGCGAAGTTGGTCTGCTCGGCCATGATGGAATATTCTGCCTGAGTTTTTCTTCATTCTGATAACGGGGTCTGCGAAAAGCTTCATTCCTGTATTGACTATACTTATTCCTACCACGAGAGGGTCTCGCAACCTTGTTCTGAAGATGCCCGTGACCCTTGCCCGCAGAAAAGCGACCGTGCATGACATGATTCTGTGGTCGGGCCCAACGGTCCTGCCTCCAAACATGTTCAAGATCCCCAGACCTGTTCGCGTTGGGACCCCCACAACCGCTGCTACCACTCCTAAACTTTTCCGACCGTTGCTTTCCGCCATGGCGCTGCAGAGCTCCATTCTTGAAACTAATATCTCCTCTATCACAGAAATTCTTATTATTTATGTGCTTTTTCTTTAGTTTTGGACAATATTTGGGTGGTCCTAAATGATTGATTCGCTGAAATTTTCCTATCTCAGTCAAATAGTTTTGTAGTCAGCAACATGTTCATTGTAAATTTCTACTTTGGAAACATAGGTTTACACAGATCAGTTATTTGATCATACGAGAAGAGATTAAAAAGTCATGGATTTAAAGAAGATTGAAGTCATATTTCTATCGCATAAATTCTTATGATTTATTTTCTTTTTCTTTAGTTTTGGAGAATATTTGGGCGATCCTGTGGTGAGCCCTGCTGGCTCTCAACTCAAACCCCAATAATTTCTTAAGTCTTAATGTGTTTTTTTAGTTTTTTAAGAGAAAGTTTGTAGACAGAAGAGAAGGGGCGCATCATATAAAAGCTCATAAATTGAGAAACAGAGCTATTTTCTATAGAATGAAAATGCAGAAGGTATTATTTAACAATAACAAATAGATCACAAGTGCTAAACATACCAGAATGTTTCCAGATTATTTATTTAAAGAAGTAAGCCAACTCGCCAGCCAAGAATGGTGAAAACTGGCATATGTAGACGCCTAGCCTCCAGAAATGTCTTTCCTCACTCAGAAACAGGATACAATGAGATAATAATGGTAGCCGCCCATAATGAAGCTCAAATAGGAGCCAAAAAGCAAGCGCCCTAGCTTCTAGCTTCACACGCCATCCTCCAAGAAGGCACAAATTTCAATGCAAATGGTACGGCCCAATGAAGAAACTGAAGGAGCAAAGCTGGAGCTACAGATCTGCTGAAGATGGCGACTTTGGATGAAGTAACCCTCTTCCTTATTGCTAGCAATTGAATACTGAATAATAGAACCCTGATTGAAGCATGTAGAACCTCTGTATGAAGCTCTCACAATTGCACAAATTCGACTGGTCTCTCACAGTCTCAAAAGTGCTCAACATTGAAGAGATATCGTTCTCCAATGGAAGATTGCTCAAAACCCTGATCACAGGTAAAAGCACAGAAGGAAACCCAAGGCAAAGTTGAAATAATCAAGAATGATGTTCTCATTGCCCAAAAATTCCCTTATATCAAAAAGGCACGCATTTCCAAGAAGATACGCCCTTTTCCACCATTTAAATCTTTTAAAATATTATTAAGTCCTTTTCAATAGTTATGAACTTAATATTTGGCGCCCACTTAAATGATTAAGTGATTTAATATAAAATCACCCTTTTTATGAATATTTAAGTGATATAAAAGGGATAAAGTCAATTTGACTTTATAATAAAATAATAAGTTAATTAATAACTTAAATCACTTAAATAAGCATAACTTCCTCAAATCTCCATAGAATTTTGTGCCGTCAGAAGCTGTCAATTCCTGAACTGCCAAGGCCTGTTGTGAACCAATCATTGAGCTCTGAAAACGAGAACGATCAACTCCTCTAGAAAACACCACTGACCCTCTAACCAATCCAACTAGCCCACAAGGGTCCAAGAAAAGGCTAACACATTGTTTCCGAGAACTGACTAGAGCAGGGACATCACAGATCCTAAATGATTCATTCTCTATTGTGGCAACGAATGAAAAATATTGAGATTGAACCTTTTCTATTATGACTCTGTCTAATACAGGTTTACCACAGTGGTCACTGTGTTAAGAAAAGTAAGTATTTGGAGTATATATGTCATAATCTTCAAGAATGTTAGTGACAATGTTTAAGTATCTTGTTGCTGTCTTATAGTAGGAAAAATACCTGTCCAAGGTGTCAATGAGATTCACATCTTTGCTTATGATTTTGTAGTTAGTCTTTATGGATGGTGCGCTCATGCCAATAGGGTACACTTACAGCACATGCAATCACAGTGCAACAACATCTTGTTTCTGATTAACACAAGAATTACCACAGGGTGGTTCAACTATGAAATGAGTTGCATAAAATTTGAAGAATTTCAAGGATTATATAATTTTCAACATAATGAAATGAATCTCAATGTTCCAAGAACAATTTAAGTTACAACTTAAGGAGATTTTTTTTTTCACTAGTAACAACATAAAAGTAAGCCATTTTGAAAAATAATTGAAGCATCACATATCTGAAAAAAAATTCAAGCTTGGAGCAACTGTGATCTCCCTCTTGCCTACAAGTTTACAACCTATGTCACAAGGTTCGCCAAACTTTATGTATGAAGTTTGAATTTCAGCGAATTCGTATAGAATCTAAAAATTCATTCTAATTCGCCCTAAAGTTCGTATGGATCCAAGCTTGGGCTTTTCTAATGAAAATATATTTGGCCATTTGGAAGAGGTGAGAAACCTTGGCAGCAATGAAGTTCCTCGTGGCCTGAATATGGTGGTAAATAATGGAAAGGAAACTCTCTCAATTGATGAGGTCTTCAACATCCTTCATCCTCCTCTCCTTGTATTGGCAGGTGCAATTTTGGGTCTTGCAGACAAGAGTCATGTGAATAATGGAACAACAATAGAAGGGAGGGATCTCGAGTTGCGACTCCCCCGACTATTTAGTATTTTAAAATATTTATATTGGATTTTAAATTATAGTATATTTATTATTCAATATATAAAATTTATATTTATTATGTACATATTAATAAATTAAAATAAAAAATTTGAACATATTTAAATTATAATGTATACAAATTTAACATAATATTGTTTTATTTTTAATAATTTTAATTTAATAAATGTAAAATATTTATATTAATTTATAAATTCAATATAATATTATTTTATTTAATAAATAATAAATTCATTTGATTATTTTATTTTATAATATAATTTTATTTCAAATCTATTTAGCAACGTTAAACTATTTTGACAATTATATATAATTTTTAAAATTCAAATTTATATAAGACGAATTTAATCACAATTTTTTTGTTGTTGAATTTTTCTCCTTGCCGAACTTCATTTGAATTTTATGATTGCTGAACACAAACGCAAGCTCAAACCTTGTGACAGTTTACAACAAAAAATATAATTCTAGTAGCAAGACACACCTACTGCTTCTCTTTCATCTTTCCCTCTTAAACAGTGTATTGAGGTTGGTGGAAAAGGTGTGGAGAAACTTTCTTTAGAGTCATTGTTAACAAACAGATTTTGCATAGACTCAATTGGCCGATTTTTGGGCGACTTGAAGTCAACATAAACATGCCAAAAAACATTATATAGAGACATTTTTTAAGGAAACAAATGTTTTTCTATGCTCTCTTCTCTAAAACAACTTTGAAGACATGCAAATATATTCAATTACATGCTCACAACTAGAATATACATTAAAATAAGAGTAGTGTAGAAACCCTTGTTTCCGTCTTCCGAACTTTGTTTTTTTTTTTTTGTGATTTTTGGTTTTTTTGTAGTTTTTGCATAAATTGTGAAAGAATGCGATTTGCAAGAATTGAATATAAAATTCAAATAAAATCATACAACTCCGGAAATGATAGAATCTATTGGAAATGCTGAAGCTAGACTATTTATTTATCTTCTGGAATTATTACAAAGAAGATCTAATAACATGCAATCAAAAAGGCAATGATCTTTCGATGTAAAAACCTGATTATTGCAGCAAGCTGAAAGAGTACATGAAATGGTACGGCTTCAATATAAATCTACTTCTCCTCCGTCGATGCTTGGAAAGTGATCCAGAGATAAGCCCAAATGTGTGAAACCCATAACCCTAATAGAAGGCGATTTGCTCAAAACTGAAGGTGCGACTTTCTTAATGGTACTGCCCTGCAGCAGATTTGTAATGGCTTTATGACAGCAGCAACAATAAAGTACAACCCTTGAAAAGAGTGCAAGATCTTAGTATAAGATGCCTGGTTTGAAGAACCTTTCAAAACCCAAACAAGAACTCAAGATGAAAACTCGTGAACGTCGCATAACTTCAATGAAGATATCTCTAAATGCATAGGATCAGCTGATATTTCATGTACCGAATCGCAACAATCAAGATGGCTCGTTCTCCATCCTGTAGACAATAAAACCCTTGGCTTCGCTCCGGAAGAAGTCTTGTTCAAAAATTCAATATTCAACATAATGAACTTCTTCACAATGAAAAATACTTATATTCTCAAGAGGGTCGACTTTTTCCTCAAAAGGCATCATTTAAATAAAATTGAATTTTATCTTTTAATATTTCCAGGTTCAACGCACTTTTTAATTATAAATTATAATTAAAAAGTGGCCCCCTTCAATGTTGGTCGACCCTTTAGAAATCACTTAAGTTATAATATTAAATAATATTATAACTTTATATTATAACTTCAATAATTAATATTTAATTTGACAATTAAAATATTAATATCTTTCTCAATTTACGTCCGATTGCGAACCGTCTGAAGCTGGTGAATAAGTGATTGAATTTGCACACGACCAAATCATACTGCTAAAAATAGCAGGGTGCTCCGCTGAATGACCTTACTAAAAATAGCAAGTCAGGCAAATGATGTTCGAATGACCGAACGAAAGCCAACTGGTAAATCTGACAATGGCCAAGCCAAGCTCCAACAAGACCCTCTAACCAATATTAGCTCTACGAGGGCTAAGAATAGGCTAAATCCACCGAACTCTCGATGTCTTTAAAATTGGGGACATTACAAGTAGAAATTGAATTTAAGCTGAAGAAAACAATTTTTTTTACATATACAAATCAATATTATTATATTTGGATGGGAGAAATTGTGAGGAGCTTTGATAGGGTTTCTTGGCTTTGTTGAGTGCACATAATAACACAGTTTTTTGCAAGATCCTTTTAGTGCTTGCTTGCATTTATTGCGGTCCCTTTTCATTCACTAGGCTCGAGGGCATTTTTTGGCCCCTTTATAGCCTCAATTTTTCATTCCTTTGCTGTTGCTGTTGTTACAGTGGAAAGCTTGACGACGACCATCAATGGCATCCCTGCTCAAACACTCCCAAAAATTCCTTTTGAAGTTCTTTCACGAGGTAAGTCCCTTGACCCACCTTTAGATGTTGTGCTTCCCATTCTGGAGATTGAGAATGCCTATAAATGGCTTGAAAATTTTACTCTAATTGATTATTTGGTGGGTGGAGTTCCCCATGAAAGCTTGTTCAGAGATTGGGTTGGCAAAGCCTGTTCCCCACATGGGATCCGCCTTGTTGCTATGCAAAACCTCACTAAGGGGTTTTTTCTTTTTTGCTTTGCTGAGGCCAATCATGCTAATGTTATCCTCAAACAGGGCCCATGGCTTGTCTATTCTTCCCTCCTTGTGTTTAAACTTTGGCCTCGTGACTTTTCTATCTCTGACAAAAAAGTCCATTTATGTCCTTGTCTAGGTTGAATTCTTGCGGTTGCCTTTGCCATTTTGGAACTTTCTCACCTAAATAGCTTCTTCTCTAGGCTCTATCGTTTGCATTGAGGTCAAAATGTTCTATTCGGCTCACCCCCAATGCCAAGTTTGTGTTGAGGTCAATCTTTCTAAAAACCTCAAGGAGTTTGTGCACATTCATATTGGTCAAACTTGTTACTCTTAGTTTGTCTAGTATATCAATCTCCCTAATACTTGCTATCAATGCCAGGCATCAAACCACAAAATTTAGGATTGTCCTTTGGCCTCCCAACAACCTAAACCCTCTACTCAGCCGGGTTGTTGCCACCTCCTACAATTGAAGAGGAAGGTTGGTCTACGATGGTTAATCACAAAGCTAAGAACCCTTAGCTTCGATTTCTTTGCAACAAGCTTTGCAACGGGCTTCTAGCAATGCTCAACATTCTTCTTCCCTCTTGTTGGGTCAAAGAAGATTTTGAAGCCCATTTGGGCGTTTGGAAGATGGCGAGTTTGTGCCACGATAGCGGCAACTAGTGCAACTTAGTGTCCAAATTGGGGGCTTTGAGTCGCTTAGCATACTATTTTAGGATAATTATTTCACCCTTGAGGGGCTGGATAATGAGGAAATGCCTCTTGATGAAAGTTAAATGAATTGTGTTTCTTGGAATGTGAGGGATCTCATTGACCTCCCTCAAAAATACTTTGTCTGTGATGTTCGTTCTTAGTTTTCAAATTTTGACATTCTTTGCTTTCAAGAGGTTAAAGTGTTAGGTTTTTTTGCTTTTTGTAGCATGCCAAGTTATTTGGCCATCTAGTTTTTTTCTTTGCACTAACCATGAGGTTGGTCGTGGTGGAGTTGTCACCTCTCTCGCCCACGCGGCATTAGCTCTTGGTTGATCATCGATGTAACTCCACTAATTGGATAGGGTGGGCTCTTTTCAATGTTAACAATCTTTCCTTTGGGGTGATTAATGTTTACGCTTCCAATGATGCTGTTAAGAGATCTCTCTCGCATAGGATTGCCAATTTAATGCCCGACGCTAGCAAGAATTTTAGCATGATTGAAATGCCGCATGATAAATGCACAGCCTTGCCAATGCGTTGGGCAGTTGGAAAAGGAGGCTTGTTTTTTTTATGTGCAATAAATTGGGTTTTTCTAACCCCAACATTGGTGGTCGCTATTATGATCATACGCCATGGTAAACTTGGAGTAGTTTGCAAGCCAAACCTAATATGGTCTTAAAGTAGCTTAGTTGGGTTATGATTTCGGCTCAATCATTCTTTACGTTGCTAGTTGGTACTCCTTTCCTATCGAATCGTTAGCAAATATTGTCTTATTTGACCATTTCTTGATACGGTTATGTATTGAATGGCAAATATTCGCTCCCAAAGTCTTTAAGAGTTAGTTGTTCCTTAACACGTCTCTTCTCAACCACAAAGTGACATCAACGCACTTTCAATGTGTTTGGAATCTGGAGCTATGTCCTCTTCATGATGTTGGGTGGATTGCTTAGTGGAATGATGCCATAACTCATACTTTGTGTTTCCTTTGCATTTATGGGTGACAACTGTTGTGGTTTTGCTATCACTCGTATGAGGCCACCACTCAAGAGCTTAGCCTCGCCATTGCCACCCTTGAAGCTTAGTTGTTTGACTTTGTTGCCCAACTTTAGTTGGCTCAACTGTGACGCTCACACAACTTGCTGTGCTCAAATTAAGGCATGATTGCATTGGCTCAAAATTGGGGATAAGGTCTCCAAAGAATTCTTTCAAGCCCTGCGAGCTCGCCAAACTTCTCATACTATCAAGCAGATTTGAGAAGGGCAACAATTGCTTAAAGAGCTTCTTGATATTCTCCAAGTCTTTGTTTGACTCTATGAGCAGGTTTTTGTGGCTCAAATTTACACTCTTACAAGACAACTTGCCTTGCGGCAATGTCTTGCTGTTGTTCCTTGCCAGCTTTCAAATGCCCAACGCTTTCTTTGTGACCAACTTCTCACTCAAGGTGATCTTAAGGAAGTGGTGTTAACTATGGCCAATGATAAAGCTTGGCTTAGATGGTTTCCCTTGTGAATTTTACAAAACCTTATGGGATATGGTTGGTAGTGACCTGCACAATGTTTATCTTGAAGCCATGCAAATGGTATTGTTAGGCAATCTCATTAACAAAGGCAATATTTAATTCATACCTAAAGCAGGTGACTTAAAAGACATCAATAATTGGTGGCCCATCACGTTGTTGAATGTGTCTTACAAGATCATAGCCAAAGTGTTGGAAGAGCTCCATTCCATGTTGCCCTTAATTGTCTAGTTGGAGCAAACATGTTTCATTAAGTCTAGATTTATTCTGGATATTATAATTGTTGTGCGAGAAGGTATGGAATGGGCTTGTCTTTCTTATCAGCCTATTGTGTTTATCAAAATTGATTTCGCCAAAGCTTATGATCGCATAGAGTGGCCCTTCATATTAGCTATGTTATAGGGTCTTGGCTTTAGTCTTCAATTCATTCAGACAGTCCAAATTTTTCACAAATGCCTCTACTTGCATTACCATCTCAGGCCAAACTTCTTTTGGACTCTTCCAATCTATAAGGCAAGGTTGTCCATTTGCTCCGACTCAAAATGTTATGGCTGTTGATAGCTCAAGTTGTCTCTCAATCCCATGTGAAGGGGACCTCCCTTCTTGGTTCTTGTCAACTACTTGTGAATGGGCATTTTATTGATGACTCTTTTCTCACTCTCCTTGAGGAGGAGAATAATGTCAAATAGGATTTTCACTACTTGGACATTTTTTTCAAGCTCCCAACTCCAACATCCAATGGCACAAGGCCTTGTGCTACAGACAATCTTTTCTCCCCACTCCAACATCCAATGGCACAAGACCTTTTGCTACAGACAATCTTTTCACCCCAAGCCGGGTTGGATTGATCAGTTTAATTGGAAAAGGATTGATCATGGGGAGATCTATTGTTTTCTCGGAATCTCATTCGCTTTCCATGCCACTCCTTCAGAGCTTTGGTAGGCTATGATTGCGAGAATTGAGAAAAAGTTACACTATTGGATTACCAAGCTGAAAAATTTCAAATTTTCTCTAAGATTCTAGGGGTCACTCATGTTTATTACTCTTCATGTTGGGTCTCTTCCAAAGCTTCTTATTTGAAGGTTGAGAAGTTCCCAAATATTTTTTTATGGGCTGCAGTGATGGGCATCACCGCTTCCATAGGGTTGCTTGGGAATTTTGTTGCCTCCCTCAGGAGGCCGGTGGCTTGGGATTGATATTCATTCGTTGTCAAGGCATTGCCTTGTGTGCCAAATGGATCATCAAAGTTCTCCAATGTAATGAAGCTTGGAAAATTCTTGTTTCTCATTGCATTAGTATTGGCATGGCTCAAGGTTTCGACTTGGAGAAGCTTGGACCTCGACACCCTTCTTACCATGATGGAGCTTGTTTCTATTCAAGCCTTGGCTTCACTAGTTGGAGATAATTTGTGTAATGGGTTATCCATTAACCAATACTCCATTTGGTGGTCCTCGGTTCTTAGCTCTCATGGGAGGGTGCTTGCTCACTTGCCTTAAAGTTCTTCAAATAGGGAGTTAGAATTTTACTAGACTTCATTCATTAGGCCGCCAAGAATTTTCTTTCCTGGTTAGATTTCAAACTTAAATTCAAGCTTGCTAATTAGGACCCAAAAACTTATCAAGTAGTTATTGATGTTATCCCTCCCCAGATGATTCACAAAGTTGGGGTGCAATGTCTCAAACCTTGGTGGAAGGATTGGAAGTGGTATCTAGACACTCCCTTTCAGGATTACAAGCCATCTAAAGGTTGTTCTGATTTCTCTACACAATTACATATGGTGGATTAGTTCAATTTCCACTGGTAGCTTTAGTCCTCTTAAGGGACTTGGCAAAAAAGATTTCTAGGTATTTGGTTTGCAGTGCTAGAACCTAAATTGGCTGCCACACTTTGCTTCGTGTTTATTGTACCAAGGCCTTCCTATGGGAACTCACCTTACTTGGATGGGAATCCCCACTTCCCATTGTCCCTTCTTTGGTCAGCTCAAATCCCTTAAACATCTCTTTTGGTTTTGTCCTTGGGCTCATGAAGCATGGAATTGGATTCGTGATTTTTTCAAATGTTTCAAACCTGCTCCTTTTTCTTGGCACATGGTTTTCCTTGGAGACTGGGCTTGCCTCCTGCACAAATATACCCAAATTTGGCATGCTTTTAGGGTGGAAATTCTTTTAAGTATTTGGAAAGATAGAAGTGCTGCTCTTTTTACTCATTGTATTGTTGATAAATTTTTTTCTTTATACTTTAAAGTGATCATTTGCTCTAATGTTCTTGTTGTGACCTAATCACACATCGCCCCACCGCAAATGGTGACCCCTCCTTTTTAGTCTTAGTATTAGAGTTAGTTCTGGCATTAGCTTCAATTTCCTTGGGCTTCTTTCAAAGCAAGAATGGGTTGGCACGATTCAAGGTCTGAGTTTGAATTAGAATTTGTCAAGATTTGAGATGGCTAACTTGGTTAGGTCAGTACTCAGGGGGTCAAATGAAGTTTCTGACGCCACGGGAGTGCTCAGAAGGGCTGTTGCAGTAAAAACGACTGTTCAATGAGCGAATTTTGACACTTCCTATTTTTTAGGGATTTTGCTTTTTTGCTTTTTCGAAAGTTCCATTTTTTTCATTTTGAGACCAATCGGGGATTTACTATTTTTAGAAAATTTGCTTTTTGCTTTTTGCTTTTTTTTCTTTTTCTATTTTTAGTAATTTCTATTTTTAGAAAGTGCCAAGGTTAGGGTTCCAAAGGCGTCAAAGCAGAAAACCTATAAAGTTCGCCCCAAGCAAGAGGAAATCATCTTCAAGACTTAAAGTGCGCCCATGGTGAAAAATCCAGTTGAATCCTTGAGAAATTCAGTTGCGAAGTAAAATCCATTTGAAATAAAATCCATCGAAAATGAAATCCACTTAAAATAACAAGAAATCCAATTGAAGCTCGCCCATCTCCAAGAGTGAAATCTAGTTTGATGAGGCAAAATTCTAGTTAGGCGAATATGTCTAAAAGTGGAAATTCAACTTGAAATGGATAAAATTGGCTAAGACAAATGATGAAAATCCAGTTAAAACCTCAAGAATTCCATGTTGAAGTCTTCCAAATCGAAATACCCCTTTAAGGTAAGAAATCCACTTGAAATGATGAAAATTCCAGTTGGGGGGCGTACTTCCAAGGAGAAATTCATAAAATTGACTAAGGCATAGAGTCACCTTGGTGAAAAGGGGAAAATCCAGTTCCAAAGTGAAAAATTCCACTTAAAAGTTGATTTTCCTAGGCATGGTAAAATGAAAATAACTTAAGTTTTTTTTTTTTATTTGAAAACTTCACAAACATGCAAAAGGGGCGCCCAAGAAAAAAATCAAAAAAGAGGATAAGATTGCTTTATGTTTTTTTTGACAAAGTAGCCAATCAGGAGGGAGGTTGAATTCAGTGGAAAAGGAAAGGTTTTACTTATAAAAGGAGGCGCTTGAGGAGTTTTTTTCATTCATTACAAATTAAAATTTCTCTCAGCAAGCTTCAGCACAGCCATAGGCGTCCTTCTTCAATTTTGCATGAGCTGCAAGTCTGATCAATCTAGGCGCAAGAGGTCAAATACTCCCTTAAAATTCTAGATTTCTCATACTTCTGCAGGATCATAAGTGGAAAATTTGGAGAAGAAAAAGAATTTAAATCTTGACTTTGCAGATAAACTCCAATTTCAGGCTCACAAATTCCAGTAAAATAATTTAATTTCTTTGAATTTTCTTGGGAAGACAAGGGTTGCTAATGAGAATTCATTTTTATTTGAATTTATTTTCTAATCAGCCCTTGCAGTCGAGTTCTGGAATTTTAAATTAATTAATTAAAATACTCTCCAGCCATAAAATCTTTAGTATAATGCCTTCTTTGCAATTTATGAATATTTTCTAACTTCAAGTTTCGTATAGGTGCAATGTCTACCTCAAAGAACGTTGGAGGAGGAGTCAGAAAGAATCAAGTTAGAGAAGTTCTCAAGGGATTTTATCCAGAATCCCAACTATCATCTAAATGGAAGAAAGTTGCAGACACTAACTTCGAACAATTCAATGTAATCCAACACAAGAAGAGGATGTTTGGCACCCAACATGAAATGCCTACGCGCATTGCAGCCAACATGATCAAATGCGGACTTCACCAAGCAATTGGTTTTCCACCTGCAGTTCAGTGTAGTGACCTGATAGTTGAATGTGCCAAAAGATATAACCCACAAACACAATCCATCAAGGCATCTAATGGGATCACTTTGGCATATTTCACTGAAGATTTAGTCAGAGAAGTGTTTGGCATTCCTCGTTGTCACAAAATGTTGAGTAGAACTCAAGAGGAATCTTTGATCAGGCAAAAGAAGCTTGTATGGATATAGTTAATTCCAACTGGGTCAAGGAATCGAAGAAGCATCGTTCTAAGTTACCCAAGAGGCTGATTTGCACTGATTTCAAGGAAGAGTACAGTGTCATGATCCATATGCTGAACAAAATTATGGGTACTCCTCAGGGGGCGTTCTTTGAAGTTTGGATGTTTTCATACATGGAGGAAGTTGTGCTGGGAATGGAAATGATAAATTGGGCTAAATTGATAAGTGACAATATTGATATCCAGCTGAGAAATTTGGAGAAAACCAAGACTTTCTACATGAGTTCTTACATAGTCTACATCTTAGCCCGGTTTACAAAGTATAGAGGATTAATCTGGAAAGGAGAAGTAGGACCTCAGAGTAACCAGTTCAAGGCATATGATTGTTACCCACAGCTATAGTTGCACTACAAAGACAATTACAAAATAACCAATGATACATTTCTCATGTATATCACTCGGTTCCTTCAAGGAGAAATCCAAAAGAGGTTGTCCAAGGAGGCTATGGCGTTGCTTGAAAAATTCGGATCATGGTTCATTCAATTTCCAACCTTTACATATTTAAGGATCCATGGATTTGCAGAAGCTCCATATAAACTCCTACGGTACCCAACATATAAGATGGTCATGCTTGAAGTTGCAAGACAGTTGGTTCACTTGGATTCCATCCAGGAGAAAAGGAATAAACAAGGAGTGTATTTTCCTATTGTGATTGGGAAAATGTTGGAAGTCTGCCCTTCATTGCAAGCAGCCAAGACAGCAAAATCAGAATTGCAATTTTATAAATTGGGTACGTATAAACCAAGGTCAGATTTTGATCCATACTTGAGAGTTCACGAGAAGAAGTCACTTCATGTTATGCAAATAGAAGACTACTGGTCTAACTTGGTGGACGAATATGGAGTTAGAAAGAAGATGTGGTCTAGAATTCCAGTAGATCTTGTGAAGAAGTGCGACTTATTGCCTGTTCCTGACCAGGTAAAGGACAATGGAGAGTATGCACATCCTCAATTTGAACAAGAAAAGAATAAGCCCATCTTATTGCCAAATTGGACACAGCCTGAGTTGACAGATTTGAATGTATTGATGAAGGATATTATAACTAATTCTAGGGAGTGGGTAGATCACCAAATCAGCAGATTGAGAAAAGAAGGTGTCTCTCTTACCTACGCCAAACTAAGCAATGAAGAAAGTCAGGGAGAAGCAGTTGAATTTGAAAGAAGAGAAGAAGGTCTTGATGAACTTCCGGAATCAAGTAAAAGGAAAGCAATGAATGAAGGTCTTCAAGCAAAGGCAAAGGAGGCAGCAAGTGAAGAGTTAGAGATTAAGAAGCAAAGGGTTAATGAAAATCCATCATCTTCAATTACACCATCCATTAGGGTAATGGAAGAGGCGTCTATGGCTGAATATGAACCAGATCACGAACAAGAAGCTGAATTTCAAGAGATAGAACAATTGGAGCTTCTTCAAGAGCAAACCTTCATAGAGTGTTTGGAAGGAGATGATACACTTATGATTGAAGACGTGGGAGGTACTGAGATCCTATAAACTAATGAGGAATTAGGTGATGAGATAATTTCTGCCCTGAAGGGGATTAATGATGATATTCAGCTAGAAGATGGGATGGGATTATCTACTGTACCAGATTGGTTGACTGAAAGTCTGATGAAGAAACCCAAGCTAGTGGATGAAATTCAACCAATTGAAAGGATGCAAGACTTCTTGGAAAGGATTGGTAAAGCTAAGACACCAAAGAAGCCTAAGAAGTATTCCCAAATTACTAGAGATGGTATAGGATCCAGGATCTTACAGGTAGCAGTTCCAAAGGTTGACAAGTCTAGGGACCAAATTACCCCTATGGATTACGAAGTTATAACACTGGACATTAGACCAACCACAATAGAACGGGACTTTCATGAGCTAGCAGACACTCAAGGGCCATCAAAGAAAAAATTGACAAAATAGAGGTGAAGAAAGAAAGATTAGAGGTAGAGAATTTGAGATTGGTAGAGTTCATTTAGCAAACAACAGCCCCACTATGCCAAGAGAATGAGGCTTTTATTCCACCATCTTCCCTTCCTCAGGAATCCGTTGATAGCCTTGAAGCAATGAGAGTTACAAGCCAAGTAACCCGAAGGTGGGTCAGCAATATCTCAAAGCAAGTGGAGCAATTCCTAGAGAGATGTGTTCAAACTTATGACAAATCAGTTTTGCTTGTAACTGAGATTCGCTAGATAGAAGAAAGCTGGGAGGATTTCCAATACATAGAGGACAAGGTGATACCTGCCCTGAAGGCTTTAAAGGAAATATCCATGCAAGTATTGGTTCTGGAAGGTGTTATTGATAATGGAGCCTCGTATGACTTCAACAGATGGTGTTGTTCTTTGTTAGCAAAGAAAAAGATATATGATGAGATGAAAGAGGAGTGTGTTGTTATGCAAAATTCTCTTGGAAAGATACAACTTAGGATCCTCACATTGCTTGAAGGATTGACAGGGCAGGAGACTCATGATACAAGTGGTTTGGATTTGGAAGGCTTAAAAGGAAGTGTGACAAATATTTATTTCAAAGAAATGGAGATTATTAAGGAAAACCAGTTGGATGATATGTCATCCCTCTTGACCTTTATGGACAACTTTCAGAAGCAAGAAGGTAAATGGGTGAATACTTTTACTCAGTGCATTAAAGCCTTGGACGTAATTGGAGTGCAGCTGGATACTATGCCAAACATATCAATGGAAGAGCTCGACTTGGTGATTACAAAGTTTCTTGCATTTGCAGCCAGAGAGCAAGCCAAGGGGAATTGCATTTTGGATTCTCGCTTGCTTGATTAGCTTTCAGGGTGTCAACGTTTTCCATACTCCAAGTGGTTCATCCTACTTGTGCCATGTGTCTAGGAAATTAGTTATGCTTTTAGGGTTAGGGTTTCTAGAAATAGTCTTGGCCGTTGATCTCAGATCGATTTGGGCCGTTGCTTTGTAATTGGGGTGCCTATATAAACCCCACTCATTTCATTTATTCGGGGAGACTTGTGAAATTGTTGCTAAGAGTGCTATTCAAAATAATAATTGGATTCATTATTGAGCATTTGTTAATTTGAAAGCTTGCATGGTTTCATATTTCTTCAATAAAATAGACTTGTTTTCAGCAATTTTAAATGAATGAAAGATTGATAGTGTTGATAATGGTGAAATTAGTTCATACCTTTTTCAATTGAATGATTTTCAATTTGATGTGCAAGGTTAGCCTAAACTTTAAAATTGTTAAACTCAAATTCTATTACTTATGTTCATTGTTTGAATTGATGATGGTTTTGAGTAATAGGATATCATTCGCAAACCCCCTTTGAAGATTGCACCATCTTTGTCTAGTTGTTGTAGTCATTGTACTTGGCAAAGTAAAGATAGGTCTGAATTTCGCCATTCAACACTTGTCTCTTGAATTCATAGGAGTAGTTTAGAATTAGTTTAGTCTCTAAAACCCTAATACCTTTTATCTTTTTTTTCAAAGATCGACAGTAGTAGAATTTCACCACTCATCATCCATAGCATTCATAGTCCAAAGTGATAAAGTTGAGCATAAGTCCCCCTTGAAATACCAACAAAACACATCAAACCAATTGAGACTATTCCATATGCATCATGAACCTTGGAGTCTACTTTGTGATCACTTAGTTTAGCACATTGGAGTTTTTGTTCAAGAGAGAATAGGATATTCTATTGGGTATTTTATTCTAATGTTGGTTGAGGTCACAAAACCCACATCAACATTTTTGATGTAAATTCAAGTGCAAGTTGGAAAAGTTGCACTTGAAGATGCTCATCTCTAGGAGTTGCTTGATCATTGGGGTAATGCCCTTTAGGCTTTACATTGTTGCCTCGGTTCTTCCTAACTCCACCTCCCCTTGAGGTTGTTGGCGTAGGCGTAGCCACTCAACTAGGAGAGATTGTGGAATATGTGGAGATCATTGTTCTCATTCCCATGGCCCCTTGCCTTAGAATTCTAGGGACTCTGTTGCTCATGGAGGATGGTCTCAACCTTCCTGTCGTCCAAATCCCAAGTGAGACTGTGCCTAGCCAAACATTGGAAAATTCTCTCGTGTGCAACTTGCTATTTCTTTGGTTCGTGCTCAACAACCTCCCAAGGAGAAAGAAGAAGACACTGCTGCTCTCACTGGTTTGGAGTCGATTGGAGATGCTACCCCAATGATGTTTGGGGAAACCCTGATGATTAGGACCCTCCTCCTTTGCCTGGCATACCTTGGCAGCTTATGTTTATTTACGTGCTTGGCCCTTGTTTATTGGTCCTTTTGTTTGACTCTATGGGTGTGCCGCCTACCACCCTCCTTTTTTGTGAATATTGTACTATTTTTCTTTTATTAATATAATGTAAAGTAGGAAGTATTATTAAAAAAAATATTTTTTTTTGGATTTGCATGGCATCAAATATAAAAAGTACACATGGACTAGGGTAGAGAGGAGTTTGCATCATTTTCCCTAGCATTATTAGCTCTATGATGGTTTATGCAATTGTGTATCAAACAGGTCTTAAATGTTGCAAAAGCTATAATACTTGCATTTGTGGAACAACATTCATGGGATCTACTCAAGTTCGCTACTCCTTAGTTGGAAGACTTGTCGAAAACTCGCCGAGTCGCCAAAATGTTGCTGAGTTATTTTCATGGCAAGGAACTCGCTAGAAAAATTCATTGATTTTTTGGCGAATCCGAGCACAAGACTTGCGGGGACGTGGATAAAACACAGGTTGCATCAAAAAGTGAGCCAAAAACAGTAAAAAGTGGAATTTTGAAGGAAAATTTGAAGCGCAAGTCAGTTTTTTGATTTTTTTTTTGAACTTTTTTCTTCATTCTGGCTGCAAAATCCAATATTTAGGTTAAAAATAATAATCATCATAGGCTAAAGTTAAGTAGTATTTTGTATTTAAATTTCAAAAAATTGGATTCATCACAGATTTTTGATATTTTTTCTGATTTTTAAATGAATTTACCATTTTTTGCATACACAACTTATTTTTTTGATTTTAACCTTTTTCTTTTGGAAAAAAATGTTTAGAATCTTTAGATTATATTATTTTTTTACTGATTTAAAATAATTTTGTGCTGATTTTTAGTGATTTATGTTGAATTTAGGTAAATTAATTTAATTTAAAAATTAAAATGTTGTGCTTTCACTTTCTATGTGTAGGTTAAATACATCATATAATGGCAAATAGAGAAGCTTTTGGATCAGCTTCAGCCTAAGGCTCCACTCAATTGGTACCACCGTCGATTACACGCATGTTGGTGTTTTAATTCGTATCTCTAGAATGCAGATTAGAAACAGACAACTATGCACAGATAAACTGCTCTTCAAATTAGGAGGGGAAGCTCCCTCTTTGCTGATGTTGCTTAAGAAAGTAAATTAAAGCTAATTTTCCTATCTTTTTGTTCAGCTAAGAGCACAAGGTTATAAAACTCAAGCGCTGTAGTTGAGATTTTCTGTTTTAGAAGTTCAACTACGACTAAGCCTACTCTAATGACGTTTCTAACTTCTCAAGTAAACGCAAAGCAAGAGAGTTAGAAATGGACAAGGAAGGATTCTCTGACATAAATACTTAAATAAACTTTTCTCCCAATACACATCTACTTACTTTCAATGCAAGCTGAAATAAAGATCATATAAGCATAACACATAAAACGGAAATCTGAGACATTATATTAGGGAAAAGTAGGCACAAGACTTTATTTCTCAAATCTCAAGAACAAAGATTACACTTCTGGGACAGCAGGATTGTAGCAAAATAGGCTTACAGTTTAGCGATCAACCAGAACACATTGACACAAGACACAAGTACTGAACAATAAATTGCAGCTAAAGAGGCATGCAAGCTTGCCCTTACACAAAGTGAATTGACACTGAATAACAACTTGCAACATTACAGGCTTGCAATTTGCTATCACAAGCATGGTTTAAAAAATAATGGGCAAGGCTACCCTTATTTATACACAAGCAGAGGAGTAGGGAACCCTAAAATTTCCTTTCTTTTACAACTAAGGCTTGCCACCATGCAAGCTTTATTTCTAAAACTAAACAAGATAAACATCTAACCACCTAATAAAGCATGAAAACAGGAAATGCCAACTATTACAATTTTGTTTTCTTTCTCTTCTTCAAATAGTAGATAAGAATTGAGACAAGAATAGAAAGAAAGCTGGAAGAAAGCTTCTAGATGACTGTTGCTTTAAATCTTGTCCACATCTGCCAAAAAACTGATTTGTTTCTTGATTTTAAGTGGAGAGTGCTGCTGAAAATAGAATGCTGATCTGCCTTGAAAAGACAAGTTCTACCAAAAAAAAAAAGCTGGAACCTGGGTTTTGTAGAAAATCACGTTCCGGAGGAACCCAGATGCTTAGAAATTGAAAAAGCTAAATTCTTCCTTAAAAAGAGGCCAAAAAGCAGTTTCTAGAAGGAAAAGTTTCTCAATGTTGAAGAGGATGAAAAAGCGGAGAGACCCATGTGATCAGAAACGGAAAAAGCTGAGTGGCTGTTTTGAAAAAACAACGCCCTAGAAGTTTGGAGCACGGAAAAGCATTCGTGCTTGCTCACTGATCTCGAAACCATGAAGAACACTAAAAAAGCATGTCATTTGAGTCTTCAAATCTTCGTTGAGAAAAAGGGAGAATCTTCTTGCTCTAGATGCCAACCTGCAATAATGAATAATGAAAGACAAAATCTCTCTTAAATAAGTTGAAGTTGAGAAAAATCTACTTTCTTTTTGCTTTAAAACTTTCGAAGTCTATCCCGAGCTGGTGCATCAAACTTGGACACTTTTTTGATGTTGAAAGATAAAACTTGGAAAAATTGACTAAGGCATTGAGCCTTGGGCGCCTCTCTTGGACTGGGGCGCTTTTGCTTGGCAGACGGCCAAATTTTCAACATTTTCAACTTTTGCTTGATTTTTAACCTCAATTTAATCCTTGATTCTAGGACGCTTAGTGAATCCCATGATTTGGCAGTATGATCCATCGCAAAGCCTGAGCGAATCTGACGAAGTTTACTTGGAGGCAACTTTTGATAAAATCATGATCTTGACCCTTAAAATCACGGGCGCCTATCTCCTCCTGGGGCACCCATCATTACCAGTGTTAGCTATTTCTTCACATCTTTCATTTCTTCATGTTTTTTTGATCTTTTGATAGATTTTGCAATTCTGGATGATTCGGGAGTTCGACAAACTGTTGGCTAGGCTCATTGGATAGCCTGATGAATTCTAAAGGGGGTTTTCTGGAGGTTGCATCTTGGGGGTCAAAAGCTTGGGCGCCCCTGGCTAGCTAGGGCGCCCAACTCCTCCAGAGTTAGAATTTGTTTTGAGATTTTCAACTTTTCCTTTGACTTCTTCATTTTGCTCAATTTCGTCCTTCTATTCCGTCTTCGATATTTGGTGACTACCAACTCTGATGGACTTGCTGATGGTTCCATAGGAAAGCTGCTTCAAATTTGAGGAATTCATGCTTAAGGCTTTGACTACAAATTCACTCATTTAGGCCCTCAAAAGCTTGGGCGCCCTTCTCATTCTGGGGCGCCCACCATTACCAGACTTAGACATTTTTACAAGATTTTCATTCTTCAAACTTGAACCTTCATGTTATACCTTCCGTTTGATCTGGATTTGTCGGTGATTAACAAGTCTGATGATCTGATGAAGACATCCATTGCAAAGTTGGCAGAATCCTGAAGAGATCGAGCATATTTGCAAACCCTAACTGCTGGATTTGGGCCTCCAAAACCCTAGGCGCCTATCTTCTTTTGGGGTGCCCAAGTTCTCCAGACTTAGAATATTTTTCGACGATTTCATGATTTGCATTCTGCTTCTTGGTTGAGACCTCTCCGTTTGATTTCAAATTCTGGATGACTGATTGATCAGATGACTGTGTCGATGGATTCACTGCAGAGCTGAGAAGATTCTGAGCAACATTGTTTGAGAACACAAACCCAAATTCCATCATTTGACCTCCTGAAAAGTTAGGCGCCTCTCTCCTTTTGGGGTGCCCATGGTTGGCAGAGAGTTTTTATTTTGCAAATTTCGACTTCCTCCTTTGTTTGACGTGTTTTCCTTTGCCTTGCTTGCTGGAGATGAAATTTTTTCTAAGGCATGAGTGTTTGGGCGCCTAGATTGAGCTGGGGCACTTGGAGTCTCTAGTGTTAGCCAAAATTTTGTAATTTTCATAATTTTCCAACTTCCATTCTTCATTCTTTGTTCCTCGATCATCTTTTGTAGTTTCTTGATCTGAGCAGTGTTTGAGACTCTAAATCTGACACCTGGTAGTTGAATGACCTCTATTAATGGCCTTGGGGCTACTAAAATGCTTCTAAAAAAGAAGAATAGACCCACTAGGGAAAAACTGATCTTTTTGTGATTTTGACTGCATCGGCTTGATGAGGAAGTATTTTTGACCAATCAAAGTTTCGAAAGAAACCTAGAAAAACCCAGAAAAAAGTTCTATTTTTAGAAAGTTTCCAAAAATAGAAATTTTCCTAAAATTTAGGGTCAAAAACTAAGATTTGGGTTTTGTAGACTTGGTCGCTCTGAGCAGATCGAGTTCATCAGATTTTGAAAATTTCGAGTTTTTGACCCTCATGCAGGACATGTAAACCCCAATTTTGACCTTTTTTGACAAATTTGACAAGACTTTTAACCATTTCTTCAAAATGCCTTAGTGTAGCAAATTTTTTAATTTGGGGTACAACAGGGCACTTGTCCTCCTTGAGCTAGAGACCCTTCTTGGAAATATGCTGTGCAAGGACTGATGCTTGGGTCAGTTATTTGCCTTAAATGTGAGAAGCTGCATCATGGAGGCATAAATCACTTGACATACCATCTTGCATGCATTACTCATCGTGATGCCAAGCATTGTCTTGGTACCATGAAACAAATAAAAAGAGAGATGAATGCCCTACTTGCAGTCGTAGAAGAGAAAAAATTGCAAAGGGAGAAGACAAGGGCAGCCATAGCAGCATCCATAGTTGGTGGTCATGGTTATCAAGTGCAACCAAAATCAGATGAAGATATGGCATTTCAAGGCATAGTGGGCTCTTTTGGTGGTCCAAGGATTTGAAGCACATCAACCTTCACTTCATCTACTTCAAGTAGAGTGCCAATGCGTACACCTACACACACGCTACATAGTTATTTTGTGCCCAAAAACACACTTGAAGCACAACTATTATTGGACGTTGGGTAGAACAGATAGGTGCATGAACATGCAGATATGCATGTGTTGATTTTTGGTACTTCAACAACATTCCTTTCAATGTGGTGAGTAGTTGAGTAGTCCTTATTGGGACAATTTGGTAATTGCATTGGTAGTTGTGGCAAAGGCTACAAGGCACCTTCTCAAAAAGACTCGAGTGGGAGGTTAGTTAATCTATAGTAATTTATGTTGAATTTAAGCTATTTTTTGGTGCTCAAAAATTAAAATTTTGTAGTTTCACTTTGTATTTGTAGGTTGCTTGTGAATGCAACCGAAAGGGCAGGGCAAATAGTGGAAGAACAAAAGAGGAAATGGGAAAAAATGGCTGCACTATTTTTTAGATGGATGGATGGATAGGAAAAACTGCACCATTATCAATTTTATGGATGGAAGGATCATAGTACATTTATAGCAAATATGGCTTGATTGTGCTTTACCTAAACAGTACATAATGAAGATTGTTGTTAATATGGTATGATGTCAGTAGGTCCAGTTAGATGTTTCTAAAAAAGGATCCATCGATAGAAGTGGTTGAATGAACTGAGGCCTCTGCCCTGTTGGTTGTATTTTTTCATTTCTAGGCTGAGAATTATGAATGAGGATATCATTGTTTGCTCCCAGTGATTCTCAGTTACTCTTGAAAAGTGCATGGATTGTCACATGAAAATTCATTTTTTTTCAAGCAAGGAAAACACAAGCTCAATCTAAGCTCATAACCTGGCTGATGCAGCTGAAGAATGGAGTGAGAAATAAAGATGATTTTGCTTGCATATCTTAAATCCATTAAAAACTTGATATTGCATACAAAGTGTAATGAATTTTGAGATCGTTGAAATCTGTGAGGGTGTCAATGTGGTAAAAATTGTTATTTGGCAGCACAGAGTTCATATAATCCTTGCAGTAAAAAAGTAGGCCTTTGAAATGCTGTGGAAGAAGAAAAGAAGTGTTGGATTAAATGTAAAAGAGCAACACTTGAGGTTTAGGGTTGGTGATACACAATGAAGTGAATGCGTGGAAGGAGAGGGGAGTATTGGAGGCTAAGTGGTGTGCGATATAGTAGCGCACAAATTTATATGAATATCATAGTAGCCCCACAAATTTTGAATTAATGGGTACCCTCAGTATGAAATTCCAGCCTGTATGACTTGCCAGCCATTTTATCATGTTTTTTGATTATATGTCTGCTTCAGGCAGCTCTTTTTACAAGATGTTGCAAATACTTATTCTGTAGATTTCTGTATAATCCACCTAGAGTATAAGTTTTCTTGTGGGAAGATGGTAATGGCATAGGTTATAAGTTATAACTCCTTCACAAGGCTATTTGTAAGGTTAAATTTCAATAAAAAAGATTCAAAGAGGAAAGTTAGAACCTAAATATAATTTTTGCAGGACTATAAAAAGAGGCAACCTAGTTATCCATATGTAATGATATTTAAATGAAAACATTGATGATGAAGTTAATACCTTCTGATATGCTCATTTTTAGAATTTAATTACAATCCACGTTCATTTTCATTGTCAAGGAATAAGAGTTACTGTCCTTGTAAAGCCTTATAAACTTAAAGAGACAGTATAGTAGCTACTTTAAAAATGCAGAGAATAAGGCAACTTAAAAAAAATGAGACACCAAGGTCCTTTTTCTATTATGGAACCACTCCAGTCTTAAGATGAGTTGGAGTGTCAGTCAAAATTAGCATCTGTCTAACAATGTTTCTGTGAAAGAGACTTATTTTATCTACGAGGTCATGTTGCCTAGAATGAACTCTGTTTCAGAATGTAGTTTATATTTTCCCAGCTTTACCTCTCCCATTGCTGTTTCACCTTGGAACAACCTTACTTTTAGCATCTCTCTTCCTGCTGACTTGTTGCTCCAGTCTCATCAATGCCAGACCCCTATTTTTTACAAAGTGCATCTCCTCCATGTTTAGACATGGCAGCAATATATTCTCAGTGGCAGTTGGGAATGGGTTTATATACACTGCACCTGAGAGCAAGAACATCAAAGTATGGACATATCTGGAGCTATATAAATATGGTCAGTTCAATTTGTGCAGCAGGACTTTGAAGGCCATTTTGGTTGCTTGCAATTAGATTTTTGGTGCAAATAATGACCTTAAGTCTTGCGTGTGGTGTTGTTCGCAGTGAATCCCAACATTCGCAAGAGATTTGCCACACTTCCAATGGTCAAGGACTCCCTGCACAACTATTTCAAGATGTCTAAATATATACTTGAAGATAAACAGCAACACCTGATGGGAAGGCATTTGAAAGCGATTGGGATGCTGGGGAGGGCAGGCTGTCCCTCTGTGGTCTCCAAATAGGGGAGATGTCGTCATTTTTCTGAAACAGCATAAAACCCCGAGGTCACATTCCCGGTGTAAATTGGATGTATCCCTGTTTTTGTAGTTCTTGTTGAAGCCTTTCCAACTTTCTTCCCAAAAGTCTACATTTCCATTTCAATTTCTAATATATTCCATGCCTTTCTTGATATGCATTGCCATACTTAATAACTGCATTTTCTAGATTGTTTGTAAATGATCGAGTTTGGGGTCTTGCAGGTATTTGAGTTTGATGATTTGTAGTTGTGCCTGATTGGCTTGAGGATCCTCCAGGCTAGTTTCATAGTCAAGGCTTTAATGAAGGCCTTTTGTATTCTTTATATTAAATCTTTTGTTTTGTCTCTGCATATGTTTTGTCAGGTAATTAGTGGGTTTTTTAAGTCCTCATCTGTCCCTTGCCAGAGAAATTTTCATTGAATTTCTGCTATCTTGTCTTAACACTTTGTAAGGTCTTGAGAAGAGTTAAAAGAGGAATGGGAACTGAGTATAGGATAGATCTTATAAGCTGAACAATACTTTCTAGGTTGAGCCATTTGGTTGTCCAGTTTTGCGTATTTTCGTGAAGCATATGTCGAGTTTGCAGCAATGGTTGTAAATCCTATGTAAAAATTGCAGCCACAGTAGTATGTTTTCTTACCAATGAATTGGAAATCCAAGGTAAGTCACTGGAGGTGGGCCTATATATCCTAGTGTCAAACAGATTGCTTTTGTTTCCTCCATGGTACATTAGCAAAAACAAAGCAAGTTTTTTCTCTTTTTTTTTTTTTTGGCGTGTTGGTAGTTGATATTTTTTCCAAAGAAAAATCTGAAATTTAATTCCAAGGAAGAAGAAGTTACATCATGCAGATGTCCAAGACATTGATACAATACTCCAAGACAGGCCCAAAGGGTCAAAACAGCCAGTGCCAAAACAGCATACAACCCTAACCAGAACCAAGGTGATACCAAAAATTTAAAAACAAACAACTCATATAAGAACAAATAAAACCAGAAGAAACAGCAGCCCACTCCAAAAAGACCAAGTGGTGGAAGGAAATAAGAAGAAATTTACGAATTGAAAAAATTGCTAGTGATAGGAGCTGAAGAGAAATCATCTTTAGTCTCCAACTGCACCCACTGGCCTGTTGATATATGCATGCTTTTGTTTGACTGAGAGTCTGCGAGTCCGCCAAGGTGTTGAGCTCACGGAAACATGCTTGTAGGAAAGAAAATTGTGAAAACAATAGCCAGATGGTTCACTTATTCAAAAAATGGGGAGAAGGCAATATTCTCCATTCTCTTTAATCTTCTGCATCCAATTTACAACAACCAAAGAGTCCAAAAACGTGTAACTGATACACCTTATTATCCCATGCAAGTTTGAGGAGCAGCTTAAGAGCAAGAAATTCGGTAAAATTAGTTGACCCCCTGCCTGGCCTAGCTTTGAAATGAAAGAAATGTTTTTCCTTGATGTATAAGACCCCACTAGCACCACAGCACAGAGGAGAACCTTGACTGGCCGCATTAGAAACCCAAGGTATAGATTTATTGATCTCCACCTCGGAAGGCCATTGCAGATGCTTCATCTTTGTGGTTTTTTTAAGCGCATCAAAGATAAACGGATCTTAATAGAGGACTGTAAAAATGAGATGAAAGCTAAGTTGCCAAATTGGAATCAGGTATTGGTATGGGTATGTGGATACAGTACACCAGTACAGCAATATTTTTGGAGAAGGCTGGGTATAGTTTAGGTAAATGCAAAAAATATCTACATATTTGCAGCCTAAAAACTTCTATATTTATTATTTATATAAAACTAATAATATTTTAAACTACATTTTTAAACTATATTTGAATAAACTATATTAATAGAATACTATCTATATCATATTAATATTTTATTTTTTTAATATATTCGAAAATATTAATTAAAAGTAATTAATATCTATACTAAAATTAGTATAGTATAGTTCAATTAATAAAATTTAAAATGCTAAAGCCTAACCTTTAAACAACATTTAGTGCTGTAAATTTTAAACCTGTAATGTCCCCATTTTTAGGTTCTTTAGTAGTGCAGTTGTCATTGACTTTTTGGGTTTGTGCCATCTTGTTTAGAGGGGTAATTTGATGTTACTTGTGAGATCGAATGGCTTAGAGGAGCCATATGACGCTTTTAGATGTTATTTTCGGCTTTTGGTTTGCGCTCCAAGATTCTTGGAGAGCGTTTATTTATAGTAAGTCACTCGTTTGGCTCAGTTTATCATTATTCTTCATCAGGATCACTCCAGTGCAGTTAGTTTTCGATTTTGATACTTTCCGACAGTTTCCGCAAAATGAGTATATTAATGGCTTTATTTTATTTATCTACTAAGGTTGCCAAATATTATTTAAAAAATATTTAAAAAGCACCTTAGTGTTATAGCTTGTTGGAACCGAGATGAAATGTTTTAAATCATGGATGTATTAAACAGGGACCTTGCGTGTCAAATTATCATTATTTTAATAAAAAGGTCTTTTTCGGAGCTAAAGGGGAGTATAAATTAAAAAAATGAATTTTAAATAGAAGCTTCTGGAGAGTTTGGCTAAAAAAGCATAAAAAGGGGTTATGAGAGTTCATTTGGTTATGCAGATTATTTTACTTTCTTCTTATGTGACCCTTGGTGGTTTTGTGGAATTGAACGGTCTTCATCTCAAACTTTTGGAGGATGAAACCCCTCTTTAAGAATATCATCCACAGTGGCGAAAGATCCTCTCTGATTGATAGTTGATAGGTTCATTTAGAGTCTATGCTTGTGCTTCATTTGCATATTTCGAGATTGAAGATTTCATCTGGCTGGCCAATTGGTAATGAGGTATTTACATTGTTGAACAAAGATCAAGTTCCTAGTCGTGGGTTTAGAAGAGTACTATTGTTGCATATTTTGAGGGACAAGCTGGATGACTGGATACATTGCTATTTTGGTTATTGGAGATTTATACATTGCTGGGCGTTGGAAGGAATTTGCACATCTCAGTTTGGTCATGAGACTTGAAGAAGATTTTGGTGCATTTGTGAGCTGGGCGAATACCTACTTTTTATAGCGTGGCTGGGCGTGGATTTTCATGCTACCTGGGATTGCTATTTACATAGCCGTTGCCACATTTTTGTAATACAAACTTGCACAATACTTGGCGTGAGTTTCTGGAAGTTGGGTGCATGGAATAAGATTGAATAAATGTGTGAGCGGATCGCTGCTATTGTAGAGGTCATTACAAGAGCTGGTGTGGAGTTTCCTGTGGTTGGACGCCTTGATTTGAGTGCTTAAGATTGAGGGTAAAGCTGGAGTATGAAGCTGGGCGTGTATACCCTAACAGGGGCGTGATTTTTAGATTGGAGTTTGCTGCTACAGACCTTGCCATTCACCTTTAGCAGGCGTGGCTTTCTTCCACTAGTCATGAGGATTTTTGAAGCTTCCTTTGCCTTGGAGCTTGGTCAAATGGGTACTCAATGTTGTCTACTATTATTGCTTCCTTGAATGTATTTGCTTATTTTATATTATAGCTCAATAAACCCATGCAAAAAGGGAATCAAACTTGTTATGTCTATCAATTAATCAATAGTATATTTTTGATTAGGACTGTGTCTAGACAATTCTGTAATTTGCAATTCTGAGTCAAAGTACTGTTGTTATTACTACTGTTTGTAATAAGCATTGTGAATGAGCAAATATTCATTGCATGGACTGTTAACTATCCTGTTACATACTGAGCTGAATGATGTATTGAAATGTATATGAGTTCCTTTCATGTTAAATGCAAAATCATATTGGAATAGTGTGCTATGGATGAGTTCAAAACCTTCAAAACTTCAAGAGTGATGTTGGTTTGACAAAATGTTAAGTGTGTCAAACTAAGCAATCCGAAAACAAAAAAATCATTCCAAATTAGGGGCTGCCATTACAAATCCTAAAGTCTAAATGTGAGTGGCAGAATGAAGAATGTATTTTGCTAGTTTGAGTTGGATATAACAACCAATACACAATGCATATAACGCATACAATGCGTGACGTTCAAAGGAGATAATGAAGTGTTTGAATCCCATCTGCCATTTCCAATTATTTTTCTCTCCCATGGCGGATAAAACTCAATATAACAAAAAATGTTGATGTTTAGGGCTTTTTGCAATCCAAAAAAAAAAACGCTCGAAAATCTCATCCACCTTTGGAATTGCTCAAGATTCACTCTAGAATTGCCACATCAATGTTGGAATTGGTTGGGTTTGATTGGCAAAGGGTGGAATTGTTTTTGATGCGAAAAAATCGAACCCTATTTAAATTCACAAGTGCGAATCAAATTAGGATCCAATTCTACGATGTTTCATACCTAGAATTGGCTTGAATATCTATCGATTCAACAACATAGGATGGAAATATTGTTGAAGATGGCAGCATTTTTGGCCAGCCATTCCCCCAGATAAAGCTGTGAACCACTTTAATTCGTTGTTGTCAAACCAATTCTTTAAGCAATCAGCAAGAGATTCCTTGCCAAGAAGATGATCTTCCAACCAAATGAACCATTTCAGCCTAAACTAAATGAGAAAAAGAACATTCATTGAGAAGATTAAAGATAGTTTTTGGGGTGACACAACATAAGGAGCACCTACTTGATCCTTGCCATCCTCTACTCATTAGAATATCCCATGTTAAGACCTAGATTGAGCCACTTAAAGGTTCTAGTTTCGAGAGGAGACTTAACCTTATAGACAACTTGCCACCACCAATGCTAGATTTCATGATCACCTGAAGAAAAAATAGTTTTAAAGCCACTTTTACATTCCCATAGTTGGGCTTTTTAGTCCACACCAACTCTTCTTCTTCCTCCACTCGAGTCCTCACATGAATTCTAGACAAAATTTCGCACAATCTTTCCTCTCCTCACCTTGACTTCCTTGTAGATCCAATTGGAGGTGTTAATGGTGTCAACAACTTGAGACAATTTGATTGCATTCCCACTCAAAAAATAAAATACTGAAAATCAGCAATCCATTAAAAAATAAAAAACAACAATCTCTTACCTCATTGTGGACGACCAATCATCATTGAGGAATTTTTGTTTGACATTGTTTCCTTCAACCGTGTTTGCCTCTGCCCATCTAGCCCACTCTAAATTAACCACCATCAATTGTAGAGGCCTCCTGCACCTCAAACATCCTCTCCAACAAAGTAAAGTAACTAGCATATCTGGTATCCATAGGCTTGAGGAATTTTTTCCTTGAAAACTTCCTAAACAAAGCAAGTAATGTGTGATGATTGCAAATGGTCATCTGAATGCCTCAAACTTCTGACACCACTTCCTTCATGCAATCTATTTTCCCAATGTCTCTCAATGCATTGTTCAACGAATGAACACAATATAGGGTCCAAAAAATGTGCGTGTAAGCACCTTCCACCATTACGCCAACTAGCATGCATACATAGGCTGAATCAGTCACTACTTGTACAACATTAGAGGGTCCAAACTCTTCTATGGCATCCTTCAAAATCTGAAATTGGAAGCTTGCATCCTTCCTTTTCTTTGAACAATCAATAGCTCGAAGAGAATAAGAGCTTGTTGAACATTTGACAATAACATTGATGAGTGGCCGATGTCTAATATTGTTCCACCCATCTATAATGATAGGGCAACCATCCTTTAGCTAAACTTGTCTCAACTCCTCCAACATTATACTCACTTTGAAATCCTCCTAATCAAGGAGGGAGGTGTGTAGCTTATGATCTCAATGGGGAACATATGAAGGATGAGCAACAAGTGCATCTTTGAACATTTGTTTAAAAAATGAAGAGCGCGCCGCATGAAATGGTATGGCATTAGCATATAAAAATTTGGCAATAGAACTATCAGCTATATCTCATAATTTCATGTTAAACATGCCAACAACACTAGTGGACCATTTCTTTCCTCTTTGACTCCCAGGCACAACACTCCTAGATTCAGTAGTTGTAGCACTAAACAATGGCCCACTAGGCTGCAAAGACTCCATTGGCGTTCCTGTTTTTTTGGCTTTACTCTCCATCTGCAACCTAGTCACCTTGGCTTTGTTAGCTAATGCTATCGTTTTGCATATTTTTACCCCTTGACAAGTTGTGCCTAAAAGATGGGAGTAAACTCTTGTGTAGTTGCCCCTATAGTCCTCCTTGCAAATATGACAACCATACTCTACTCCCCCCCTGAATTTCTTTTCTTAGTGTCTATGGCTGTTGAAAATTGTAAAAGAGGTTTTTGGGTTAAATGGGTCCTTTGCATACTTTTCCAAGAGGTTAGAAACTTAGAAGGGCATTGAAATGGATTATTTGAACTATGTGTCCTTGAAACACTCACATTCCTTGAAGAAATTCCATGGCATGTTGAAATGTAAATGACAATTGCAAGTATAAACATAGAACACAAGCACACAAAAAAACCGTCCTAAGTATTTGAAATTTTAACAAAAACAAAAAAAATGCAAAAGAATTTGTAAAAATAAACAAAAAATAATGAACTTACCTCAAATGATGGAGACTCGGTCCTCTTTTTCCCTTTGCTCACTTCTCTTTCCTTCTTTCACTTGGTTTCTCACAACTGTGCTCTTCCTCCTTCAACTCTTCATAATTTGCAAAATGACACAAATGAGCTATTTTTTTGTTTTGAATGTTATAGTGATGTTTTTAGGTTTAGGTTTCATGCAAATTATTTGTGTGCTTTTTTTTTTTGAATTGGAAAGTTGTTGGGCCATAAGGGACGACTAGCTGTCTCCTGGTGTTTCGACTTTTTTGGGCGTCGTATCGGGGACATTTTTGTTTTTTTTGAGAATTTGGGGATAGTGCAAGGATGTTTCTGAGGTGCCCAAAATGTTTCCTGCTGGGGACACCCCTAATCTGGCTAGGGATGCGTCCTTAGGTTACATAGGAGCCAACTCTTTGTCAAGTCTAGGTTTCTGGAACTTGCTTAGGCCTGCTTGCCTCAAGAGTCGGTAAGATTGTGTGTGTCTTATAACTTTGGTTTTTAAGATCTTAATACCTTTCTTCCTTAAACTTAGCTAAAAGTTTCCAGCTAGGACAATACCCTCTTTTCCATTTTACCAGTCCATAGAAATAAAAAAACCCCTATCCGAATCTTGTCCAAAACCCTTGCAAGAATGTTAGCCAAACCATGCCAAGACATAGTAGTGTCTTCTAAGACAAATTTACAAGAGTCAATCTGCTCTCCAGATTATTGCCACTTTTTCCATTCAAACTCAACCTAGGATTGGAAATTGACATCCTTCAACTAGGAAGGATTAAATTTAAAAGGACAAAAATTGCCCAATTGGAGAAAAATGGGTAATGGTTAGAATCACTACTAGATTCCAAGTAGTACCGAATCATTTTGCTCTTGGCCAAAAGAGCCTCAAAGACTAAAAACTATCATGCCTCTTAGCAATGTTTTCATCTCCAAATCTATCATTCCGCCATGTGGGAATGATTTTGACAGGCTCCTTATCCACTAATCTAACCCCCTCAAATTTGTGCAAGAAATAATCAACTTGTGGATCAATCCTGGCAGCTGTCCCCCAAACTTCAGACTTTTTTAGGGAAAATTTAAGATTTCCTCCTAGGATAAAAGTCTCATGTTCCAAGAAGTCCATTGCTGAAAGAGTGTCCCGAAATTGAATTTTGTACACATACAACTGATAAATATTTACCATAGGAAAAGCGTTCCCCAGCTCCATGGGGAAAACTGTGCACCAATCCCAAAAACAACAAAAACAGAATTGAGAAGCATGAAAGATTGCTTTTTCTAGCTCAACAACCCCCCAGAGTGGTTATAAGAGGCTAATGAAAGAATCTCCTAGTCCTTCAAAAAATAATTCAACAACCCCTCAACCTCCTTACCCTCACTCATTGCCTCTTGGAGCATGCCAATTCCAATAGTATGAAGTGAAACTAATCTGCAAAGTGCAATCTTTTAGAGGCACTTCCTAGTTCTCTAGATTTAAGAGAGAACAATCATGGAGTAACTATTTTGAGGGTTTGGCTTGCTCTAAGGGCCCAAACAATAGTTGTTTGTTTCCCACTTTGAATTTGCCTTAAAGCATAACTTTGGCGTGAGTAAGGAAGGATTTTCTCCCTTGGGAAGAGATGCTAAACTCCTTCAACGAGTTAGAATCAACGCCCCTCAAGACTTCAAACTCTTCAATAACGGCTGCAATCTTGTTGGATTTGAGAAAGTACCTATAGCGACCTTTGTAGGAATACCCTTCCTATGAAATGGAGAAAGCAAAAGCAAAGATCTTGGCATGCAAAGGGGATATGGTTGGAAGACTAGATGATCTTGGCACCATTTTATGAGTGCCCTTCTTGTGAGACCTCCTTGTAAGCCCATCTTCTTTGCCCCTTGATTTTTTTGAATGACAAGGAGGAATTCCAAGAGTTGGTGAAAGAGGATGAAGTAAATTGAGTTTTTGATGGAGATTGGAAGTTGAGTGAGGGGGGGAGGACACCATAAGTTGACCCAAAGAAGTTATGGAAGTTGAAATGAGTAGGCCACCTTCCCTCAACTCAAAACTTGTCCCTACCTCCCTTGTAAATGGGACTCCATCAAACCCATGTCTTGTTGGTTGCTCACTACTCCTTTCGCTTCTCCACCTGATTTAATGAAAGAGGAATTGCCAACTTTTGCTGAGACTTTCCCAATTGCAAATCCTCCTCTTCCTTGCCAAGGTGTGAAACCTTTCCAGTTGCATTGCTTTTCCTTCCTGCTAATAGGCCTATGGTGGGCAAAACATGCTTACTTGAGACTTGAGGATCTGATTCCTTAGGTTGCCAAATTTGTCTTGAAAAAGACAAAGAACAAGCACCAATGAGATGACAACAAGAATGGTAGCAAGCAAATTAGAAGGGCACCTTAGAGTAGTCAAGAGAATAAATATATTGCTAGTTGCCAATAAAAATCTTAATAACTCTAGGAAGACCCTCTTTAAGGTTCATATCCTCCAAAATTCTAGCCATGGGGCGAGTTATGGTTAAGAACTTCCTCATCCCAATCCAAAAAAAATCCCAAGCCATCCCCAATTTCTTGTAGTGTTCCAGAGGACCGCAACTCCAAGGGTGACTTGGGGAATTTGACCCAAGTGGTTTGGACAGCTTTTGATTCCTGTCTTGGGTCAAAGCACTGAGACCATCTCTTTAGAGATAGGAGAATGTCCTCAATACCACCTTTTTTTGTAAAATCTTCCTTCAATCTTCGGTCATCTTAAAAGAGAAGGCTACCTAGCTTTGAGCAGAGGCGTGATGAACTGGCGAATACCCTAAGACAGGGCCCATTTCTGCAACTAACCATTTCCTTATTGATTGAAATGATTGAGATTTACTCTAAAACCTCCCAGTTAATGTTTTCTCTTCCATATCCATCACATGCTGGAGTAGGATGTCTTCTCCTAAGACCAGATTAACACACCCTTCTATGAGTTTCACACAGGATTTCCATTTTCTCCCTTCTGCAGCAAACATATCCTCAAGAATGAGTGGCAGTTTGAGGACCAAGAAGTCCTCCAATCTTAGGGAACCATCTTGAAAAATCATCCTTCTGCACCTCATCTGCTTCCCTGAGAAGGTCCAGATTTTAGTCACTTCCTGAGATCTTACTTCCGTTAACTCTAGGTCACTGTCCATGCACGACTTTAAGGAAACATGTATATTTTGATCTGACAATGTATATGAGGCCTCCAATGACAGTTTTCTGGGGCATAGACTGACTGATTTGACACCATTTGAACCATTACCCATTCAAAATGCCACCTATTTAGTAGATCAGCATCTGCCAGGCAAATTCTCTCTTCAGCAAATGGGTCTTGTGATTAATCAAGCAGATCAACATCATTCTCCACCTGTTTTTCCCTGTCCATCTAGTTTTCCTTCCCGCCAAACCAAAAACTTTGTGCAATAATTTTTAAAGAGAACCACATTGCTAGGAATGCTTTTGTTGTTGATTCGTACTTTGGTTTGTTAGCCATTGACCAATACATTCACATGTTTCAACTTGCTCCAACTAAGGCTTTGCAACCATGAATATCCATTTTGTTTCTGGAGAAGATGCTTTGCTTTGAGGAAAGCATAGAGTGCTTCTGCTATCTAAAAACAGAGGACACCCTTGTCTATTGCCATGACCCAGCATTGTTTTCCTCTCAAATCTATTTTCCTGCCTAAACAAATACAAATTTTTTGGGAAGGGTTAGCGTGCAAACCTACCAGAAGGATCTGTAAATCATCTCAACTCATATCTAGGATTCCATAAACTATCCCATTTCCATTGTTTGGAACCCCTTAAGCATTAGATCCTCAAAACCCCAATCTGAAACTGAATCAGTTGCATGTCCCTGACTCTAATTGGTAGTTGTTATTATTTCAGACTTTAATTATATATTCAATCATCTTTCTGATTTTTTTGCAAGGTTGCTTGTTGAGTGAAGTAGTGTGATTCACAAATTTGTATCTTTGAAACCTTGACCACCATTTATGGCTGAACGGTCATGTATTCTGTTGTTTGTTTGATTAGTGAGCAAGGTGTGGAGTATAGTTTCTCCGAAAATAATGAAGAGGCAAGGACTTGAAGGGTCTTCTTGTCTTAGCCTGTTATTGTTCAGAAACATGCTATTTATTGAGGATAATAGAGAAAATCGGGGTGCTCATGCAGCTTTTCACTTGATCAATAATTTTTTTGCTGAAACCAAACTTTTCCTTTACACTATGGAGAAAATGCCAATTGCATATGTCAAAAACCTTATAAATATTCAGTTTCAAAAGTACTCGAACCCATTAATTGTATTTTATAGTGTATCAGCTCATGTTTGGAAATTATGTTGTTTGTAATTTGCCTTCCCAAGACAAAACTCGACTATGTTTTGGAGATAATTTTTGAGAGATGCAGCTTCAATCTAGAGGCAATGAGTTTTGAGATGATTTTATGGATCTTATTGTATAAAATAGTAGGTGCATAATGCTCCAATTTGAAGCCCTTTTCTGTTCTGGAGATTATCTCAAGATTTGTAGTATTAATCTGTGTAAATTTCTGTTTATTTCTTTATCATGTCCCAAAAAGTTTGATAGAAGCTTGCTAAGAAGGCATTTAGCCTTGGGGTTTTCTTAAGATCAAAAGAAAATTCTACATCCATGATTTCCTCCTTTGTTGGCTGTTTTAGAAATTGGTTATTATACTCTTTTGTTATCTCTGTTGGTATAAGTTCTAGAGATTGTTCCTGTGCTTGATTTTCCTTGTCTTCTTGAGCTACTGTACTTGAGAGATGAGATTTGAAGTAGTTTGTTGCTTAAGTAGTTGTTTCATTAGCATTTGAAATGTCCCTTCTGGACGCTAGAATTAACTTTACTGTGGCATTGATACTTTGCCTATTGATGACAGATTTGTGGATGAAATTTGTATTTGAACCACCTTTTAAATACCATTGTATTTTTGCTCTGTCTCTAGAAACAGTTTTCTCATTGTTGGGAAATGATGAGCTTGAGAATAGCTTTCTGCTCTTCCTTAGCCAAAATATCACTGAAGCCTCATTGTAGCATCCAATTCTATATGCTTGCCAATTGATCACGGGCTTTTTTGGTTTGCTTGAAGATGATTCCAAAGACATTTTTATTCCATTCCTGCATTTTTTGTCTTATGAAATCCAATTCTTTTGCAAATCTATTGTAATGTTCCCAACATAAAATTTCAGATCTGAGCATTAAATTAAATATTTATTTAAATTCTCCAAACAAACTTATAGCAAGAAATGAGATAAACAAGGGAAATATAGCCAAAATTGCATAAAAACTCCGCAAACTGAATTTTATTGAAATTTCCTGATATAAATACAGATATCAGGTCTGATACACTGATTTGACATCCACAGCAACTTCTGCAACAAATTTTACAACTCTACTACAAACTATCCCAAAATAGGATGAGCACATAGTGTTGCCGATCACCCGAAACTATCTGAAACACATAGAAACTCTGGACTTGCACCAAATGAACTATGGCGTCCTGTTGTGACCTTTTCACACATCGCCCCATCGCAAATGGGGACCCCCAGTAGTCTGCTAGTTTTTAGGGTTTTGTCTCCTTGCAACGGTTTCAATGAGGTCATCATTTTGAGAGTTTCAAGTCAATCTTCTGAGAGTCATCCGAGCCAAGTCAATAATCCATGCTTGAATCAGTGCCTAAACGTTACAGAAGTGCTCAGAAGGCCTGGGAAACGAGGATCGCCTGTGCTTTCGGCCAATTCTGACACTTCCTATATTTTAGGGAATCTGCTTTTTTGCTTTTTCATTTTTTCATTTTTGGCATTTTTGGACCAAACGGGGTTCCCTATTTTTTAGGGATTTTGCTTTTTTCTATTTTTAGAAAGTCAACCCTGGTCAATGAGTCAACTTTCCATCTTTAGATCCAAAAATCAACCAAAAAAAATCATTGAAAAATCAAAGAGAAAATAAAAATCAAGAAAAATCTGGAAAGCAAGCAAAAAGCATGGAAAAATCAGTCAAAAGGAGAAAAATCAACTGAAAAGCATCAAATTCTGGAAAAATCATTGAAAACGCCAAAAATCAGTCCGATCTGAAAAAAACAGAAAAATCAACCAAAGAGCATGAAATTCATGATGAAAATCTGCTTAAGTCTGGAAAATTCGCCATATTCAGCCCTGAGGAAGTTGGCCCTTAAAAAGTGGGACGAAGAGAAAAATGGCAAGGATCATCCGAAGTCCGCCCTGCCTAAATGGCAAGGACTATGGGAAGTCCGCCATACCCGAGGAAAAAATGGCAAGGACTATGGAAAGTCCGCCATGCCTAAGGAGAGAGTGGCAAGCCTTGACCAAAGTCCGCCTAGACTTGGCAAGGACTCTAAAAACTCCGCCCAAGCCTTGAGGAGCTTGGAAAAGACCTTGCAAAGTCCGCCTTGACTTAGGAAGAGGTTGGAAAATCTCCTTTGAAGTCCGCCACACCTTGGCTAAACACTTGGAAAGTCCGCCATGGCCTATAAAGAGAAAAAATTAAAATTTTGCTAAGTGTTTGAGGCCTTGTAGAGGGAAAATCCGAAAATTGCCTAAGTATAGAGGCCTAAAAGGAAGGAAATTTGGAATTTTGACTAAATATTTTAATATTTTCAAGAGGAGAAGTGCGAATTTAGGCTAACTTTGAAAGGTAAAGACTTGGGAAAGTCCGCCATACCTTGAGGAAAAATAGAAAAGACCTTGGAAAGTCTGCTTGGGACATGGCAAAGAATAAAATGAAGTTCGCCTAGTATGAAGGAAGAGGGAAAAAATTAAAATCGCCTGAGTATGGATGTTTAGAAGAAAAATTGGCCAAGTATACAGAGAAAATGCACAAGGCAAAGAGTTAAGAAAGTCCGCCCTTGGCTAAGGAAGATAAATTTTTTTGTCAAGCATCATGGAATGAAGACATCCAGACAGGGACTTCGCCTAGAGAAATTCATCCGAGCGAGAGAAAATTTAATTTTGGCAGAAGAAAATGTGCCCGGTGCAATTAAAAGTTCGCCATGGCAGGGAAAAAAATGAGGATTTGGCATAACATTTATCGACGAAATGGCTAAAATTTTGACTTGGCTAGACGAAATTGGGAATAAAATTTGAAAATAAACTTTTAGCCAAAGAAAATGAAGAGAAAAAAAAATAGCCATGGGTCCAAAACGAACGGGTTGAATAAATTAAAATATTTTAATATTTTAATAATTTATTTCCAATACTTAGAAATTTAAAAAAGGCCTTGGACAAAATTAAATTCGCCAGACGAGAGTTGGAAGGAAATAAATTGCGCCGGACAAAGATAAAATTCAATGGGAAAAATTAAATTCGCCAATGATTTAAAACTTGGAAAATCAAATTTAATTGAATATTTAATGTGTTTTTTTTCAAAATTCGAAAAATAAAGATAAACATCTAAGCAAAAAATCGAATTTTTGAAAATAAAAAAGATTTGCCTGGATAAGCTCGACATGGATTCTTTTCGAAAATAAAGGAAACTTGCCTATTTGAACAAGAGAAAACAAATCGAGATCGAAAGAGAAGAAGGCAGTTGCTAAAACAAATCAAGTTCTTCAGCATTAGAATGAGTTTCAACAACTCATTTTTCACAAACACAGCTGAAGAAAATTTAATCTCTCTCAAAATTCTAAGGCAATCAGTTTTTCGGCAGGGAAGATCGAATTTCCCAGAGGAAGAAGTAATTTTATGCTGAAGAAGAATTTTTCTCGAGAAATGAAAAGTTTTATTTGCTAAAAGTCGAATTCTTCTGTGCAAGAGGGGCGCACTTCATCACTTGCTTTTTGATTTAATTCTCGAAGTTTAAATCTGATTTGCAGCCAAAAGTCTTTTACTGAGGTTTAAAGTTCAATTGAATAAGTTCGCCATTCTTCTTCTGTCTCTTTCATGTTGGTTAAGTTTTGGCTAAAATTTCAGCTTAATCCATTTACTTTCAGCTTGCTTTTTCGCAGAAATTTAATTATTTAATAAGCTGAAAGTAAATTATTCGAACACAAGGTGCGGAAATAAATTATTTTAAAAAGTCTTTGTATTAATGTTAGTATTTTGATTGCAGGTTGATGACCACGGTGGGCGAATCATCAAAGAAGGCAGCAATGAAGTTCGCCAAGCAAAGGTGTCTAGCGAGAGTCTAAGATTAATTCAAAGTGGAAAAATGTTGCGGACACCGATCTGGGACATGTCGACTTCGAAGAGTTCAAGAAAAGAGTATATGGACAGAACGGACTTCCAACACCATTGCCAAAAGAATGGTGAGAAATGGAATATTTCAGGCAGCTGGATTCCCGCTTGCGATGGATTGTGCTGAATTGATGGTAGAATGTGCCATCCACTACAATGCTCAGACAAGACAGATCATTGCACCTGACGGCAGAATTTTGGCACACTTGGGCGAGGTGGCAATTCAAGAAACCTTTGGCATCCCAGCGCATTCTCGTACTGTCTACAAGACCAAGGAGGAAGCTAAGCGTTTGTATGACAGCCAGTCAAACTTATGTGCCACAAATATTAACAAGGCATGGCTGGACAAGCCTAAAACGTCAATAAAGAAGATGCCTAAGAGGCCACGCCGGACAGACTTCAAAGAAGATTATGGGGACATCATTTTGATGCTGAACATAATGGCAACCCTCAAGGAGCATTTTTTGAAAATTGGATGTACTACTTCATAGATGAAATCACTTCTGGCGTAAAAATGTTCAATTGGTCTCGAATGATAAGTAACAATCTTCACGAGCAGTTGGTCAATTTGGAAGAGACTAAGTCTTTTCACATGAGCTCGTATATTGTCTACTTATTGGCCAGGTCATATAAATATCCAGGACTAGTTTGCAAAGGCAAAGTGGGCAACGGAGAAAATGAACTCAGACCTTATGATTGTTACCCACAACTCCAGCTGAGGGAAAAGTCTCATTTCAGAAGGGTGCATGATGCCTTCTTGATGCATATTACCAGAACACTTCAAGGAGGAGTGCATCAAAGGTTGAATCGTGAGGCGAAGAGTTTGATCAGTAAATACAGATCTTGGTTCATCCAGTTTCCAAAGGATACATATGTCAGGATCCAAGGATTTACTGGAAATCCCTATAAGTTGCCCATCTATCCGACAAATCGGATGATCCTGATTGAAGTCCTGAGGCAGCTAGAAGAATACCAAAACATCCAGAGGCCAACTAAAAGGGCGGCTGTTACATTCCCATTTTTCATCGGGAATATGTTAGAATCTTGTCCGTTAGCGCAAGCAGCTGAAAGCGTCAGGCTGGAGATCCAGTGGTACCCATTCACAGCCTACAAGTCCAGGGCCAATTTTGACCCACATCATCACATCCGGGCAGTAGATGGGAGAAGGTACAAGCACAGGGTGGAACTGGAGGACTTCTGGGCAAACACTGCTGATGAATATGAGGTCAGAAGAAGATTATGGTCCAGAATGCGAGTTGACTTCATGAGGGCAATTGAACTTTGCCGGGTGCTTGATCAGTTGTAGGACGATGGAAACTACATCTAGCCACGCTTTGAGGAAAGCCGACCTTTTCCTCCTGTAAGGTGGTCAAAGCCTGAGCACTCAGACTTAGTAACCTTGATGAGACCAGTGACCAAATACTCTCAGTGGTGGGTTGACCATCATGTCTAGGAGATGAGACAAAAAAGAATAACGCTCACGTATGATTTACTGAGCGAGACAGAATCGTATTCCTCCAATGCTGGTGCATCCCATCAGGATTTGGTTGAGATTGGAGAGAAAAGGAAGGAGGTAGTTCCAAGTGTAGAGCCTGTTCAGAAAAGACAGAAGGGAGAACCATCTTGTTCTGCAGCGTCCCGGAATATTGACGAGCTGGTGGCTACCATTGATGAATCCTTGGTTGAAATGATCGTACCTCCTACAGTTCAAGAAGAGAACAATGAGCCTATTTAGTTGGATGACGAGGAGCCCTCATCACCTACGGGCACGAAAATACTTGGTTCAGATAATGAGATGGAAGTCCGACATAATGACTTCGAAGAGGGAATGATCTCCACTCTCAGAGAAGTCGTGGATGTTCCAAATGAGGAGGATGTTCAGGTAGAAGATTGCATTGAGCAGCCTACCATTCTGGATTGGCTGATAGAAAGGATGAAGATCCAGGCACCAGAGGAAGCCCAAGAGGAAGATGATACTGCGGATTTCTTGGCAAGGTTGGAACAGGTTGCAATTAAGAAGCTGGCCAAGAAATTTTCCACTATTCAGCGAGACGAGGCAGGCAGTTGTTCCATACACATCGCAGTACCGACAGTGAACAAGCCACAGGATGAGATCACTCCTCAAGAGTACGCCATAACCACCATAGATCTTGGCCCCACCACAAAAGGTTAGGAAGTGGAGGAACTAGATAATTCCGTCTCAACTGTCAAGGCGAGACTGGAAAAAGAAGTGGCGAAAAAGGAGTATAAAAGGGAAGTTGAACGCCTGAAGGAGTACATATGACATCTGACCCAGCCACTCAATCAGGGTGATGCAGTAGCTCCTCTCCTTAATCCCTCACAGGAAATAGCCAAGGATGTGGAGCATGGGATGGTCACAGCCAAGGAGGCTTAGGAATGGATGATAAACGAAGGCATTGAGGCAGCCTCGTTCATGGAGAAACTGGAACTTGCCTATGGGCAAACTTCTTTTCTTTCCAGACTTGTTGATATGGCGGAAATTTGGGACAACCTTCCAGAAATTCAGGAAAGGCTTCTTCCAAGCCTTAGGATCCTGAAAGGCCTCCCAAGAGAAGAGTTGGTTGAAAGAAGGGTGATTGCTGCAGGAGCAGCGTATGATTTTCACCATTGGTTTTGGGCCGTGACTATACGGAAGGAGGTTCTGGAGAGGGCGAAAGTGGATGGGCTTAGAGTTGAAGAGCAAGTCAAAGAAATCGGGGAGAAAATTTATATGACAGTTGCAGAGGTGTTTGACCTTGAGATTGTTTGGGAAAATGATATGTAGCTGGAGACGTTGAAACGTAAGGTTCAGGAGGTTTTCTTCTCGGCTACTGGACCAATTCTTAGACAGGACTTTGCGAAAGTGGCGAGTCTCTTGGCCATCCGAAATGATTTTGTGAAGCAGGAGACGGATTGGGCAAGCACATTCTCCAAATGTGCTGAGGACTTGGATGGACTGGAATTCCGGATTAGCATGCTGCCGCTCGTCACGATGGAGGAGGTTGTCGCGGTCGTGTCCAGATTCATCGAGCGCAATGCTGACCAAGCAGATAGGGACGCCTCTCCTTGATAGTAGCTCCAACTGCCACTTCACTGCTTGTTACTGATTGTTCACTGATTGATAACTCATGTTATTTTGGGCAACCCTAATTAGGGTTGAGTTGTAATAATCTTGGCCGTCGATATTGTTTTAATCTCGACCCTTTGTTTGTTTTTGAAACTCTATTTAAACTAGTGATCTCTCACTTTCATTTGTGTGGAGACAGTATATGAAATTGTTGCATTGAGACTATTTCCGATAATAAAAGCTCTTATGCATGATTTGCTTTGAATAACTTTTATTGTCAAATAGTAAGCGAGGTTGCATATCTTCTTCTACCATAGATTAGAGTTAGAATTAAGTTAAGTAGAATTTGCTTTAAATATTGGTTAAGTGAATGAGAGATTGATCGTATAGATTCAATGGTGAAGTATTGCTCATACTTTCTTCGAATGGATGATTTGCATTCGATGCGTAAAGTTAGCCTGAGCTTATAATTGTGGAAGCTTAACTTCAGTCTCATTCGAGGCTTGAAAATCATTATCACACCCCTTGAAGATTGCACCCACTTTGCGTAAGTTGTCCAAGGGAGGCAAAACAAAGTGCGGTTATTCCTTTCATCGAATCTTTACTGTCTCTTGAATTCTTAGGCATAGAATAGATCCCCTAAACCCTTATTTTTTTGCATTTTTTTGAGATCCAAATTGAAGTCCTAATTGAAGAAGCCTTTAATGATAAATCTGCCTAAGTCCCAAACTTGTGAAAATTTCTTTAACGTAAGTCCCCTTGTGTATTACCAGCAAATCACAACGCCCATTGAGCTTATCCACACGTCGAGACCTGACAAAAGAAACCTTGGAATCGCCATATGATCTTCTCGCAATCTTAGCATACGCAGTGGTTTTTCAAGAGAGGATAGAGTGTCTTTGGACATTTTATTCCGTGTGTTCGGTGGATGATAAAACGTACACCAACATGTCCAAGAAGAGGAAAAAGCAGCAAACACACAACAACAACAGGAAATCACAACAACACCATTAAACACTCATGGTAACACCAAAATTGCAACTGAGACAACATGCAAGCAAACTACCAAAAACTGCCAAGATTTCCTGAAACTTTCAACTCCAATGCAACCCCTAGATGGAATTGTCCTCTGTGTACAAAGGGTTTTCGTCTTTTGGCCACCTACAACTCATGGGTTTTACTCCACAAGCTCCAATCTCCAATGGGTTTTCGTCCATTGAAGAAAACTCAAGCGCAAAGCTTTGTGAGAGAAAAATCAAAGTGCAATAATTACCAAAATGACTAACTTCTGATTTTTATATGCAATAGGCCCAAAATGGGAGCCCAAACTCCAATGTCTTGCTTTGGAAGATTCTACAAGATGGTTACCAAAAAATAAGTAATGACAATTGTCATAGCTCCGTCATAGTTATCAATGCATTTTGTCAAAGCTATCATCTAGGGCCAATAATAAATTAATAAAATAATACCAGAAGATGCTTCCAAATTCCCATGTTGCACCCGTGTTGGTAATTAATTTATTTAATATTTAATTTGTGAGAGAATTTGAATTAAGCCCAAACAAAATCAAATATTAAATAGGAATATTTTCCTTAGCTGCTCCAATTAACCCATGGGAAAAATGGATGGGTTAATATCTATCCCGAACTTACTATTTTGGAAAGGGGACATGACATCTATACATGCCATGTCCTTTAGTAGGAGGTGTTTATAACCACCAACAATCAAAATTGGTGGGGAATTATGGGTGTGTGATCCATATGCTTAGATAACAGAATTGAGATTTGGTTGCATTCTTGCTTGGTTTGTGTTTCTAGATATATAGGCTGATGATCAAGGAGATTGATGGGAGGATTTTGGCTTTTGCTTCCCAAGATGGAATATCCATGTTTTAGATAGTAGGACTTAGTCTATTTTTTTTTTCTATATGGCTGTCTTCTCTTTTTCTACTTGCTCAAGTGTATAAACCGTCCGAAATCAATTTTGAGTAGTTTTTTGGTTGCGTATAACTCCATGAGTACTTTTACAGTTGTATTGTTGAAACCTATTGCTCATTTTTTCATCAATAGTTTTAATGGTGTGAAGTTGTTTATGAGTATGAAGTGTTCATTACATTGGTTTTTTTCCCAATCTTTATGATTTTCTAAATATTATATTTTTTGATTGCCTCTAGATGGATTTAGACATTGGCCATTTAGAAGTTGAAGCTAAATTTATTTGTGAAGAAAGAAAGGGGCAATACCTCAAATATACTGAGCAACAAGTGGTTAAATACCTCTATGGGTTTGTAATATCCCCCTAGTTTTTGTACAAATTTTTCACAAGAAACTTCACCCGTTAATGTTAGCTTAAAGAAATATAAGCAAACTGGAATGTAACCCTTCACTTTTTGATCACCCAGATCCTGGAGTGGGCAAGGTGAGAGCATAAGGTGTAAGGGGATCTGATCATAACAATCTGAAAATACTGGAAGTACAATGCTATTGACGGCAAGCCAGCCAATTGAGAAATGTAAAAACTAGGTAGCAAGCCAGCTTCTTCCACTTTTTAGCGGGCTATAGGAAAGTAAATGTAAACAAGAAACTTGATGGCATAGCCAGCCACTTCCACTTTTCAGTGGGTAACAAATTGAAAGCAAAACTAGACCACTTCTTTAGTAGGAGTGAAAACAAAGAGCATAAATTAAAGAGCTGATCAGTACTACTAATTCAGTGTTACAATATTGAAATATTTTACAATGAAACTGAGATATTCCTAACAACTTGATAGCCCAAATGCTAGACAATGTTCTCTATGGAAAATACAAAAATAAGCATCAAGAAAAAATGGCAAAATACAAAAAATACCAGGTCTGATGTAAAATGACAGCGTTCTGATTTTTTGACCAACAACCTTGGAAATCACCAAAATGCTCGTATCTCCCTCAAAACTCTTCTAAATGCTCTCAAACTGAAAGAAAATGATGCCTAGAGGCTAGGCATCCAATCTCAAGCAGCTAAAAGACACCAAACAACCCATACTTTTCCTGCACGCATCCGAAGGCACTAACATCAAATGGTACAGCCTCCTTGAGAAGGGTGACCTCAAGCAAAAATCAGATATACCTTCTAAAATCGCCAAAACAGGAGCATAGGGGCACCCAAATGCTAGGCATCCAATGGATCAATACCCACAAAAATTGCTCTACTCAAGAAGATGTAAGTCAAAATGTGCTACAACCACACTCAAACCAGCAACATGAAAATTGAAGAAACACACTCCAAAAAGGAACAAACTGAAAGCAAACTCACTACCACACCTAATATTAGAAAACATCGAATGGAGCCATCACCTTTGAAGCTCAGTTGCAACCTTTGAATGAAGGAGCACCAATAATGAGCTAGGAGCTATCATGCAAGCCCAAAATTGAATAAGGCTAGGAGGTATTCCAACCTCGAAGCAAGAGTTTGGATAATATCCGACAACACTTCGTTATAAGGTGAATAATGGATACCAAATGAAGAGGTAAGGCCCTGTATATATAGCTTTTCCAGCCCAAAAATTCAAACTTGCTTTTCCCTCCAAAAGGACGCCCAAATGAGGGAGATTAAAATAATCTTTAAATTCATCTTTGACTTAGACTTGGTCGCCGAATTCCTCTTTGCAAAATTTAACTTTATAAAATGCATTTGATAAATCAATTTGGACGTCCAAAAGAGGAAACACAACTTAAAACAACTTATGTGCCTAGGCGTTGGGCGCCAAAAAGCACAATATAAAATATAACTTAAATTGCAAACCTTTTGAAACAAGCTCCAAGAAAGCTGGAGACACTTCTACATAAACTGCCCTACCAAAACTAGACATTGAGTGCTAAATTGTTGCCAAATTGCACTGTCCAAAATAACACTTACTAAAAATAACATACTTTTAAAAATAGTGACTCCAAACTCCACTAGAACACAAACCAGACAGTTGTTGTAACTTACCAAAAATAGTAAGTCCAAAAATGTCCTCAGATGAAAATGCATGTCATACCATTCTGAAGTCCTCTGAGAACCTAGAAAGACCCAAAAGTTCCCTTGCCAAACTCCTGCAAACAACCCCTTGAAAACTCAAGAGGAACCTTCCAAAAAATTGGAAACTGTAATATTTCCTCTGACTAGCCTACAGACCTCCAAGATAGGCTAACGATCATCAAATAGAACTATTGTTGAGAAGGGGACATTACAGGGTTCCAATGGATCATCATTTTGGGATGTTTTAAGAAGAGAATTTGCTTGCTTCCCCAAATGCTTGCCCATTTCAGCTTATTTTGATGGACCACTTCTGTTGCTTCTTGGATTGGGATTAGGTCAATTATTTGTAGTTATACTTTGGAGTTTGGACCATTTGGAGCTTATCTGGGGCTCTAAATCTCCTTATATTCCACGAGAGATCTGCATTATGATATTATTCTTATATGAGGTGCTTCTCCTTCTTTTGTCTTCTGGTTTTACATGTTCAATGTCCAGATCTAGATCATGCTTGTTAGCATTTTATCTTGGTTTGTCAAGTCTTGATCAATTGTATCTTTCAGTAATGGTTTTCTCTTTTTTTTTTTTGAGCATGGATACTTGATTTTGTTCGAATTTTGGGGAAGGGGATTGTATGCGTAAAGCAGGGCATTTTTCCCTATGCTCATTTGTTTGCCATTTGTGTTCCTTAGATATCTAAAGTGGTGGGAAATAGAAGTTTGTGCTATGAAAGAGACAATAGCCTTTGGATTGGTTTGCTATAGCCTTGAGTGATTAGATTGTGGTTGTCACATGTAGTACCCTCCTAATGCAAGGTGGAAAACTTGATTGCCTAATCTTCAAACATTGATTTGAGTGACATGTATGCGTCTAGCTTTGGTACCCACACATGAGCTGAGCATTTGGTGGTGTAATTAAAAGTGTTGTACCTTGTCCTAGGTCATAATTACACCTTAGTTAAGTTTATTTAGGGACCACATAGGAGGTAGTTGGAGAATTTCCACTTTTGGTGGACTTGACATGTTATTACTTTATCACTTCCACCTTTTGTGGACACATCAAGTGATTATCTCTCCACCTTTTGTGGTGATTATCACATTATCACCTTTCCACTTTAGGTGGAGTGATAGCTTTTCATAGTTGTCTCATGTCATAAGATTACAACACTTGTCATAATCTTATTCCCTTCTATGTTCTCACCTTGGCTATATAACCAAGGGGTCTCCTATGTATTTTTGCATAGCATAGCTCATCATATTTGCATTCATTGATAAGAATACAGTCTATTCTTGTCATATTGCTTCTATCTCTCTTATGCTTGTGCTTTCTATTAGGCCTCTAGATCTTGGGTGGCTACCTTCATAGCCAATTCTTACAACATTTGTGAGATCTATCATAGGGAGAGAGTGTCAACTTCTCTAAAGCTTGTTGCACATCTCTTTGAAAGGCTTGCGGCCTAGGCTTAGGTTTGGAACCATTTTGGGACTTTTTCATGGTCAAATAATTGGGAGTGACATTTCAGTTCATATATCTGTAGGAAGGGCTTTGTATTATGTATGACAAGCCCTAATATCATCAAACAATGAGTTCTACGCTTCAAGTTCTGGAGCCTCTACCTCCTTATTGAAAAAGGTAGGTTTGGTTGGTCTTGCAATTGAAACAAGAACAATCTTGTTATGATCCTAATATGATATATTCCTAGGTATATATTGTATAATCCTAAGGATAAGCACTTGTTGCATGCTTAACCTTAACATAAATATTAGTTAATAGACTAATACCCCTTAATTAGGATGAAGGGGTATGTCCCTACTGTTGGAAATATTGTCATTGATGTCAAATGCCACAAATCGTGCAGATATGCCAAAGTAAGATGTGAAGAATCATGGAGAATGAATAATGTTTAGTTTGGGTGTCCTGGAAGATTTATCATGATATTGCCGATACGACTCATTTTTGATATCAATTATTCTCATTGTTGACATTCCTGGACATATTCGCTGATCTGAAGGAGACGGAATTTATTAATGACTGATCACTGATCTTCATCATCGAGAATATGCACCTCGGACACTACAGAATGTATCCAACAATATTGATGCTGTAAACTCGACCATTTCAGTTGTATTTGTGGGTGTAATGAGTTGTGGTGGGAGTGACATTAGGATTGTTTGTCTAATCGAGCATTTCAATATATGTCACTGTGCATTCAAAGCAATCTGAGATATACAATAACTAATGTATGAATTACAGATATAAAGGTGCGATTAAGGCACGATGATAACAAATGATCATAATCCAAAAGGGAGGCACGATGAAGAGAAACCGTTTACTGGAAAGAGCACAATTTAAAAGACACGATTTAAAAGAAACAAATCCCATGACTTTTTAAATGAAGGTGTTTAAAATCTGAAGTGAACGCTTGCTTAATAAAATTCAGATTTATTAATAAATCAAAACAAAAGGGTGCTGAGATCTTTTGGTGTGATTTCAATAGAGAAATAAAGTGCTTCATAAAGAAGTATGTTTTTTCAAATAAAAGGTGCGATTTGTTTTGAAATGTTACAAATTAAAAAAGTCTATTCAAAAGGGTGCGATCTGTTCAAGAGACACATTGCTTAAACCAAAGGTTAAAATCTTTGATAAAGATACATATACGGATCATTTCAGATTTGCAAAAAGGTGTGGTTGTGTAAGTGAGTAGTCTAAATCTGAAGTCTCATCTTCTTGTGTGGGCTAAGTGTGAGATCATTCATCACCAAGGCAGATTGGAGGATAGGGATAGTGCAGGTCAGATTGAAGGCATTTTGCAACCATCAAGTCAAGGTTGGTGCCTTGCATTAGGGGTTGGTGCTCCTTGTAGGTTGGTGCCTACTAAATAATTAAGAGGTTTGGGTGTCCCTTGTAGGTTGCAGCCTACTAAATCATCTTCTTTGTAAAACAAGTAGGTTGGTGCCTACTTCCACTTGTAAAAGTCATTTAAAAGTTTTCAATAAATTTGTGTCAACTTGTGTAAATTGATTCATATCAAAAGGTTGATGTTGATAAGAGTTTAAGTTCGTTTAGAAGGTTGATTGTAATAAGTTTGAAAAGATTGAGAATTGAAAGTTTGATTGATTTACTGATTCACCCCCTCCCCCCCCTGCTTCCCCCCTACCCCCCTCCCCCTTCCCCCCTCGCCTCTCAGTAAATCTTTGTGCTCTTCACCTACATAGTTTAGGCTATAAGTACGGAAGAGAACTCTCTCCCATATCATCATATCATACAATATTGAATTCATATGTTATAATTGATTATTGGAGGTCACCCCCTCGAAGTGGTCTGCTATATTTTTGATTTTTACAAATATTTCAAAGAAATATCTTAACATCTTTTGTGTGTAGCTTTGAGTGGCATCTAGATTATTACCCTTAGAAGCACTTGCTTCACTCATTGGCCGTCTAGGCACATTTATATTACTATCCATTTTGTGAAGCAATTTTGCTGTCATATCAATCATCAGATCAAACTTCCTTTCGGTTTGACTGTCTAGGTAGTTGTTTGTGTTTGTTCTCCTCTTTCTTTCTTTCATATTGTTATGCTTTACATTGGGTTCTGTAGGAGATGATTGAGTCTCTGCACTCTTTGCAAATCAATCTTGTTTCTTGTTCTCCCTTAAGTGATAGCTAGTTGCTATGTCATTGTACTACATAATATTGAAACAGGCAAAGTTGAACTTTGAATACACAAGTTGGCAAAATCATCAACTTTGATACCACTATAATGTCCCAAGCCAAAACAATAATGAAAGTCCGATTCTTAACATTCTACAAAAACTTGTTATTTGAATGGCAACATTATCTGCCCTAGCATTCACTCATTTCTTTGACAACTTAGATTAAAATTTCTGTTTATGCATTAGCAACATCATTACCCTTCAAACAACAATTGACAAATAGCTCTTGATCTTCTTATCATAATAATCATCAAATAACATGTGTAAATCTCAATTTCTCTCTTATTACAATAATGGTTGTGTTAACTTCAAAGAGTTCTACAAAATCAATAACTACAACAATTCATACCAACAACAAAGGCAAATCAGATCAATACAATGCGGTTGGAGTCCATGTCCAATGAAGCTCAATTACAAATTTTGTATGAGATTGTCCTCCAAAATCACTAGGGTTTTCGTCCTATGATTCCCAGACTTGAACACAATGCTCAAAATGGATTCTAAAAGGAATTTGATGAAGTGTAGATGATCATCTGGATGAAAGCATTTTCTCTTTTATATCCTCCAGAAATAGAAAACCTTGACCACCATGTACACCCACAACTTCAAATTTGAATAGTGATCATGGGTGAGAAAGATTCTACTTTGAAAGTGATGGCACCAAAAAGCCAAAAACAAACTACTAGATCCAATACAACACATGTTGGGAAGTTAGGTGAGGAACATAGACATAGGAAGAGATATTAGGGATCGTGGGTTGGCCATATCACAAGACTCAAACTATAAAATGAGGTGTTAGGGGTCAAGCAATGAGCATGACAAGATGGAGAAGTTTGACAAATACAATAGTGAGGTGGACAACAAATGGAAGGCATGACAGGATGGAGAAGCTTGAGACTCAAACAAGGAGGGAAGAGCAGAGTTAGAAGAAAAGCATAGTTCCACGGAGTTTTGGGGACAGGGACGGGGGGACGGCAGGGGATGCGTTTCGGGGGCGCGGGGCCTAAGTTTGGGGGCGGTGGGGCGACGGCGGGGGGACAACGGTAGGGGGATGGCGGGGGAGCGATGCACTGAAATACATATAGTACTTGAAAAATTAGTTATAAAAAGATGTATAACTGTAAAAGCCTAAGGAATAAGTAAAGTTTAGAGTTTAAACACATTGCAATGATTTCATTGAACTAGTGAACATTGAAACAATGAAAATATACTTGTAACTTAATCGACATTGTGATTGGAACGAGAACTAGATGTTTCATAATTTGAATTTCATATGCATGATTCATAATTACAATCAAGTATCAACACAACAGAGTTCAAAGTTCAAACTTCAAGTATCTACATTTTGCAGACCTTAAATAATTTAATAAAGTTTATTCATATTGAAAAAAATTTATTAAATTATTTTTTATTTAATAAATTAATTTAGCCCAGCAGGCCCCAGAATGACTGTAAGGCAGTGAACTGTTTGAATTTTTCATTTTTGAAACTTTGAGTTTGAACTATTGAACGAATGCCTCAAAGGGATGTCAGCTCATGGAATGCGATGCCTGTAGTCATTGCATTCCATGAGCTGACATCCCTTTGAGGCATTCGTTCAACAGTTAAGTGCTGCTGCTTGCCGTTGCCCTTGTCTGTGCCTCAGGTTGGGTGTTTTGAAATGAATTTAAAAAAATAAAATTAAAACCTAAATCATTTTCAAATGGAAAATATTGGTAAACGCCGCCCTTGAAAGATGAATTGACGCCAGCTTGAGCTCTCCTCTGGTTCTCACTTCTCACACTCTCACGCAAGGTCTCTAGGTGCAGTCACAAGGCACGCACGGGTAACAAAATGAAAAATAAAACGACAAATTTTGATGTAAACTTGACTTTAAGTCTTTAAAGTTTAATAATATTATAATAATTATATTTATCATAACAAATAAATTAATAATATTAAAATTTTTAACTTTAAATTTAACTATGATAAAATCTTTGTTTTTTAAATTTTCTAAAAAAATCATTATTTTAATACTTTTTTGGTGGGGGACGTGGGAAACTTGGAGACACCCAGAAGACTCCAAGACACGTAGAAGTCTCCCTCTGAAGGAAACGTTCAGGGGACGGTGGGGGGATGTTTCCCTAACGTCTCCGCGTCTCGGAAACGTCCCCATCTCCTAGACGGCTCATTTTTCGGGGGGGGGGGAAGGGGGACGCGTCCCCATGGAACTAGGAAGAAAGGCATACTTAGGAAGGGAAAGCAAACAATGGATGGAAATAGGGAAGACACAGGTACAAACGTAATATTATAGACTTAGATTGACCGGAAAGGGGACATGATAGTCCTCATTCTGAAGCCCTCATACAATGTCAGTCACAATGTGTGAGCAAGGAAATTGTTGAATTCTCTTGCTGTGCATAGATAGAAATGGCAAGTTTAGTGCTTGATCCATAACTATGATTGGCTGTGCCGCTTGACCAACTTTTGTGGTCTATGGCAACACCTAGCTCAAATCTATGGTCTGTTGTAGAGCTAAACCATGTTCTATGGTCTGTGGCACTACCAAGATCACTATTCTACTCAGCCAAGCCTAACACAGTGGTCTACCTCATACCACACCAACAATTCCAATGGTGGAAGAAGATTTCAGAAGTTTGATTGAGCTTAACTCTCCATATGTGGTATTGCTGAGTTCTCACTATGTCTCTTTAACTCCCTTAATGGGGTGGAGCCCCCAATATGATGTGAGGTTATATTATATTTTGCCTTGCATGATGGTTCTTTTCCTTATGTTAAATTGTTGAAATCTCTTGTTGTGCATAGATGGAAAAGACAAGTTTAATACTTGATCCAATTGGTAGATCAATATCTATGATTGGCAGTGCTGCCGAATTGAAATTCATGGTCTTTGGCAGCACCTAGCTGATAGCTCAACTCTTTTGTCTGCTGTAATGCCAAATTGTGTCGTATGTTCCATGACACTACCAAAATCACTATTTTACTCGGCCAATCCTGACTCAACCTGATACCACACTAACAATTCCAATGGTACAAAAAGATTTGGGAAGCTTGATTGAGCTTAACTCTCCATTTGTGGGATTGCTGAGTGTTTATTTTATGTCTTTACCCCCCTAATGGGGTGCAGCCCCCAAATATGATTATTATAGTGCAGCTCAATCATTAACGACAGATGGTGAAAAGTTGTGTAAAAGAGTAAGATTTCAACTTCCATGATCATTGTTTTCCTTTTGTGGCATGATATATTCCTATGTGCATATGCATGTAGTTAGAAAGCAAACAAGTGGGAACATAGATAGCTGTTCATCTCCTTTGAGAGAATACCATGTATAGAATGCACAGATTAATGCATTTATGTTACAGTTACATATCTTTCAAATGTGTTGAATGTTATTTCTATTTCTGAAATGTTATTTAATATTTGCTTTGGCATGTAACATATCTGAGTTCTAGCAATTTAGAGTGTTGAATGTTGGATATCTCTTGGGAATTGGATCAATACTAGCAATTTTAATAATAATGTCAATTAGATAATTAGGAGTTGCAGAAAGTGAATCCCTGGATAAATGCCAAATTTTATTTAGTCAATTTATAGTTTAGTACCTTTCCTTGAAAGACATCAATCTCTAACAAGTTGATTGTTATTACAAACAAAAGACAATGTTATGTGTCATGTGGTTCATGAGTAAAAAGATGAAGCCTGTATGGCTTTGTGAAAAAAGAATTAATTTCTAACCAAGACCATGATACAGGAGAAACCAAGATCCACACATTGTTAAGAGCTGAGATCAATACCTAGATATGTTTGATGCTGATAATTGAACTAGGATGTGAGTTAGTGGCATCACAATGGGGCTAACAGATTCCAGTGATGCTAATAGAGGGTACTGGGATGTTGCTGTCATTAAGGTTACCAGGATCTAAGATCTAAGTCAGTCCATGAAGGTGCTATTGATAAGCTGAAGAATTATGCAGACTATTCTTGAGGTTAAATATTTTAATAAGATGGAGGGTAGAATGATCTGGGCTGGAAATACGTCATACTATAATCAATGATCATTGAAAGAAGAGGAAGTTGGACACTTGGAAACAACTGTGAGCTTATCTAATCATTACATAATTATTATTGTAATAGTTATCAGCCTTTTCTATTTGCTTTTTCATGCTCTCCATGAATGGCAATATACTTTTCTACTCATGCTAGTCTGGTACTGTTACATTAAGTTTCAGAATGTGTGTTTATTCTTTTTAAAGATAGCTTTGACGAGATGAGCGACTATTGCACTGATACGCCGGTCTTCTTATGGCTTTGAAGTTTTGGGTTCTACAGGATATTGTATTTGGTATTCTGTTGGTCTGCTGTTATGGGAATAGACTGTTATTTTTGAGCATTTGGTTTCCATGTAGGGTATCCTGCACTTGATGGTTCACATTTCTGCCTTCTTTCTAAGAAAAATTCGAACAATATTAGGCGATAGGAAAGGATACTGTTATTTTGTTGTTCATCAATTTTTATTTGAGATTCTTAAATATTTGTTTTGAATATGATTTGTGATTTACTCTAACGAGCTCAAATCAACTGCAGGGAATTTCAAAGGGTAGGCAAGGGAGGGAGGCACGCAATGTAGTAAGGGTATGATGCTTTTCCTCTCTAATGTGTCTTTTTGGAAAATTATATTTCAGTGTAAGGTACTTGTATGATATCTTCAGTTTCTTAATTTTTCAATTTTGTTCAGGTTTATGTTGCAAACTTGCGCCTGAAGAGTGTTGGCACAGATGTACTAATTACTGCATATGAACCACTAATGATCAGGTTTGTCTGTAAGGCACACCCTGATTTTTAGATATATTATTTGCAATTTTTTCACCTAAAAATCATCCTATCAACAAGGAAGATTGCACTAGTGCTAGGATATTTTTAAAGATGGAATTTGCCTGCCTTCTGGCATGTTTCATTTTTGTTAAAAATACAATAATTGCTTTCCAAATTTGTAGTTCAGATGTTGCAGTGGTCTTTCTTTGCGTGAATAGTGTTACTTTAAAAATCTCTTATAATTTTCCTTTTTTTGCATGATGGCCTTGATAATATGCCAAAGGATTTATTCTTTTGGGGAACAATTTCAAAACAAATCATATCCAAAATGGTGCCTCTAGATTTCTTATATCATGCCAGCTCATAACATTTTACTGTAATGTCCCCTACTTGGGATATTCCTATATTTTGCCCAATTAGCACAATTAGAATCCAAAAGAAATTTAATACATTAAGATGGTAAATTTACCAATTGAAATGCCCTTTATAAGATATGAATCCTGGTTTAGGTCCTGCACACAATATGTAATGTCCCCTGTTAAGGGAGAACCTAATTTTTGCCCAAAATTAAAAAAATCCAATAATACAATTTATTTACAAGAGTATTGTTTCACTAAATTGCACAATAGCAATTGAATTTAGGAAAATAATCATCAAACAAAATGATAATATAACATGCACACTATAGACAACCCATATTAGGAACTTGAGGGGAAAAGCACGATGGGGCTCTGGGAGACTGTCCACAACTAAGCCCAAGAGCACCAAACAACCAACCAAGTCAATCCGATCCCTTGGCCCACAAACAATCTAACTCAATGGGTGGTCTACTTAATTGAGGGAACCCGTACTCCTGCATCTCCCTATTATGTTTCCTTGCCAATTCCTAATATGATTGCTTTATGAAAATCAAATGGATAATTACTAATCCTAAAATTCTTGATGAAGTAGCAAGTTAAATAAATAAATATGTTCTTTACTAAATTCACAAACTAATAAATATCGGATTCAAATAAGTGGCATACCAATTACTTTCCGATATTCAGATTGTTGCTTTTTATGAGAATTGTAATTCCAAATCAGATTTGATTTATTTATTCCTTGATGCCTTTTCCAAATGATTTGACTTCCTTTATACACCCTCATGTCTTCATGAAAGGAAGCATCGTTTCGAATAGACATCTCCTTTTCCAAAGGCCTAAGGTTATGCCTTTTTGTTCCCATTAATGTTATTTAATTTTCTTTTCAACTGCTGCCTTAAATATCATTAGTTATTAATTACTGAAATCTCTTTCCAATCGATGCCTTAATTCCTTTAAAACACTATTAATTATGGAATCGCTAGAAGTAATAAAGGGATCACTGCATTATTAATAACAATGATTGCTGTCCATTTATTACTTTAAAGTTTTAAACAAAGCGCTGCCTTTTCTCACATTCTAATCGCTGTTTTGGAGTTGCTACATCTTTTGTCTTTATCTCTATTTTGTCTTATGTTCTTTTGTCTTATATGCTTTTTTCTTAATTTTGTTTGTTTCTCTTTGGTTATTAATCACGATGGGGCATGATAGTTTATGGCGGGGGTATGACATTCAGTGTGTTTAAATTCTGTTCTATGTTACACCAAGTTTCCAGGACAGGGATGATAGGGGATGACGTTTAAAAAAGATTTTTTTTAGTATAGGGAAATTCCAAATATTCATATCATAGTTGAAAAACTCGAACGCGGCAAGCCCAATTTTTTTATAAATTTGTAGAACATTTACTGATTTCCATCATATATAAATCAAAATTAGAGTTTTAAAACATGTCATGAGCCTAAAAACAAGTTCAACCTCTGAATACATATTAACTTCAAATCTCAATATGAATAAAAAATATAAATCATAAATTTCGTGTTCGACTAAAGTTCAAAAAAGTCTATTGTCGTGTGGGTGTTGCAGAAGTGGATTGCATAGCTGTAATATCCTCAATAGGTGCCTCGTCCATAGTGATATGATCAAGTTGTGTATGCGAGGAACCTGTTGTGACCATTTCACACATCGCCCCATTGCAAATGGGGACCCCTTGTTTTCGCTTTTTGCCTCGGTGTTGCAATTGCACATCGCTTGTCTTTTTACAATGAGGTCATCATTCTGACGGTTCCGAGTCAGTTAGTCTACCGAGAGTCATCTGAGCCAAGTCAAGAATCCATGCTTGAATCAGCGCGTAAACGTCACCATCGTGCTTAGAAGACCTGGGAGACGAAGATCGACTGTCGTTTCAGTCAAATCCGACACTTCCAAATTTTTAGGGTTTCTCACCCCGGGCCCCCTATTTTTTAGGACCTACTTTTTTGGCACTTTTGGGCAATTCTGGGATCCCTATTTTTTAGGGTCTATTTTTGGAAAGTTGCTATTTTTGGAAAATTTCTATTTTTAGAAAGTTTCTATTTTTAGAAAGGTCACGAGTTTCAAAAATCCACTCAGAAGTTCGAAAAGATCAACGAAACTCTCAGAAAATCGATTCGAAATTTTTTTTGAAATTTTGGTAAAATTCTGGAAAATCACATAAAAAGTTCAAAAATCTGGAAAATTTGCTCAAAAACGGTGAAAAATCTGGTAAAAATCACAGAAAATCTTTCGAAAAATGGTTGAAAATTTGAAGAACCAGTCAAGAAATCTGAACATTCATGAAAAAAATCTGAGAAACTCATGAGAAATCTGAGGTAAAGACCGAACATTCATGGAAAATCTGGAAATTCGTAAAGAATCTGAAGCATTCATGGCGATCTGATCATGGTGAAGGTAGGATATGCCTGAACAATCATGTAGGAAACTGAGATATTCGCCTAAGTATGGAGGACCTTCAGCTCACAAGATAATGGTGAACACCTTCAGCCATAAGCAATGCAATGGCAATGAATCTGAGCAAGTCCGCCCCTGTCAAAGCATCAAATGGACAGACACAAGCTGAAGTCCGCCTTGGGAGAAAGCTAAAGTGGCTAAGCATAATCCAAAGTCTGCCTGGTCAAAGATGGAAATGGCTACTAACAGGCTGATGTCCACCTTGTCCAATGGCCTAGCATGTGATGAAGTCCGCCCTCCAACCAAGACTTATGGCAACCAAAGTAAGGAAGTCCGCCCTATGGAAAGAGGTATGAATGTCAGCAAGCTGGTGAAGTCCGCCCAGCACTAAGGAAGCATGTCCAAGCAGCAAGGATGCTCATCCTTGGATCCTCCAAAGTCCGTCATCCTTGAGGGAGCACATCCTAGCATCATCTAAAGTCCGCCATCCATAAAGAAGCATATCCAAAAGACCTCTCAAGTCCGCCCATGCTCATCCTAGGATCCCTTGAAGTCCGCCATCTGCTTAAAAGAGAGATGCAAGAGGGTTATGAAGTCCGCCCTTGAAAGATTTAACTTGGCTGAAGACTATCCATGAAAATTTCGAAATTTTGCCTAAGTGTAAAAGCCTAAAAAGGTGGGAATTCGAAATTTTGACTAAGTATTGTAGGATTTCCAAAGAGACAAAGGGTTAAGCAAAGTGCTAAAAAGTTTGGAAGTCCGCCATGTTCAAGGAGATGATGTCTAAACTTCTTTGAAGTCCGCCCTAGAAAAGAGGGACATCCAAAATACTTGTCCAAAGCTAAGGCAAAGTCCACCATGCTAAGGAAGTCCGCCTAAGCACATGAAGGGATAAAAAAATGATTTTTGGCTAAGTATTAATGCCAAGTCCAAAGAAAAGTTCGAATATTTGCCTAAGTATAGAGGCTCAATGATGAAAAATGAAGACTTTGGTTAGGAATCTTGACACTTTCGAGAGGTCAAATGCCAAGCTTGAAAGGACACGTGCTAAAGAAGATCAGGATGTGGCAAAGAATAAGACGAAATGTGCCTAACTCAAAGGTGGAAAAGAGATAAAATTTGCCTAAATGTGGAAAATACTAAGAAATTGACAACTTTCAACGAAGAAAAATGCACAAGGCGAGGAGAAAGGAAGGATCGCCCTTGGCCAGAAGGAGGAAGAACATGTCAGGCGTCGAGGAAATTCGCCCAACGAAGACATTCGGACAAGGATTTTGCCTAGAAAAAATTCAACTAAGCAAGAGAAAATTCGACTTTGGCAGAACTAATTAGGCTCAGTGCTATTAAAACTCGCCTCGGCAAAGAAAAAATAAGGATCTGGCAATGAAATTTTCGACGGAATGGCTTAAGATTTGACTTGGCTAGACGAAATTGAGGATAAAATCGGAAAATGAACTCTTAGCCAAGAAAAATGAAAGGAAAATCGAAATGGCCATGGGTCCAAAACGAACGGGTTGGAATAAATTAAAATATTTTTTTTTAATATTTTAATAATTTATTCTCAACTGCTTGGAAATTTAAAATACTTTGGACAAAATCGAATTCGCCAGACGATGTTTTGGAGGAAAATAATTTGTGCCGGCCAGAGATAAAATCCAAAGGGGCAAAATTAAATTCACCATGGCTTCAGGAGAGAGAGTGGTAAAAATTCAGGAAAGAGAAAATCTGAATTTGTTTATTTTATTTCTTGCAGGTGGATGACGACGCAAGGCGAGTCTTCAAAGAAGAAGCAAAGGCATGGAATGGAGGCAAGTCTGCTTCAAGCCAGATAGAGTGAAGGAAAAAGATGGTATGCACTAGAGAAAGTTTGACTTCTCCCCAGATATGTTTGTCTTAAGTGGCTTGAAGTCCGACTTAGGCCGAGAGAGAAAACGTCCAAGCTCATGTGAAGTCCACCCAAGGAGAGGATGAGAAAATTAGCTAAAACTCAAAAAATTGGCTAGTGTTGATACCTCGGGGAGAAGAATTCACTAAGTGTTGGACGGAAAACAGGAAGGATGAAGAGGAAAAGGAGGAAGTGAATAAAATCCTTGTCCAAGGATGGAATTTTTCCTACATAGCACAAGCCAAATTCAAAATTGAAGAAAAATCCATAGGCAAAGTTCATCCAAAATTTTGGCTAAATGTTGAATGGTCCACATGAAGTGTGTTACAAAATAGCCAAAATTTGGCTAAGTATGGGAAATACTTCACAGAGGAAATTCCAATTTCCTCCATTGTGGCGAAAGCACAGGGCATTCTTCTCCAAATTCAAGACACTTGAACGGATATCTAGACATCTTGGAAGGATTTCATCTACAATCCCAGACCTATTGAAGCAATCTGGACAACTTCTTGAGGGATTTCATCTCTTGAAGAATTAAAGACAAGCTTCCAATCAGAATCAGATGGTGACAATAAGAGTGTTCCAAACAGATCTCCATACTTAGACAATTTCTCGGCACAAATTGGAGAATTCAAAGGGAAATCCAAAGGAATAACATCAACCCAGTTCAACGTGGAAGAAAAAGCGAAGCAACCAAAAGAGACGGCATCAGAGCGGGGGGCCATCTCAATCAATCAATCAAATCAAACAATTTTGTACAACATTCTATTTTATTTTGTTGGTTTATTTAAGTAAGGACAAGTGTCCTCAAATGAAATTTTCTCATTGGTGAAAGAAATTGGGTTAGGCTTTAAATTTAATCTCTCGTGGTTGCAGCAATTGAGACTATTTTGAATGAACAAAAGCTCTTGAGCATGATTTGCCTTAACTTATTGTTGAATAGTAAGCGAGGTTACATATTATCTTCCGCCATAGATTAGAGTTAAAGTTAGATTAGGTAGAATTTGCTTTGAAAAGTTGTTAATTGAATGAGAGATTGATCGTATTGATTCAATGGTGAAGTGTAGCTCATACTTTTTTCGAATGGATGATTTGCATTCGATTTGTAAAGTTAGCCTGAGCTCTTAAACGTGGAAGCTTAACTTCAACCTCATTCGAGGTTTGAAAATTATTCTCACAAACCCCTTGAAGATTGCACCCATTTTGCGTATGTTGTCCTGCAGGAGGCGAAACAAAGTGTGGTTTATTTCTCTTCACCGAGTCCTTACTGTCTCTTGAGTTCTTAGGCATAGACTAGATTCCCTAAACCCTATTCTTTTTGCCATTTTTTTTGAGATCCATTGAAAGTCCTAATTGAGAACCTTTAAAGATAAATTCCCTAAGTCCCGAACTTGTGAAGATTTTCTACGTAAGTCCCCTTGTTTATTACCAGCATATCACAACGGCCATTGAGCTTATCCACACGTCGAGACCCGACAAAAGAAACCTTGGAATCGCCATATGATCTTCTCGCAATCTTAGCATACGCGGTGGTTTTTCAAGAGAGGATAGAGTGTCTTTGGACATTTTATTCTGTGTGTTCGGTGGATGATAAAACGTACACCAACAGAACCCACCCTTCATACCTTACCAACCTCATCTTTTGCTCCATATGCTGCCACATTTGCTCCTCATTTGGTTGCCTCCCTCTCCTAATCAGCTAATTCATCATTGGTTAACAATGGATCCACATCAACATTCTTAGGCTTAGCAATCCAATTTGAATAAGGATCAATGTCATGAAGTTCAAGTGCCTCATGTGTATCTTGCCCTTGTACCTTCTTTTCATGCAACCAAAGGGTGTACTACACATAGACAAGATCATTCAAGCATTTTTGTGTCAATCTATTACGCTTCTTTGTGTGAATTGCCTAAAAACCACTCTAGTTGCACTCACTACAAATTTGCAAGGATAACATTTATAACTTTACAAGGATTTTTTAGTAAACTTAAATGTTAAAAATAAATAGTAAATTAAAATTAAACATATATATATTTTTTACATAGCTATAGAGTGGCTCTCCTGCGAATGCAAGAATTTGAAGAAAATAATGTCCCTTACACATTCTTATAACTTTGTATCATCAAGTGAGAGACCTCAAAGGTTTTTATAAGCAAACACTCTCTTGATACATGTGTTGAGTCCAAGCATATCCTTTGTATTTTCTTTGAAAGACGGGGAGATAAAAAACTTGGTGTTCAAATAATAGGCAACAACATGAATATGTTGGTGGAGTTGTTGGTTCCACCCTTGATCAATAATGTGTCATTTGGGTTCATATTTGGTCTTATCGACCCATACAAATGCTAAATTGCCTCTATAGCCCTATCTATGGCCTTGTTTAGATGCCCCATGTGGTTTTGTTCCCAATCCACCAATCATAGAACCCTAACCAATAATTCTAACACCTAAATATCAAAATTTTATAAAATCAACAAATTAAAACATTAGAAATTAAAATAAGTAGGAATTGAAGTTTGAAAACTGACATTGATGACCTACTCCATGAGTTTGAGAAATTTATCATAAAAAATGGTCTTTACGACCCTCTTTGCTTCAACCTTCTTACAATAAAGACTCTCTAACCACTTTTTGGTCATAACCATGCGTTTAAAGTTGGGTATTGTAGCTAATATACTTTGCAAGGTGAGGAAATTAGTGGCAAAATGTGTGATTCCTAATCGCACGATATCCTTACATTTGTTTTCTCTCTCATAAGGTTTAAGATCCATGTGTGGTTGTAGAGTTGTGATATTCATTGCATCTTTAACCACATTGTTTACCTAACTTAGTTTCCCTATGTTCTCAAGGAGAAGATCAAGACAGCGAGCAACATAAGGGTTGCAAAACAATATTGGATGCTTCGCCTCTAGAAGTCTACTAGCCACCACATATGCAGTTGCATTGTTCGTCACTATTTGAATGACATTTTTCACTCCCACTTCCATCACCACCTCATCCAACATGTTACACAAGGTCTTTACATTTTTAATTTCATTGCAAGCATCAATTGATTTTAAAAAGATTAGTTGCCCCCGAAGCCACTAAAAAGTTGATGAGTGTCCTATTCTACCATCCATCCACCTGTCAGATAAAACAATGCAGCCTTTCTTTTTCCAATTTTTTTTGTTCATCTACTAGTTGGCTTGTGTTTTGGACTTCATCTTGCAATAATGGGCCACTCAACTCATGATGACTTGGGGCCTTGAAGCTTTTACTTGCCACGGTCTATGCATTGACCAATTGCTCCTAATAAGGACTTGAAGCAACATTAAATATAATATTGTAGTAGTACCAAAATCTTGCACATGCTAACTTTGCCTTAATGTTGCAATTCTTTATTTCATGTAGTACCCTCCAATGAAGGTTGCATACTAGGAGTGTTACGAGGAACAAAAAGCTAGAAATATGGCTTCCCATACTGCTTGATCCTCATATCTATGGTCCAATGGAAGAAGAGCCCCCCATATCTCCTTGTCACCCCCTAGAACTAAAAATTGGGTTTGGGGCCGCCATTGCCCCTATTTTTTCTTTTTCTCTGCTTTCCTTTGGTCATATGCTGCAAGGAGTGCTTTCACCACCTCCTCAAACTTTGGAGTAGCTATTTACATGGTGTAACATCTCGGCAAGGGATTCGTGCAAGGTGATAGTTGAGTCAATTTATGCCTCCGGTCATACTCTCAGTGTAGTGGATACAAATAACCTTTCCTTGTGCTAGACTTAAAGTGTCCCATGTTTCTAGCAAGGATCCTTAAGTTTACCATTGGTTCTTCTATTTTCAGAAGCCATATTCCTCTTAGAAAAATAAAAAAATGAAACTTGGCAAAAAGGGAGACAACAAAAAAATTTGTAGTACCAAAGTTTAAACGACATGTAGGCTTGAATTTTCATAGTTATAATTGTGAACATTCAATCTTGTAGGTTGTTTAATTGAAAATTTGTTCATATTACAAGTCTAAATGACCTTAGGCTTGAATTTTCATAGTTGTGAAAATTCAAGTTTGTAGGTCATTAAATTGAAATTTTGTTCATATTGCAATTTTAAACAACTTGCAAGCTTAAATTATGACTATGAAAATTCAACACTTTCAACACTTTCATGCTTCAACATAGAAAGGAATCAAAGGATATTAAACTGTGAAAAATAAAATTACTGCTGGTTGGTTCTTTAAACTTGCAACATGTATTATGAACAAAATTACAAAAAATTATATTAACTTGTAGGTCATTTAAACTTGCAAGTTGTTTAAAATATCTGATTTCACGCCTATAGGGACTCTCTCTTGGCTCAATTTATTTGCAAGAAAAGGCAAAAAAAATAAAAATTTAATGAAAACCCATGTATTCTCATCGCCAATTGTGTACCCTAAATCACCATACGCGTGCCCTAAACAACAATCTATTGTTTCTCATTGTGTGCTTGAAATGCAAAAATAATTTAAAAAAAATAATAGTAGGTGAAATTTTTTTTTATACTCAATCCAGTTGAGTTCATAAAAAATGCAAGTTTTTAGTGATTTATTGACGAGTTTTTATGAAAAATTATTGCAAGTTTTTCAAAAAATTGTTGGTGAGTTTTTAGGCATGTAACTCACTAGGGGTTTTGGCTTGTAAGTACTCTATGAGTTTTGTGAGTATGATTCAATGTTAGACATTCATCATGTACATTATAGATTCTTAATACGTATCATTAGAGTTGAATTGAGAGTTCACATGAGAGCGGAACAAATAAACAAAATTTAATTGATTTCATAATTCATTGTTAGTGTGCATTTGATGTTTATATAAAATTAAAAAAATACAATAAAATGCTCAAAGGTTGCAAGTTTCAACTACAAATGACAAAAACATAGAAAATATGTTGTTGCCCTTGAGTTTGCAAAGAATTTGTGCATTCAATGAGCCTATCTCCTTTGTCTTAGGATTGTAATTGTTGACACAAGTGACAAGAAGTTCCTAGCTTTGTATTGAGATTGGAAAGGAGGCTACCTCAATAAGATCATTGTTAGTTTCTTCTTTTGGTGAGTTGTTCTTTAGAGTTAGTTTTTCATGCTTGCACTTGAACTTTTGAGGCCATTGTTAGTTTCTCTTTTGGTGGGTTGTTCTTTATAACAAAACAAGTGGCTAGTTTTTGTGTAGTATGTTGTGAGTGGCGAAGATATTTTCTTTTTCAAATACTATCATTTCAAGTATCAGAAGCAACATGGAGAAGGAAATGTAGTCGTTATTTTGGTTAGCCATACACCTTGAGAAATCCTAGAAAATATATCAATCCTAATTACATACCATGCCCAACTATTAATAGAAAATACTCTTCCCAAGTCAACTATGTAACCCCCTATTCAATGCCTCATTACAAACAATATTTTCAATTCTTGGAGAATAATAAAATATTGCATATGTCCCCACCCTCACAAGGGCATTCCATTTGCTCACTTTGTGATTCTTGTAGATACATACATAATTAAATATCTATGAACAATTAGTCGTTAGGATATGCAAGGTGAATAGCACACCTAATCCTAATATTCTCCCACTTGATATTCACATTGCAAAATCATAAGGGGCTCAAACAAAATGAACTAACCACCAAGGATATAACTATGCTACACCGACTGACTTCTCTATACTCATGGGCTCAACAAAGCATTTGCAATAACCATCAAGTAACCATCATTTTGACTACGACACTCTCATCCTCCATCATGCCTAGGGATAAAAAATAAGAAACCAAAGCGAAGATCACACTTTGAATTTCATGTTTCAACTCAAAGTTCAAACGCGTATACCAAAGTACATCACCTCTAGAATAAGATTGAGTATTTGACAAATACTTAACAACAATTGGAATAGTGACCATAACATATTGCTAACACATCCAACAAACCATACCTTAAAACAAGGTACACACATCATAGATAAATCTTTTGCAATATACATATCGACATCATTTCCAAAGTTCCCATTGAAAGTGATCTAAAGCTACCCATGGCATTGTGATAAACACCTAATTGAAGATTGTCCATGGCCCTTGCACAATCAAAGAACTCAATTGCAACACTAGGAGTTCCCAAAGGCAAAATAAAAACGTGAACTCAAAACTAAGAAGATACCACCGACTATGCAACTGCACAAAGCTCCCATTGGATTGTGATTTGGAGCCTCTCATGACACCATAGTCAACTACTATAGGTTTCAAAGTGCAATTGCCTTGGGTACTCCAATTATCCATCTCTCTATCTCTTTGAAACGAACATACTACAATTCCATAATGGCTAATAGCAAAATCATGCTACAACAAGGCACCAACAACTCAACGAAGATTCACAATTGAGTTCTCCATTCAATTGTAGGTAAAAACAACCCACAAAATCTGCACACATATGACATTTCAAAGGTGATAGAAAAGTGTGGCTATTGCACTAACTTAAACCAAAGAAACCATAAAACTCATAGATTTCAAATAGAAAAATAAACAAATTGAACACATTAGTAACATGCAAAACAGAGACAACTGGAGACGTGTTGTGACCTTTTCACACATCGCCCCATTGCAAATGGGGACCCCTAGTAGTTTGCTTCTTTTTAGGGTTTGCTTTTGCGCAACAGTTTCATGAGGTTATCATATTGAGAGTTTCAAGTCAGTCTTTTGAGAGTCATCTGAGCCAAGTTGAGAATACAAGCCCGAAACAGTGCCTAAATGTCATGGAAATGCTCAGAAGGTTCGGGAGATGAGGATCACCTGTCCTTTGAGTCAATTCTGTCACTTCCTATTTTTTAGGATTTTTTTTTCGCTTTTTTTCATTTTTGGCATTTTTGGACCAAACTGGGTTCCCTATTTTTTAGGGATTTTGCTTTTTATATTTTTAGAAAGTCAACCCTGGTCAACGAGTCAACGTTTCCATTTTTAGAACCAAAATTAAGCCAAAAAAATCGAAAAATCAATGAAAAATCAAGGTAAAAATCGAAAAATCAAGCAAAAATCAAGAAAAGCATGGAAAAGCAAGATAGAAATCCTGGAAAAATCAATGCAAAAATCATAAAAAATCAGACCTCCGGAATGAGAAAATCTGAGAAAATCAGGAGGAAAAGGCATGCAAATCCATGGAGAAATTCGCCTAAGTCTGGATCTTCAAGCTTGCCCATGAAAGAAAGAGAAATGTCAAGCCTCCTTCAAAGTCCGCCCTCACTTGGCAAACATCTTGGCAAGTCCGCCCTTGCCATGGAGATGGGAGATGGCGAGAAAGCTTGGAAGTCCGCCCTTCACATGGCAAAAGCCAACATGAAGTCCGCCCCAGCCTTGATGATGAAATGGCAAGACTATGAGAAAGTCCGCCCAAGCCTTGAGAGAGATGGCATAAAAGTTTGAAAGTCCACCTAGCTTGCAAGAGGGACGAAAATTTGACTAAGTATGGACGCCTTTGAGGGGGAAAATTAAATATTTGGTTAGATAAATACAAGTGGAAGGCAAGATATAATGTCCGCCATGGCAAGATGAAGAAATGGCAAGCCTAACCCAATGTCCGCCATGCCATGTCTTGGCTAGGAGAAAGTCCGCTCACCCATTGATCACTTGGAAAAACACTGAGAAAGTCCGCCCTAGGCCAAGAAAATAAAATTTTGCCTAAGTGTTGATGAAATTTGCCTAGGGAGAGAAATTTCATGATTTTGGCTAAGTGTAAAAGGAAAATGGAAGCATGATGGAAATATTCTAAGGCGTGAATGTCTAGAGAGGAGATATCAAGATGTCCAAACACATGGTAAAGTCCGACTTTTCCTAGGGAAATAAAGCCAAGCAAGAAGAAAAATTCAATTTTGACATGGGAAAATATGCCTAGCACGATTTAAAGTTCGCCATGGCATAAGGAAAGTAAAAATTTGGCGTAATATTTGTTGGCTAGATGAGACATGGCAAAATAAATATAAAGTTCGCCTTGGCTAGAGGATAAATTGAAATGACTTGGAGAATAAATATTTAGCCAAGGTAAAATTAAAGTAGCCATGGGTCAAAATTGAATGGGTTGGAAATAAATTAAAATTTGACATTTTAAACACTTTGGATAATTTATTTCCGACATTTATAAATATAAAATGCCTCGGACAAAAATGAAATTCACCACAAATTCATTATGCTAGAGAAAGGGGAAAATAAATAAATTTTGCCATGAATTGAAACTTGGAAAAATCAAATTTAATTCAATTGGACATTTAATATTTTTCCAAAATATTCGAAAATAAAAGATAAACATCTAGCAAAAAAATCAAATTTTTGAACTTGGAGAAAATTAGAAGATTTTGCTAAAGATGGTGCCTGGATAAAATTGCCATGAAGTTTTTTCGAAAAGAATAGAAACTTGCCTGATTGAAGAGAAGAAAACAAATCGAAATCGAGAGAAAAAGATGAAGTTGCTAAAACAAATCGAATTCTTCAACATTATAATGAGTTTCAGCAACTCATTTTTCACAAGCTCAGTTGAAGAGAAGTTAATCTCTCAAAGTTGCAAGAAAAGTAAGGCAAGGTCGATTCTTCTGAAGGCAAGGTCGATCTTCTTAGTAGGAGGAGTAAATTTTTATGTTGAGGAAGTAACTTCTGTAGAAGTAATTTAATTCTTGGCTGAAAGTCGAACTTCGCAGCAAGTTGGCGCACTTTGTCATTTGGATTTTTGATTCAACTCTCAGAAGTTGAATTTTACTCGCAGCTAGAGGATACTCCAGAGGTTTGAAATTGGGCTGGCCAAGATTTTATTCTTCTTTCTGTCATTTTGGCTAAGTTTTGGCAAAATTTCAGTCAAATTCACTTACTTTCAGCTTGCTTTTTCGCTGAAGTTTATCTTTTCAATAAGCTGAAAGTAAAGTACTTGAAATAAAAGGCACGGAAATAAATTATATTTAAAGTCTCTGTATTAATGTTAATGTTTTTTTTACTGTAGGTTAATGACCACACCGGGAGAATCATCAAAAAAGGTGCCGATGAAGTTCGCCAGTAAAGGGGTGCAGCGAGAGTCAAAGATCAATTCAAAATGGAAAAATATTGCAGACACTGATCTTGGACATGTAGACTTCACAGAGTTTAAAAAGAGGATATATGGACACAATGGATTACTGACACCAATTGCCAAATGGATGGTGAGGAATGGCATCTTCCAAGTAGCCGGATTCCCGCCAACAATAGAATGTGTTGAGTTGATGGTAGAATGCGCCATTCATTATGATGCGTAGGAAAGACAAATTGTTGCACCTGATGGAAGGATTCTAGCTCACCTTGGCGAAGTAGCAATTCAGGAGCCATTTGGCATCCCCACACACCATTGGACTGTCTATAAGACCAAGGAGGACGCCAAAAGGTTGTATGATGGTCAATCTGAATTGTGTGCCACAAATATTAATAAATCATGGTTGGAGAAACCTAGACCATCGACCAAGAAAATGCCCAAGAAGTTGCGTCGGACAAACTTCAAGGAGGATTATGGAGATATCATTCTGATGTTGAACAGGATAGCTGCCAATCCACAAGGCGCATATTTTGAAATGTGGATGTATTATTTGATCGATCAAATCACCTCCGACGTGAAGATGTTCAACTGGTCCCGGATGATTAGCGACAGTCTCCACGAGTAGTTGATTAATTTGGAGAAGACCAAGTCTTTCCACATGAGCTCATACCTTGTCTATTTGTTGGCCAGAACGTACAGATACTCAGGACTTATATGCAAGGGGAAAGTTGGCAATGGTGAGAATGAACTCAAGTCTTATGATTGTTACCCACAACTTCAACTGAGGGAGAAGTCTCACTTCAGGCGGGCGCACGATGCTTTCCTCATGTATATCACGAGAATACTTCAAGGAGGAACTCACCAGAGACTGAGTCACGAAGCCAAGAGCTTAGTCAGTAGATATGGATCCTAGTTCATCCAGTTTGCAAGGTTCACGTATATTAGTATCCAGGGATTCACTGGAAATCCTTATAGGCTTCCTATCTATCCTACAAATAGGATGATTTTGCTCGAAGTCCTGAGACAGCTAGAAGATTATTAGAACATCCAGAGGCCAAGTAAGAAGGCTGCCATCACTTTCCCATTCTTTATCGGGAATATGTTGGAGTCCTGTTTGTCGGCACAAGCAACCGAAAGCACCAGGCTGGAAATTCAATGGTATGCATTCACAACTTATCGGTCCAGGGCCAATTTTGACCCTCATCATCACATTCGGACCGTGGATGGGAAAAGATATAAACACAGAGTAGACTTGGAGGACTTTTGGGCGAATGCTGCTGACGAGTATGAAGTCAGGAGAAGGTTATGGTCTAGAGTGTCGGTGGATTTGATGAGGGCAATTGAACTTTGTCGGGTGCTCGATCAGTTGCAGGACAACGAAAAATATGCCCAGCCGTGCTTCGATGAGAGCTGGCCTCTTCCTGTTGTGAAATGGTTAGAGCCCGAACATTCAGATTTGGCTACGCTAATGAGGCCAGTGGTTGAGTACTCTCAGTGGTGGGTCGACCAGTAGGTCCAGGAGTTGAGGCAGAAAAGAATGACGCTCACTTATGACTTGCTGAGTGAGACAAAATCAGACTCCTCCAATGCCGATGCATCCCACAATGATGAAGTGGTTGAGATTACTGAGAAGAGAAAAGAAGTGGCTGCAAGCATAGAGCCTGTTCCGAAGAGATAGAGAGTGGGGCCATCTAGTTCCGCCGCATCTAGAAACATTGATGAACTAGTGGCCATTGCGAACGAATCATTGGCTGAGATGATGATGCCTCCTCCAATTTAGGAGAGAAACAATGAGCCAATCCAGTTGGATAACGACGAGCCCCAATCTCCTACGGGCACAAAAATACTAGGTTCGGAAGATGAAATGGATGTCCAAAATGATGAATTCCAAGAGGGAATGATTTCCTTTCTCAAAGGAGTGTTGGACGTACCAAGTGCAGAAAATGTTCAGGAGGAAGATAGTATTGAACAACCTACCATTCCGGAATGGTTAAAGGAGAGGATAAAGACTCAAGCACCAGTTGAGATCCAGGAAGAAGATGGTATTGTAGATTTCTTGGCAAGGTTGGAACAAGTTGCCGTGAAGAAACCTGCCAAGAAATTTTCCACGATTCAGAGGGATGGGGTCGGCAGCCGTTCCATACAAATTGCAGTACCAACAGTTGACAAAGCACAAGATGAAATCACTCCCTAGGAATACGCCATTACCACTATAGACCTGGGCCCAACAACAAAAGGCTAGAAGGTAGAAGAATTGGATAACTCAGTCTCAACTATCAAGGCGAGACTAGAAAAGGAAGTGGCGAAAAAGAAAGAGTACAAAAGGGAGGTTGAGCGCCTGAAGGAGTATATTCGGCATCTGACCTGACCACTCAATCGAGGTGATGCAATAACTCCTCTTCTCAATTCCTCACAGGAGATGGCCAAGGATGTGGAAGAAGGTATGGTCACGGCCAAGGAGGCTAAGGAATGGATGACAAGTAAGGGCATAGAAGCGGCTTCGTTCATGGAGAGATTGACGCTTGCCTACGAACAGACTTCCTCTTTCCTTTCCAGATTGGCTGACATGACAGAAGTTTGGGACAACCTCCCGGATATTCAGGAGAGGCTCATTCCATGCCTCAGAGTACTGAAGGGCGTCCCAAAACAGGAATTGGTCAAGGGAAAGGTAATTGCTGTGGGAGCCGCTTATGACTTTCATCATTGGTTCTGGGCATTGACCATACGGAGTGAGGTTTTGGAGAAGGAAAAGGCGGATGGGCTCAGAGTGGAGGAATAAATCAGAGAAATCCGGAGAAAGATTTACCTCGTAGCTGCGGGCTTGTTTGATATAGAGATTGTCGGGGAAAATGACATGCAGCTAGAAAGACTGAAGAGCAAAGTTCAGGAAATCTTTTTCTCTACCACAGGGGCGATTTTGAGGCAAGACTTCACAAAAGTGGCGAACCTCTTATCTATCCGGGATGCCTTCCTGAAGCAAGAGCTAGAATGGGAGAGTGCCTTTGCCAAATATGCTGAGGACTTAGACGGGCTGGAATTCAGGATGAACATGTTGCCACCAGTCACGATGGAGGAAGTCGCCATGATCGTGTCTAGGTTCGTTGAGCACACTGCTGCTCAGGAGGATAGGGACGAACTCCCTTGAAGATAGCTCTAGCTGCCACCTCACTCTCTGTTTACTGGTTGTTTACTGATGTTATTTTGGGAAACCCTAATTAGGGTTGATTTGTATTGATCTTGGTCATTGATGTTGTTTTAATCTTGGCCTTTCATTTATTCTTGAAAACTCTATATAAACTCATGAACTCCCATTTTCATTTGTGTGGAGATAGTATATGAAATTGTTGCGTTTTGCTACTTCCGATAATAAAAGCTCTTATGCATGATTTGCTTTGAATCACTTTTGTTGTCAAGTGGTGTGCAAGGTTGCATAACTTCTTCAACCACATATTAGAATTAGATAGAACTTTTGATTATAATTAAAATAGAATTTGCTTTGAATGTTTGTTAAGTGAATGCAAGATTTGATAGTATAGATTGATGATGAACATTGCACATACTTTCTTCGGATGTATGATTTTCATTCGATGCGTAAAGTTAGCCTGAGCTTGTGATTGTGGATGCTTAACTTCGGTCTTATTCAAGGCATGAAAATTATAATCACACCCTTTGAAGAATGCACCCACTTTGTGTAGTTGTCCCAGGGAGGCGAAACAAAGCGTGGTTACTCGTTTCACCTTATCTCTACCGTCTCTTGAATTCCTAGGCATAGATTAGATCCTCTAAACCCTTATCTTTTTGCCCTTTTTGTTTTGAAATCTCAAATTGAAAGTCTCAACTGAAGAAGCCTTTAATGATAAATCCGTCTAAGTCCCAAACTTGTGAGGAATTCTTTAACGTAAGTCCCTTTGTGTATTACCAGCATATCACAACGCCCATTGAGCTTATCCCCATATCATGACTTGACGAAAGAAACCTTGGAGTCACCATATGATCTTCTTGCAATCTTAGCATATGCGGTGACTTTGTTCAAGAGAGGATAGAGTATCTTTGGACATTTTATTCTGTGTGTTCGGTGGATGATAAAGCGTACACCAACAAGACGACATGTAGATTCTCCATGACTCAAGCATCAAATCAAATCTAGGTCCAATTTGCCACAAATCCATAGTAGTGTAGCCACATTTCAACAACCCAACAAGCAACCATCACAAAAATACTAAGCAACCAAACACATACCAACACTCCCACTCTAAGAAGGCTGCACCCAACTTTCTCAAACCATGAACAAAGCGTGCATACAAATCTACAATGGTTATCATCAATAAAACACTGAACAATTCTTTTTATAGATCTACAAATCCACAAATTTTAATTACTGTGTAAAACTTGTAAAACCATACATGCAAATTTGAATCCAATTAAACATCTGGAAACCCACACATCTGAAAACGTGAAATCTGTAACCCAAAACAATGGAATGTCTCAAATATACATAACCATAAATTTTGAACAGAAAACCTACAAATCCACATTCACAAAAGTCAAATGTTTTACATTGAGCAATGAACCACACACGTCTGTTATGTACCTAGGGATATGATATTATATTGTGTATAAATGGATGGAGATGCTAACATATGACACACACCTCTTATGTTAATTATATTGAGTAATTAATTATATTAGGTGATTAGAAGGCCTGCATGGGTTTAGTGGTTTACATCTCCATTATGTTATTACGAGGATCATGATATTCTGTTTGGGATCTCTTGGAGATATGGCACGAAGTGGCTTCTTCCATGAGTATTGTACGGTGTTACCTATCCTAAGGGTTTATTCTATTTCTGCATGTATTGGATATTAGGGCATACTGGTCCACAAACATCTTGTGTGTTGTGTGATATATCTTCTACATTGTCTTATTGCAATTATTATATGCATAGATCTTACCAGCCTCCATGTAAACTTGAATTCATTACATGTCCAAAGCACCCACAACTCTGACACCTTCAGATCTACAAAAGAATGAAATATCATAGATTCAAATCATGCACATAAATGCAGACCCAAATCTCCAATAGTCTGCAACATGCATCAACATGCAAGTGAAGAGTCCACCCATATAGGACTAGAACAACATAGATCTGCAACATGCAAACACATGAAAGTACATGCAACCGTCAGATCATCCATGCGACCACAGAGGCTAATTATCCAATACTTTCTCACGTAATTGGGGACTAATACCAAGGACTCATTGCAAGCACTCCAAACCCCATGAGAGAAAAGGGCATGCCCATACTGCCAAATATGAGCTCTATGTCACCACCATGCAAGAAGCAAACATATGACCAACTCTAAGATAGTTTACCTTTGTCATCCTACAAGTGCTTGCCATGATTGTTTTCCTGAAAATAAGATCAATTGCAATAGTCCCTCTCAAATAAGGATGTGATGTCCTCAATTTTATGATGGAGTAATTTAATTAAATTAATTGATTAAGTTGTCCAAAATTTTAATGATATTTCAAAAGGATGTCTTAATTGATTATTTTAATTAAATTAATTATTTATAAAGTTATCTCCATAAATTAAATCAAAAGGGTAACTTTATTTATAATTAATTTAATTAAAGTGACTAAAATAAAATAATAAATTATAAAGTTACTTTGGGAATAAAATAATAATATTTCTAGAAGCTTCTTGGAGGAGATTGGAAAGTTCTTTATAAGGAGCTGTGAGCTAGCCTTTTGAGTATGACTTGGATTTTACTTCTCATTTTAGTTTGGGAGAAGTTTGAAGGCTTTTTCAGGTCCGAGGGTTTGAAGACTCTAGGATACCAGGTTCGGTTGTGAAAAATCAACCTTAGTTGGAGATTGTGGAGGAATCCATCTAGGGTTTCTACATGTGCTTCATTGCAAATATAATGGTCACTTTCAGCGACCAAATTTGGAGAAGAATGATTGTATTCGGCTTGTCTAAGAAGCTAAGTAATTTATACAATAGCTGATGTATTATTGCAATTCTGAATATTAATGCAATAGTTGGCTTATTATTGCATTTATTTGTGTTGCTGATAAAGTTTATTATTCAGAAGTTTAAGGTTATTTTGGAGCAAAATAACACTTGGATATAATATTTGAGAAAATAAATACTTCTGTCGGGAATATTATTTTGGTGGGGCAATAAAGTGGATTTTCAATAATTATATTTTCCGAAAATACCTTTGTGGTTTAGCGAATATCATCCCGTGATTTTTAATATGCTATTTTCGAGCTTATTAATGAATTGAGCTATATTCCAAAGAAATTGCACTTTCTGAAATTATTAAAATAAGACAGGACTCTTCAGTAGTTGCTGCCATGGCATATTCGTCGAGTTGTAGCACCATTAGTGGTTTTTGGGAAGGCGTTCTACAGTGAGAAACCCCAGGCGCACATCTGACTGGCAAATGACATATTCCCAAGGCGTATTTTGGAGGAAGAGAGCAGATTTAAGGAGGACGTGTTTTTACTGAGTTGAGTCGACTTGAAATCAGACTTGGTCTGGGTTGTGGGAGCTTACTGGAGGCTAAGGAAGAGACGTATTCATACCTGTAGGCTGGGCACACCTCTACATTAAAGCTACAAGTGATATATGAGTTTGTGTGAGCTGCTCTTGCAAGTTGAGTTACCTGGAAGTCCTCTTCTTCTTGTCCATGCTGGGATTGATTGAATATCAGGTCAGATTATTTACAGTTGCTTGGACATGAGTCTTGGAGGCGTCATTGATCATGATAATTGCCGAGACACATTAGAGGTAAGTCGCCTGAGTCCTAAAATGCTGTATGTGTATTTCTGTAAGTGATATTTCATGTAAACGCCATAGTACTAGGGCTGTCTCAGTTATATATTGTTGGAAGTATTGTCATTGATGTCAAGATAGAATGAGGACATTAAGCATGACTGAAGATAACATCTAAAATTGATACTGGTGAATTCAGACTCTTGTATACATCATGGTAAGATTCAAAAGGTTCATATGCTTTGATTGAAGTCTATTGCAAACTTATCAGATTCTCGATATCCATTTATAAAAACTTAGTGCAGCAATTGATAAATTTCAGACCACGATTATCGCTGGACGTCACAAACAGATTGTTGGAGAGCATAAACAGATCACCACCCTTGAAAGAACAATCACAAATCAGATCGCTAGTTTAATAAAGCGATATCTTTCAGAATACTAAACAAACAAATGTTAATGATGTGATTTTATTAAAGGCCCCATAAATAATTCATGTTAAAAATGTGACTAAGTGGTGCGATTTATCTTTATGAAATCAGATTTATCAAAACTAAGAATATTCTGAAGAATTAAGTGGAACGATGCATGAAGAGAAGTGCCTCATCATTGAAATTGTGCGAGCATCTTGGAAAAACAAATTAAGAATAATTTAAGTTAAATGATGCGATCAGCATGTTATAAGAAAAACAAAACAGTTTGAAGAGGTACGATTAAGATTAAAGTCTAATTTGTCAAGAGGAGCGATCCCTTACAGGATATGATACTTTTGCTGAAGCGATTCATTTGTAGAAGCAACTAAAGAGATGCAACCTTATGAATAACACCGATTGGTTTTAAATCAGATTCATTAAAAGGTAAAAGGCAGCGATTGATGAAATGGTGTGATCGAATAAAGCAAACAATTATCATTAAATACAAAGTTAGATTTAAGAAGCATGGGTGCAAGTTACAATTTGAAAAGGTGCAAGCTTTAGATTTCAAAAGGCAGAATCAAAGAGACATATTGCTCTAACAAAGGGTGCAACGTTTGACCAAAATATTATATGATTCAAACTTAGATTTGAAGAAAAAAGTGGAGTGTGTGTAAGAAAGTATAATATCATAAAGACACCAACAGATCCAAGTATAAGAAGATCTGATTTTTTTGCGAAGTTTATATTCAGATTTGAAGATGGAATTGTGAGAAGTATCATGGCAGATTTATAGAAGATTGTGTGAACAAAAGCAAGCAATAAGAGATATATTTTCTGAGTGATAAGGAAGAGAAGGAGCAGCATTATGAAGTGCAAATCTAATTTATATTAAGAAGATATATGTGTGATCAAGTGTGAAGAATAAAGTTATATCTGAAAGATATACATGCAGATATAAAAGAAGTATAAATACAGATTTAAGAGAAGAGTTTATGACAGGTTTGTGAGAAGAATATGCTGATATAAAAGAAGAAGATCTAGCAGAGATAAAGGAAGAGTTTGAGCAGGAATATAGAAGGAGTCTATGCAGAGATAGAGGACAAATTTGGGCAGATCTCAAGGCAGAAAGTTATGAGAAGTTGATGCTATGATTATGACTAGTTTTGTGTGAAGAAGTGGTACATAATTTGGATCTGATTTGAAGAAAGAGAGTAAGCATAATTGTAGTCAGATTTGAGAAAAGAAGTTGTGCATATGTTGGATCAGATTTGAAAGGAAGAACGTAGTGTGATTCGGATCAGATTTGAAAGAAATATATTTGAGCAGAATTGTCCATCATCCGTTGAAGAAGCAACATTGAAGGTGGAACATTGTTCTTGAAGTTATTATCTTTTGCTAATTTAGTGCTTGGCAAGTGGGGGTTGGTGCCTCCAGTAGGTTGGTGCCTATGAACTGTGGGGGTTGGTGCCTACAAACTTTAGGAGTTGGTGCTCCTTGTAGGTTGGTGCCTACTAAATCAGAGATAGGAGTTGGTGCTCCTTGTGGGTTGGTTCCTACTAAATTGTGAAAGTTGGTGATTCAAGTAGGTTGGTGCCTACATTCATTGTAAAACTTATATAATTCATAAAGTACATTATTTGTACCGTGGTTTTCTCCCGTAAGGGTTTCCACGTAAGATCTTGGTGTCAACTTGTTCATATTGTTACATTCTTGCATAGTTGATGTTGTGTTAGAGTTTAAAGTTGAGAGAGTAAAAGTTTGTTAATATACTGATTCACCCCCCCCTCTCTCAGTATATTTTTGTGCTCTTCATATATTGTATCTATTTTTAAGTAGCTGGTTCTATTGATTCAATCTGTAGGATGCCATTGTAATTGCAAGTTGTCACAGTCAGGAAATAGTGCTACCTAGACTGTTATTTAAATCTTATATATATATATATCACTTTAAGCTCAGCTGTGTGTATCTCATGATAAATGAGAATTAGAAGTCTCGGGGTAGTCTTGGCATCTTAGTAATATGATATTCATCTTTGTAAATCAATCAGTATTTGAATGATTTTTGCAAGCTGATATAACAGACTGAATTTAGTAAAGCCATTAGTCCCCATGACAACTGTTTGTAGAAATCGCTAGTGGGTGTACTTGCTCATTACTCATGAAATTATAGTTGCATCTGAATTTCAGTCATCTTAGAATCTTAAAAATCAAAGTATTCTTGCATTTCACATTCGTATCAGTCAATAGCATACTTAGCCTTCATGCATATTTATCATTACATGAGAAAAGCCAAAAGAAAGACCAATCACTGGCTGAACGGAGATTGCACAACAACTGTTTGACGAAATTCCAAACCATTCAAAACTGAAAAATTAAGGACAAAATTTGCAAGGGTCATTACAGTGGTATCAAAGCTCAGTTATCCTGCCAGCCTGTTGGGTAACTGGTCTTTGTTTCAGCTAATCTACTGCAAATCAAAAATTTCAGTTGGGCTAGATGGCTATTTTAAGTGTTCCAATGGAAGCTTTGTTGGAATCAATAAAGCAAAATCAGATTTCTATTGGAAAAAGAATGGAATTATGGAACAAAGAACAGGGGGCTATCAAGGTTTTTCAAGAGAGATTGAAGTTTGTTGGTGAGAAGTTGAAATTCTTACCTCAGGTTAAAACAACTCTTCTTAACATTTTGGAGGAGGCAGAAAATTGTTTGTGTAAGGTTGGTCAATCACCTTCTCAAGCGTAAAGCTATGAATCCTTTGGCGCGTTCTTTGGTTAAGCCAAAACTTATGCAACATTGGGATGAAGAGGTTAGACTTGCAGTTGTCACTTGTCTTAGTGAAGTTGCAAGGATTTCAGCTTCTAATGCACCATATGATAACGATACTATGAAAGTAATACTTAAGTTGATGGTGGAGAGTTTCCAAGTGTTACATGATGTAAAAAGTCTTACCTTTGGTCAGAGAGTAAAAATCTTGGAGATTATGGCAAAGGTTAGGTTATGTTACCTCTTGATTGATTTCGGGTGCAATGATTTGATTCTCCAGATGTTTGACTACTTCATTTCCAGAATCAGGAAACTTCATTCAGACAGTGTGAAGACAAATATGTTCAATATCTTGTTAGCCATGAAAATGAGGATGTTTGCACACAGTTACAATCAGAATTGTTAGCCATTTGGAGAAGAGAGCAGCATGCTTCAACTGCAGCATATGATCTCACAAGAAGATTGGTTGAGTAGAAAATTGAGAAGTTCAAGGAACAATTGAATGTAGAAGAATTAATCTCATTTGGCTTACAGGTTCCATCTTCTCTTCATGAAGATAAAAAGCCATCATCCAGTGGAGCAATTGAGTTGGTTGATGAGATTATAGAACAACCTGAGCCATCTTGTGTTGAGACACTTAATAAGGGCATTGATGATGTTTCTACAGTTGGAATTTGTACTGACCTAATTCCAAATCAAGATATGTGCATGGATGACATCACTGAAGAAAATAGTTGTGTAACTCAAGAACTTCGAGAACAATCTAATGCTTCCTCATATAAAGCAAAGGTTGTTCGTAAACCTAGAAGTCCGCACAACTTGGAGAACTAGTTGAAGGTGAGCGAAGATGAGATTGTGGCAGCGTTATCTCATCATAATAAATGCACAAACTGATTGAGAATCATCTTTGGATGGTTCAATTGGAGAGAAGACAAAAGGGAGTTGAAGCAAAGTCATCTCATGATAGCTTGTAGGAAATCAAAGAAGGTTTGGGAACTATGAAGTCAAATTATTTACACCTTTCAGATTGTGACCACCTTCTCAACCTTGTTGAGATCTATTCAGATGCTTTGAGAAGGAAAGAAGATGAAGTTGATAAGCTCTCTCACGAGCTTAAGGTTTCTAGCGATTCCTTGACAAGTACTCAGATAGCCCTTCAGGAATCTGAGATCCATGTTGATGAGCTCTGCTTAGAGTTGAGCTTGGCTCGATGTTCATCATGTTCAGCAGAGTGTTAACATACCAACCATCTACAACACAACTAACTTCTAGATTCAGCTGAAGAGTAACTAACTAATTTTCCTAACGAGAGTTTTCATTTCAATAACAAACATGAAAGAGATATATATTATGAGCAATAATTACTCTAACATTCAATAACTAACTTCTTGTTTTTCAATTTCAGCTAAAATGGAACAATTAATGGTTTATATAACTGAAAGTTAAAGTTGGTTGTGAACTAACTTTTCCATTAATTATGAAATGAATAGAGCATTTAAAACAACAATGAAATAAACATTAATAAGTAAATATATTTGAAGTAAAGAGAGAGAGAGTTGAGAGAAAGTACAGTCTGAAGGCTTCCTGCTGGAATGCTTGAACAAGATTCAGTCTTCGAGGGAAAGAGAAACATCATCAAGGGCTTTTCCGCCCAACCAAAGACCTATTGGTCTCCCGTGTTTCTTCAACTGAAGAAACCCGACCCTTCACGAGGGGCAGTCTATAAAGAATTTTTCCAAATTACCATCTTGCCATTTGAGTCTGGTGTCAAGAATCTATACTATCCTGGTCGGTCTTTCACTATAGGCTCTCCTAACTAGAATGACCGTTCTAACCAGGGGTATATCTGATTCTTCATGGCTGATTATTGCCTTTTCAAAGCATCATAACTTTGGCCAAGGTTTTAATGGTTAAGAGCATGTTTCTAGTGCTATCAACACTCTCACCCTTACTTGGCAATAATATATTTGACTTTTGAGTTTATATAATCAAAGACTCAACTCAAAGTTCGTTCTACAATTAGGGGTAATTGTTCATTTCCTATCCACAAAAGAAAGAATGATAGTCTTAATCGATATTAAGATAAGACTCCAGTCTCAAAATATATTTCAGCTAATTGACGTTTGCAAAAGATTAATGGTTTGACTGATTCAAGAACTAAAGAAAACAAAGTATGGTTTAGACTTCAAATTAAGCAATGAAGGAAGAAAGACTTAGAAATTCTCGAATTCAAGTTCGATGAACTCGACTAGTTCAAAAAGATTAATAAGAAAGGTTTCGACTGGACAAAGCCCTGGATTTATTTTTGGCAAGTATTCAATAGCAATAATCATCAGACTAGATATGTTCCAAAAGAACGCTTTAACATAACACGTTTCCTCAACATAGAAATGGACTTTCAATATTTCTGATTAACATATTTTAAGACACTCAAATATGTGCCTGGATATGTAGAAATAAAATCCGGTAGCTCTCCTAACGTTTTCTCTAGCGATCAAGGAATTGACTATAGATGTTCGATGTTTCCCACCGACCAAAAGAGTAATGCTTTGGCAAACTAACTCCTGATGTAGATTGATTTTCCCACCCTTGAGAGATTTAAATGATGAGTAACTGAGAATGGCACTCGCCCCTAGAGTACTTGACTGTATAACAATAACCCTTTTTCCTAGAGAAATGCCAACCGAATGAGAGGAAAGAAAGAGTGAGTGTGAGAGAGGAAATCGTGAATGAAGAATACCCCAAAGATAACTCAAGGCGAAACAAGACTCCATGATAAATGTTTGCATGCCTTCCCTCTTGGGCGTTACATCCAGTCTCGAAGAACAAGGTGGCGAAGGATTACTGCCTCCAAACTTAAATGAACCTTTTTCAACTCAAAATTGCGAATTAGAGATTACATTATTATCGGCTTAAATATTTTTATTAAATTTCATTTCCAAGGTGCGCTTAAGGCTAAATACATGACTTCTAAAGGAGAACGATGATGCACAAATAAAGTCAACTTGATTTATTCTTACTCCAAAGTTGAAATCAACTACTTGTTTTTATAATTATTTAATTAAGTGAGATATATCCCAAGGTTACGACTTCCATGTAGCCACCTTACACCAACTTGTGACTCGATGGTAATTTGGTCCTTTATAGACTATGACCTCTCCTTGATGACATTTCCCTTTCCCTCGAGGTGTTGACAATCCTGCATCCACTTGATAAAGAAATAGGGTTAGACCGTTCTCTGTATCATTTTTAAAATAAAAACACATCAACACATTCACTTATATATATATATAGACTATGACCTCTCCTTGATGACATTTCCCTTTCCCTCGAGGTGTTGACAATTCTGCATCCACTTGATAAAGAAATAGGGTTAGGCCGTTCTCTGTATCATTTTTAAAATAAAAACACATCAACACATTCACTTATATATATATATATATATATAAAGAAATCATTCATAATTGCAGTTATATCAAATAAATTAAAAACTCTTTTCCCAATTTCCACATTCTCATGAAAGTTAGTTAATCACAACTAACATAACGACTATATTATTATTGCCATAATCTTGTTCAAGACAAAAGGAATGTAACACAGAGACTCAATCATCTATGGTAGCTAGGGCACAGGATGAGGAAAGCAGCGTGAGATCTCCTAGCATTCACACTCAGGATATAGGTGTAGTGCTTCTTGTGATGATTAGGCGAGATGAGTCATTTGGTGAAGGATGCATTGTTCTTGATCTCGAGAGGTGTATGCTCAAGTTTCCGGTTGATTTTAGTCTATGGTTTGGAGATAGGCATGTTGGTAGATGTATCCCAACCCTAACCCCATGGGTTCTACCTCCTACTTCATTGATTGATGGCTGTCCTACTTCGTGGGTTAGAATTCTGTCAGGGTACACTTTGAGGGCAGCAGCTGTTGGGATGGATAGGAGAAGTTGGGATTGCTACTTTGATGTTAGAGGATGGATCAATGATGAGCTATTATCGTCATTTGATCGTTATAATACGCTTTGCTCCATCATGGACATGATTCACAGGCTACATGGTGCTGTTCTAATTTATGCCAACAACTTGACAGGGATTGGTAAATATTTCTATGCACCTATGTTGGGCATCTTTCACATCTTCAGGAGACCACTTATGGTGATTGATTGTTGATGACGCAAACACATCAGTCTTGGCTGTAGGTTCAAGCGTCATGGGAGATTTTAGCACAAGGCTCTACATCGGTACTTTAGAGATTGACATTGGACAGTCTTATTAGAAGAAGATGATTTCTTCTAAGTCTTGCACGCTGGACCATGGTGTTGTTCCAACCCCTTTTTAGGAGATTAATGGAATTCATTATGGTACTCTTCTTACTCTTGAAAGCAAATTAGAAACCAGTTCCAATGCAACAAATGGAGATGTGGACAAGATTATAAGGGGTAATGATGATGTTGCTGCAAGACCAACTCATCCTGTTGTGAGTTGTGAGTCTTCTTCTGATGATGGTAGTGTAGGGTGGAGTACACATGACTACTTTGGTTTCCCATTGGTGCAGACAAGGGAGTTTCACTTTGATTGCATAATGAGGTGTGCTCATCAATTTACTTTCAGCCCACATACACAGGATTTGGCTATGACTTTGATGACATAGAGAGGTGGGTTGAATAAGAGGTGTTCTGGTCCACTCTGGTATGATATATTCCCGACTTCAAGTAATGACTCCAAGTTTGGCAAATCATCTACTTTGTTCCCTCTTGCTGATTGGCTTTTGAATCAAGACTTAGAGACTTGTTACAGTTGGGGTTTTGAGGTTATTAGAGTGGCACAACGGAAGCCGTCAGGTGTTGGCTTTCCAATTCCTTCATGGGACCCAAGAATTTATTTGTTGGGTGGTTGGCCTCACAAATTGACAGGGCTTGACAGTGTTAGGAGCTTCAGCTGTATTCAGAGGATGTTGGTTGGAGTTCTTTTCATGATTATTTGGGATCCAGGTGGTTGGTGGACAGGCACAAATGGTTTGTTGTTCAAGTCTCAGATGCTGTGGCAGTTGAGTTGGTTTGGCAATTAATTGATTAAGTTGTCCAAAAATTAATGATATTTCAAAAGGATGGCTTAATTGAATATTTTAATTAAATTAAAGTGGGAATATTAAATTAATTATTTATAAAATTATCTCCATAAATTAAATCAAAAGGGTAACTTTATTTATAATTAATTTAATTAAAGTGACTAAAATAAAATAATAAATTATAAAGTCACTTTGGGAATAAAATAATAATATTTCTAGAAGCATCTTGGAGGAGATTGGAAAGTTCTCTATAAGGAGCTGTGAGCTAGCCTTTTGAATATGACTTGGATTTTACTTCTCATTTCAGTTTGGGAGAAGTTTGAAGGCTTTTTCAGGTCCGAGGGTTTGAAGACTCTAGGATACTAGGTTCGGTTGTGAAAGATCAACCCTAGTTGGAGATTGTGGAGGAATCCATCCAAGGTTTCTACAGGTGCTTCATTGCAAATTTAATGGTCATTTTCAGCGACCAAATTTGCAGAAAAGCGATTGTATTCGGCTTGTCTGAGAAGCTAAGTAATTTATGCAATAGTTGATGTATTATTGCAATTCTGAATATTAATGCAATAGCTAGTTTATTATTGCATTTATTTGTGTTGCTGATAAAGTTTATTATTCATAAGTTTAAGGTTATTTTGGAGCAAAATAACACTTGGATATAATATTTGAGAAAATAAATACTTTTGTCGGGAATATTATTTTGGTGGGGCATTAAAGTGGATTTTCAATATTATATTTGCCGTAAATACCTTTGTGGTTTAGCGAATATCATCCCGTGATTTTCAATGTGCTATTTTCAAGCTTATTAAGGAATCGGGTTATATTCCAAAGAAATGCACTTTCTGAAATTATTAAAATAAGACGGGATTCTTCAATAGTCGCCGCCATAGCATATTCATCGAGTTGGAGCACCATTAGTGGTTTTTGGGAAGGCGTTCTACAGTGAGAAACCCCAGGCGCACATCTGACTTGCAAATGACAATCCCAAGGCGTATTTTGGAGGAAGAGAGCAGATTTAAGGAGGACGTGTTTTTACTGAGTTGAGTCGACTTGAAATCAGACTTGGTCTGGGTTGTGGGAGCTTATTGGAGGTTGAGAGAGAGACGTATTCATACCTACAGGCTGGGCGAACCTCTGCATTAAAGCTACAAGTGATATATGAGTTTGTGTGAGCTGCTCTTGCAAGTCGAGTTTCCTGGAAGTCGTCTTCTTCTTGTCCATGCTGGGAGCAATTGAATATCAGGTCAGATTATTTACAGTTGCTTGGACATGAGTCTTGGAGGCGTCATTGATCATGATAATTGCTGAGACACATTAGAAGTAAGTCGCCTGAGTCCTAAAATGCTGTATGTGTATTTCTGTTAGTGATATTTCATGTAAATGCCATATTACTAGGGCTGTCTCAGTTATATATTGTATCTATTTTAGCGGCTGGTTCTATTGAGTCAATCTGTAGGATGTCATTGTAATTGCAAGTTGTCACAGTCAGAAAATAGTGCTACCTAGACTGTCATTTAAATCTGATATATATATCACTTTAAGGCTTAAGCTCAGCTGTGTGTATCTCATGATAAATGGGAATTAGAAGTCTCGGGGCAGTCTTGGCATCTTAGTAATATGATATTCATCTCTGTAAATCAATCAGTATTTGAATGATCTTTGCAAGCTGATATAACAGACTGAATTTAGTAAAGCCATTAGTATGCATGACAACTGTTTGTAGAAATCTCCAGTGGCTGTCCTTGCTCATTACTCATGAAATTATAGTTGCATCTGAATTTCAGTCATCTTAGAATCTTAAAAATCAAAGTATTCTTGCATTTCACATTCATATCAGTCAATAGCATACTTAGCCTTCATGCATATTTATCATTACATGAGAAAAGCCAAAAGAAAGACCAATCACTGGCTGAAAGGAGATTGCACAGCAACTGTTTGACGAAATTCCAAACCATTCAAAACTGAAAAATTAAGGACAGAATTTGCAAGGGTCATTACAAAGGATTAGTCACAAGGCAAACCTGCCTACAACCAAAACCATGGCTTCGATACCAAATTTTAGTAAAAGTTCCTGCAAACCCCTTAGCAATTAAACTTAGAAAACAAAGCTTAAGAACTATGGATGTAGGTATCTCCATATTAATCCTACTAGGAGAATATCTCAATAATTTATTTATAGAAATTTTAGTAGCATTCCAACGTGTAAAGCAATGCTTAGAAAAGAGTAAGAATGTGAGAAGAAGAATATAAACTACATAACAAGAGTGACATAGCTATGATATACATTGGGGAAACCATTTTGGGAAAAACCCAACCTCCAGGGCAACAAATCCAATGTATTCCTAGCAATAACATAGTTACAATACAATATCAGGCTTCATGCCTTCCATGGAGATCAGCACTCTTCAATTTTGGAGGAAAAATGACAATATAACCCCACATAAAACAATGTATGATACCTCAATGAAGCAGTAATTGCATTCCATGTCCAACTAATATAGAAAATTCTCTTATAAGTCCACTATGTAACCCCCTATCCATTGCCTCATTACAAAGAATATTTTCAAGGCCTAGAGAATAATAAAATAATTACATATGTGCCCATCCTCACATGTGCATTCCATTGCCCACTTGATGTTTCTTTTAGATACATACAAAATTAAATGTGTATGAACAATTATACCTTAGGATATGCAAGGTGAATAACACATCTAATCCCAACACTTGGTATATCAAGCTGTTGATATCAAAAGGCAGTATCTTAGGCTATTCTTAGCTATGTAGTAAAACGAGGCTTGTCAAATGTCCCCCTTGTTGAAATTGTTGGAGCTGATACCTAGAAAGGAAAACAGAATAGAAAACACATCATTGGCCCTCACTTTTTTAAGGTCTGGCAACTTCAGAGGCTCTTGAGGCTAGACAAACAAGTTATATTTAAAAAATGACTATCGTTCATGGTTTTGATTTTCCCACTAGTACCATCTGATTCTTGACAATTCTGGATCTGATTGTGCAGTCCCATAACCTATGTTTGGAGCTAGTTCTTCATGGGTCTGAGACTCTGAAAGTGTATTAAAAGTTAAAATCCTTTCAAAATAAACAGGATCCAATCAACCACATGTAAACTAGCTTAGAAATTCATGGATATTGTGCATAATTACAGTCTATTTTTCATAAAAAAATCTCAGAGGAAAATTACAGTCAAGTGATCTCTCATGCATTTCCTACGATCTCATAATGCCATTTTGTAGGGAAGTGTGTAAAAGCTAGCTTCAAGAAGATTCCCAAAATAGAAGATTTTTACTCAATTAGGCTTAAATTGAACTGGTTGTACATTCAGTTTTACTTTGCTGAAGGTGATAACTATAATAGCAGGTGAGATTGTAATGTCCCCTTTTCATGAGCATTGGAGTTTGAGGAATTAGCCTATTCTTGATCCTCGTAGGCTAATGGGGCTTGATCAGAGGGTCGTTTGGCAGATACCCAGTTGATTGGTTGGCTTATTTCTTGGTCATATGAAGGTTTTCCTATTATCACCATGGATGTTTCTAATTTTGGAAACCTTATTTTATGTTATAATATTATATTGCACTTTAGGAGTTGGGTTATATTTTATATTATTATAAAGTGCAATATTAAAATATTAAAATAATATTCCTTCTAGAAGGTGACTTGGGAAAGTTCTAGAAGGAGGCCGACCTCTTGAGGAAAAAGTATAAATAGCATCATGGGCTTCATTCTCATCATCCAGATTTGTTGTTGTTGATGTTGATGTTTGATGGTTGTGGAGCCTAGGGTTTCTGCAGTTGTCTTTGGCCATTGAGAACGAAAACTCTCAATTGGTGAGCAATTTTGAGGGTGTGAAATATCACTTGAATTATTGCAAAGTTGAGGAAGTTGCTTCAGACTTTCTACTTGTACTTCAAAGCAAAATTTTATGGCCTTTGGCCAAATTTTGGTTGTATCGATTTGAGGAAATCTATTGCAGATTTTGGAGGCATTTTAGAGCTTTGGAACTTCATCATTTGGTTGATTTCATTTGTTGCACATTGCTGTTATAGTTACCAGTCATTTTCAGATTTTAATGGAGGACGATTTTGCATATCATATTCAGATTTTTGCTTGTATGGCCTCATTCGTGTATTGTTTCTTTGTGGGTATTTGAGCATTCATCTTGGGAGAGCTTGGCAATCATTTTGGAGTATTTTGGAATAGCTATCAGGTTGCTGGTAAATAATTTCAGTGGTCTGATATACTACAGCAAGGGCACCATTGGCAAGACATTTTTGTTCATATCTCATCATCGAAGCATCCTATGGTTCTGGGTATTGTTGCATTCAATTGCTATCGCCGAGACAATCATTTCAAGGACAAATTCGAGGAGATTAGAGGCTGTATTTATTTTTCTAAAATATTGCCAGGCAAGAACAGGGGCGGCTACTTGAGCAATTCGATTTGGGCTTGGAGAATATCATTTGAACTTGATGTTGATTGCTACTTCATCTTTCATCCAAGGCACTTCTTGAGGACAGGTTCTTCACATTTCTATCATCTTCTAGCTTTGCATTTAGCATAGTTATATTTGCAGCTGTAGGTGTGCATTATACCAGCATTATCATATTTTGAAAGTAATGTAAATGCCAAGAGTCTTGGCCAATTTGTATGAGCATTGTATTAGAAATTTCATTGCAATTAAGGAGATATAAGTTGCTGGTGTCATTTGAGCAATTCAATATCATTTGTATTCAGTTTGTTAGTTTGCATACCAACTGTTTGTTAAAATACCAGTTGGCTGTAGGTGATCATTTCTCATGTTTAGATCATATATATGCATTGAATGTTGTCAAAATAAGTTGCACATTCATGTTAGGTCATTGTTTAGACAATTTAGAGTCATTTGCAAGCATCCTTATTGATGCTAAGTGAAGGAAGGTGTCATTATAACAAACTGAAATGTTATATCAGTCATATGACCCTTGTATGCAAAGTGTTTGACAAAATTACTAAGGCCAAAACTCAGAAGTTTTCAATCAGATTTGAGCAGGGTCATTACAGAGATCAGCTCCAGTTGAGAAGTATCCAATAGAGTTGATTGAAGTTTTCATCTTATCCTAAAACTAAAATCTAAAAAACAATTTTAATACTACTTTTAGGTGCATTAATGAATTGACATAACTAACTAATTCAAAAGTATATCAACAGTTATTTCAACAGACCTGTAAGCATTTATGAGATTCAAGGTTGAAGAACCAGCACACAATTAAAAAACTCTGAAGAAACAGTGAGCATGTCTGTGAATTCTTAGTCTTGGTGGAACCTTTTTAATGCATTCTAACTACGTTTAAAATGATTTTGAGACAATTTTAGCAACTATAGTATGAGAAATACAAAAGTGCATAGCCTAGCCACCATGGTATTTGGTCGAGAAAACGTTGAGGATCAGATGACCAAACATTTGGTATTGCAAATTCGTAAGTTTCGTAAGCATTCATTTCTCATTATATTGATGATTACAGGTACTATCAATTTTCTCTATTTGTTCTGTGTGATTATTGAAGAATTAGTAATGAGAAATAATTCCGTAGAGAATTTATGAAATATTTATTTTATAGATGCAATATATTGCTATTGAATCTTTCATTTCAGCATGTAACTTACAACGAAGTATTATTGAGAAGGTTTTAACTTGTAGCACCATGTTTCTAGTGAGCTGAGCGAGAGTGCGAGAAGCATTGGTTCTGGAGCTGCAGTTCCTGCAGCAGCTGTTGGTTGCATGCCTGTTATGGAAGCTTTCAGATTGTGCCTTGCAACATTCAAAATTCACAACTGGAGTCTGTTTGGATCTTGAAGGTGCTATTTTAGAATTTTAGTGCATGGGAATCTACTGTGGTTTCCAATGGGCAGTGGTGTATGTGTTACTTTGATAACTTGCAGTTGCATGCTGCAAAGAAGAAGCTGGCATTGTGTTGTCTTGATTTCTTTTAGTATGAGATAAAGATATGTTTGTCTCTGTCACATGGCACAAAACATTTTTTTCTTTGTGTCAGGCTGCATAATTTGCACAAATACCTTTTCTCAGTGGCAACACTTGTGTATTCAAATTCAATGTCATAAATGTTATAAAATTAGGCTTATGGGTACAAAGATATGACAATATAATTGCATTGATAAAACCTATCTAACTATAATTGTATAATCCGATCTATCTTTAGACAAAGATCTGTGTTAAACTTTTTAAATTGGTGGTTGTCCCTTGCTCAGGTGTTTACATTTTTAATTCAACTGGTAATTGAGTAGCTTTGTAGATACACACACACGCCTATGCATCCACCCACTCTCCCACCCATACTTGCTCACCTAGCCTCCTACACACTCACACATGAACTCAGCATGAGTCCACAAATCCACCATCACACACCCATACACATGTATGCAAATGCACATGCGTAGCTTATTTTACAAGATTATATTTGATACTTGTTCATCCACAATTTCCTGAGGTATGGATTGATTTTCATATAGCTTGTTGTAGAAAAGAAACATTAAAACAGGTTTTATTTGGAGAATACCATTTTTTTGGCGGTGTATTATATTTCCTATTTCCTTTGATTGGTAAATTTCCCTTGCAGGGGTATTTTCCTGCTTAGTGGCATATTAAAGCACATTCAAATAAGTACTTCTGCGGGATTTGAGAAAGAGTCTCCATTATAGAAGCCCCAACAAATTACTGCTTGAGTTCATCCCATTTGATGTGGTAGATTTCCTTCTTTTCTTCTACAAGAAATTAGATATACATATGCATACTTGTAGGCTTATGCCCTAACCCTTGGTACTTGTTTCCAAAATTAAAAATACATCCTCGTCTTAGAGACACATATGAGGATGCCTCCAAATGTTAGGAAACTTTAGATAAAGTGTCTTCCTATCTTTTTAAGTCTTTGAGAAGTTTCACTTGAAATTTGGGAAGCTTAATCATGTATGGATTTTATTACTTGGTGAGGATTATTATCAAGGTCCCCACCTCGTACAATTCTATACATCATACACTAAGGAGCAACATAGCCAACAATTCTGCTTCCTTGTCGGCTTCTCTTGACTCTAACTCTGAGAATCCTTTGCTGGAGTTAGTGGCTAATGTAGAATCTCCCAATTCTGATGTTCCTATTCCTGAGTCGGTGATTGTCCCGATTGAGGGCCTTGCTAATCTGTCTGTAGCTGAGTTTATGGATAATGTTAATATCGAGGAAGCTGGGTTTCCCGAGTCCAGCACTGCTGTGGGGGAAGAAGCCTATACTGGTGGAGTGCTGTCGGAGGTGGTATTTGTTGGTACTTGTGAGACTATTGGAGAAGAGGGTGAAATATGGGAGGATTTGGGTTTGGGGGAGGCGTCTGCTTTTATCCCATAAGATATGAAACAAGAATCTGTTGTCGATGAGGAGAACTGAATTACTTCGAAAAAAAAAGGGAGGAAGAAAAAGGCGGATGTGGGAGGTGATTCCAAGCCTGGTAGGCCTTCCCAAAGATACACGTGATTAAGGGAAACCACAAATGAGATTACCTTGGGAAAACAGAGGACATTGGAAGTGTCCTCAAAGAAAGGTCAAAAATGGTGGTCATGTCTTGGAATATGCGTGGGATGAATAGCTCCCATAAGCAACTTGCCTTAAAGAATTATATTCTGGAATATAAAATAGATGTTTTACTCCTACAAGAAACCAAAATGAAGAAAGCTAGTTTTGATAATATTGCTAAGTTCCTTTGGCCTGGGGCCTCTTTCTCTTACAGTGATGCCGAAGGGGCCTTTGGAGATCTTGCGGTGCTCTGGAACCCTTCTAGGTTTTTTGGCACTGAGTTGTTCTGCTGTCGGAGTAGTGTGGGTGTCTCCTTTACTTTCCCTGGCGGCTCTTGGTCGCTTATCAATGTGTATGCGTCCAACCAAAGGAATACTAGGTTGGATCTCTGGATGTCTTTGGCTGACTGGATAAAAAACAATAGTGGGTCTCGTTGGCTGGTGGCTGGGGACTTCAACACCCTGCTTTTTCCTTCGGAGAAAAGTGGTGGCTTGATTGACTACTCTGATAGCATGGCTGATCTGGCACACTTTTTGAGTTCTAAGGGTCTGATTGATATTGATTTGTCAGGGCAAGCTTTTACCTGGTCCAATAGACGTTTAGGTGAAGACTTGATTCAAGTTAGGTTGGATCACTTCTTATGTTCTTGTAACTGGTTGGGCTTGCTTAGTGCTTCTTTGCAGGCTTTACCTAGGACTGTCTCTGATCACAATCCCATGTTACTTACTTCTTGTGACCAGTCTGATGTTGGACCTTATCCCTTCCATTTTGAAATTATGTGGAATTCCCACCCGGATTTTAAAATGAAAATTGCTGAATGGTGGAATATCTCTGTGCATGGTTCCCCCATGTTCAGATTGTTCTTTAAGCTAAAACACATTAAAGGTATGGTGAAAGGTTGGAATAAAAGGGTTTTTGGGGATGTTTTCCAGAAGAAAAAAATCATTGGGGAAAAATTGAAAATGGTTCAAAAGAGAATGGAGGAGGGTGACATCAGTCTTTCCACTTGCACCCAAGAGAAGGAGTTCTGGTGGGAGTGGGAGCAAATTTTAAAGAAAGATCTTTTGGAAACATAAATCTAGGGTGCAATGGTTAAAAGGAGATAGGAACACTTCCTACTTTCACATTTCTACTGTCAAACATAAGAAGAGGAACCAGATAAACAAGTTACACAATGCTCAGGGTGAGGTCATTAGTTCTCCCTCCCTCGTCGGGTTAGTGGCTGTAGATTATTTTTAGAAAGCTTATGCGGCTCCCCTTGATGACGCTAATCCGGATCTTGATAGTTTGCTAGTTGACTCGCTCCCGAACTTAATTTCCCAAAATGACAATATGGGGATTCTCAGTGCTGTTACACCTAAGGAGGTTAAGCTGTTCACTTTAAGCATGAGGGCTTTCAAAGCCCCGAGCCCTGATGGTTTGCCTTCGACTTTCTTTCAGTCCTTCTGGGAGATCATCAGTGAGGATCTCATTTTGGCTGCTCGTGATTTCTTCAAATCTGGTAAGATTCTTAAGCAACTAAATCACACCTTCATTGCTCTTATTCCCAAGGTGGCAGATCCTCAACATATCAATTTTTGCCCTATCAGCCTTTGTAATACTTTTTACAAAATCCTCTCTAAAATTTTGGTTAATCGTATCAAACCTCTTCTTGATAAAATCATCAACCCTACTCAAAAAGGGTTTGTGCCTGGTAGATATATCCTTGATGCTACCATCACTACTCATGAGCTAATTCATTCTATGGATAGATGCAACTATGCTGGTATGGCCCTTAAATTGGATATTTCCAAGGCCTATGATAAGGTGATTTGGAATTTTGTTCCTAAAGTGTTGGCTAAGTTTGGTTTCAATCAATTAGTGGTCAATCTTATAATGGAATGCATTACTACTATTAAGTACTCTGTTTTGGTGAATGGCTCACCCTTTGGATTCTTTCATGCTGGGAGAGGAATCAGACAGGGAGATCCCCTATCTCCCTATTTGTTTATAATGGTGGTAGATGTTCTAAGCAGGGACTTCTCTAGTATGCTATCAGAGGGAACCATAAAAGGAATTAAGGTTGCTACCACCCTTGAGCCAACTGTGATCCAACAATTTGTGGATGATACTTTTCTATTTGGGAAAGCTTCGGTTTTGGAAGCTAGGAAATGGAAAAATTGCCTTAACAATTATGTTGCTTGTTCTAGACAGTGCATTAACTACAATAAAAGCATGATTTACTTCTTCAACAACACTCCTAACTTGCAAAATCGGGTGACTGTTGTTTTGGGCTGTCAGAGTGGTTCTCTCCCCTCAGTTTATCTTGGGCTTCCCCTAATTATCAAAGACGTCACTCCTGAGTTTTGGAATTCTATTCTTGAAAGAATTCAAAGGAAACTTATTGGGTGGAAAGGTTCTTTACTTAGCCATGCTGGTAAGATTCAACTTCTTTCTACTGTTCTTCAAGGTATCCCTATCTATTTCCTATCCATATTTAAGATACCCAGATATATTGTTGATAAGTTGGAGAAAACCCAGAGGTCTTTTCTCTGGTCTGGCATTGAGGAGAAAAAGAAACTCGCTTTGGTTAAATGGGATAAGGTCTGCCAACTGAAGTGGTGTGGTGGTCTTGGGATAAGAATCATTTCTAATTCTAACAAAGATCTTATGGCCAAAGTGGGTTGGGATCATCCGAGGGATAGGAAGGATTGGTGTGAAATAATGAATGCCAAATACCTTTTGAATGGGCCGTTAATTGACTACCTTTTAGAGGCTCACCCTGTGGGTTCCTTGGTTTGGAAGGGAATCTGTAGTCTTCAGGACCTTTTGAGGAATGGGATTAAATGGAAGATTGGTAATGGTAACAAAATCATATTCTAGGAAGACGCTTGGTTACTTGACTCTCCCCTGGATTCTTCGGAGTTCAAGCTTCTCAAGGATCGGGCTCAACATGTGTTTGGTATATATATTAGTGATTATCTTCTTGGACCTGTAAGAGCTAGGAAATGGAATGACATTAGTCTTTGCTGTCCTGTATCTCCTAATCTGTCTACTAGCCAGAGAGCTGTAGGAGTTACTTTCTCACTAGGATACCCCCTGCTATCCGTGAGGATGAGTTCTTCTGGACTCATGATATTTAGGGTGATCTTATTGTAAAAACTTCTTACAGACAGTTGACTGTTTAGGGGGTGACCAATAATCTATGGAAAAAGGTGTGGAATAGATACATGATACCAAAAGTGAACTTTTTTTGGTGGACTGTTTGTCATAACAAAATTCTTACTCAGGATAATCTAAGGAAAAAGGGATTCCAGATCCCCAACAAATGCTTTTTATGTAAATGCAACGAAGAATTTGTTGATCATCTGTTGTTACACTCCCCTTTATTGCTAAGGTGTGGGAGCTGGCTTTTGAAAGATTAGGGATACAGTGGATTATGTGCAAGGACATCACATCCTTTAATTTGAGTTGGTTCGGACCCTTTGCCCATTCGCTAACTAGGAAATTATGGAATCAAGTTCCTCCTTTTATTTGTTGGTGCTTATGGAAAGAAAGGAATAAAAGGATAATCAAAAACACTGAGATGAATTCGAAAGAGGTGTTTGGGATTGGAGCTCGGCTCATTGGGGAAAATATTGCTCTTTTCAAAGGAAAAACCCTGGATAAAGGGCTCACTAAGTTGGAAATAAGCATAGCTAAAGCTTGGCATCAGAACTTGGATGCCAACTCGTATGACAATTCCAAATTTCTGGCTAGGAGAGCCACTATTTGGAAACCCCCTGGCAGAGACTGGTTTAAATTAACTTTGATGGGGCTGCTAAGGGCAACTTGGGCAAAGCAAGCATAAGAGGTGTTATCATAGATCACAGAGGTAAGTGGGTGGTCGGTTATGTTGGGGGGATTGGTCAACATTCGTCAATGATAGCGGAAGCTAGAGCATTGTTAAAGGGCTTACAGATTGCGGTTTCCTTGGGGATAGAGAACCTACATATAAAAGGTGACTCTAAGTCCATAATTGATGCTATAAATTTTGATAGACTCCTAGGGTGGAACACTAAGGATATTCTTCTTGACGTCAAATTACTTGTGGCTAGATTAAAATTAAAGGTGGCCAGTCATATCTATAGAGAGGGGAACCAAGTGGTTGACGCCTTAGCCAATTTTGGCTCTCATTGGAATTTATCCAAATGTTGGTGTGATTTAAGTCTTTTTTCCACCAAATATTCAAAGTATGATAGTTAAGGAACAAAGCCCTTTCACGACTCATGATGGAAACACAACTTGTGCTTAGCTGGATTATTGGGGGGCCCACTAGCTTCCTTGTCGGGCTTTGTGGTCTTATTGGTTTGATGAGATGGATGATTAGTTGTATCGATGGGATGGATACCATGTGGATTATTACAAATTACAGATTAAAGCATGTTTGGAATAAGGAAATCATTTTTTATTGCGGCAAGTATTGGTTGATTAGCTCTAAGTTGGACTGTACTTATCGTAATCTCCTTATGAGGATTCTTTTGAGATTGCAGATTTACAATTTCTGTGTTTTTGAATTTGATGTGACTTGTAATTATGAAACTAAACTCCTCTTTGGCTTTTCCTTACTCGCTATTTTGGTTTGGCGCCTTATAGCCTCTATCTGGGGTATATCTAAATTTGACCATCCTCTAATTGCTATCCTTTTAGGGATTTCTAATTTGTTCCCTGCGACTATCCTGCCTAGGTTTCAGATTTTTTGCTACGTGGAAGGCAATCCTTCCATGTCGATCATGTACTTGGTGCTCAGCCGCCTATGCGAGAATTTACTCATGAAAGCCTATGCTAAGATTGTTAACGGGAAATTATTAGCTCACGCATGTGATGTCCTTAGGCCTGATTCCCAAAAATTGCCATTTGTGGCTTAAATGCCTTAATGCGGGGGTGATTTTTCACCTTACTATTTTCTCTAACTTTCTGGTTTTTCAGGGTTCTTGGTTTTACTGCAGAGTGGTGCAGTCCCCGGGGATTGTGTGCGAACGGAGCCGGATAATTGCAATGTGTTTCACAAGGATCCGCTTCTCTGGCATATTTGCGTTGAAGGTGGCATTACTCCTCTGATGGAGAGACTTGTGGGCCATGACCCTAATCTGTCGACCCAATTCATCAACTCTTGGAAGAATTGACATGTGACTATGGGAGGCATCTCCTTTACGGTTGATGAGGAAGTGATTGCGCAAGCGACAGGCCTCCAGAGTTTTGGCATGAAGCATCCTAAACATTCGAAGACCCAGGACAATGCTAGTATGAACAAATTCTTTGTGGGTGATGAGAAACCTGTGCGCAACTAGTTTGGGTTCGAACGAGAGGCTCTTCCTCAGTCGTGGAACCAGGTGTGTCTTGCGTTGATGAAATATGTCACGTTGGAAGGAAGGTACAAGACTTATCACTATTACCATTTTCCCCTGTTAAATCACCTTAGGCATAAAGTTTTAATGAGCTTTCCCTTTTATCTGCTCTTGGACCTTGAAAGTTGTGTTGAGAAATGTGTGGAGTCTGTTGCTTTAAATCCCAATGAACCCACTCCTCTACCGCTTCACCAGGGTCTTATCCTAAGAATACCACTTTCATCTGGCTTTATGCCCTCTGAAACCCATTTCGACCGTCGACATTGAAGAAATTGAGCCACCCAACAAGACAAACTTATCTCTGGCTAAATCCAAAGGCCTTGCCAAGAAAAGCCACCCTGTCCCTGAGGATGCTCAAAAACCCAAAATTGCTACCAAAAAACTAAAGGGAGTTGAGGGAGCTGCCCAAACCTGTGCGGTGGTGAGCCTATGTGATCTCAAGTCTACCCCTGCGAAGACTCCTAGCAAGGCTAAGCCGAAAAAGAAAAGTAAGGAGGAGAATGTGCCTTAGAATAAAGGGAAAAATTTCATGAGCAAGGATTCCTTGGGTGACATGGTGATGGCAGAGACTGTGATTGTGGGTTGTGATACCATCATTCGGCGTTCGGGTAGATTGGTGAAGAACATAAAGAAAATGTTGGTTAGAGATTTGGACACTGAAGAGGAGATGTCAGACAACAGAGATAATAGTGGAAGAGGTGTCAAAAGGTGATGAAGACGTGAAAATTAGTGATCCTCCTTCCATTCCTGACAAGGGTAAAGCTCAGAAGGAGGTGTCTGCCTCTCACTCTTTGGAAACGTTGGGGTTTGAGTAGAATGATGTTGACTATACTATGGGCAGAGGTGAGGAGCTCGAAGTGCTGAAAGAAAGAATGGAAAAAATGGACAAAAAATTCAATGGTTTGACCCGTTTCACGGTCAAATTAGTTCACAGTGTTACTAGTACCTTGTCTGCCGTCATGAAAGAAGTGATGGAGATGAAGAACGCTGAAGACCACCAGGAGTGGATTGGCGGTGATTTGGTTCAGCTTCTGTCGAAGAATTGGTAGAACACCAACTAGTCTACTGCTGGTTTGCTGTTGGACTGTGTGTTGTTTATCTGCGTTTGTTTTGGTTTAGTGTTTTGTTTTGTTACTTTTTGATTTGGACTCTATTGGCCCTTGTGGCTCCTTGTGAAGGGTACAACACCCTGTAAATGCTGCTTACTTCACCAAAAACATAGCCAACAATGCCCAACACAAGACTAGTGCATCGTCCACTAAGGAACAACATAGCCAATAATAATGCCCACCATGGGATTACCATTGTACCATGTGCTTCAATTTCATTTTGGGGATTTGAACTTGGGAACATACATGCATATGGGTATGCAAATTTCACCCTTACTATATATGCATATCCATGCAAATTCATATATGTATGGTGAAATTTGTGTACCCATGGAAATACCTATGTAATTTTGGGCCCATTTTGGCAAAATATCCTAATTTAAGTGGTGCACTCTTGTGTTAAATTTGGCTTCATCCCCATCTTCTATCCATTCCCATTTAGACATACTTCTTTTTATTAAACCATACCCTTAATTGCATACATTCCCACATTTACCATTATTAGCCATCCATTGTAGCATTATCCATAGTTTGTTGCTCACCTTGAGATCCACATCGATTTGTCCTGGGTAAATCTCGCAACATGTGGCTTTAATCCCTAGGTGTGTGGGAGTGATCCACAAAGTTAAAAAATTTAGATGTAAAATTTGTCAACTTTTGTCTTTCTCACTATTTGTTGAGATTTGGCCTAATGCATGTTTGTGCAAATTATTATTATGTCTTAGTATTTAAAGGCATTCAATGTGCAACTAATTCATATCGACTTATCTTTTAGAAATAAACAATTACAAGGAGAATCAACCTAGGAGCACTTCGATTTGGAGCATTAAAATGAACTCCATTGATATCCACATGAAGCACACACATTTTTTACAGTGCTATCTTTAATCATTAGCCCAAGACCATAAAGTCGTTTGGTTAAGGGGTTTGATAGAGAGGTTGAGTGTCACATTCTAATAGCCACCTAGGTATATTTATATACCACAAATGTTTGTGTATTATTAGATACCAATGATAAGAGGCAAAATAGGTTGCAAAAATGTACAATCAACCATATCAATTACTTGTGTTACATGATTGATTGTGCATATTAGGTCATATTTGTGGAGCCTAGGTTTGATCCTGTGGGGCGCAAATTTGACCCATAGAGGATTTTGGGCTTGTCACTATTCTAAGACAACTAGCACATCAGAAGGATTAATTTTTGGACATTGACAAATTGGTTTTGCATGCCACGATGTTTATTTCTTCATCATAGTTCCTAAAGCTAAGTACCCTAATCTTGTTGCATTTAATTTTGGTAAAACAATACCTCAATTATCAAATTTTAGCACTAGTTGTTGGGAGTTGACTTGGTAAATGTTTACATGATTTATTATTGTCTTGGTATTTAAGGACATTTAATGTGCAACTAATTCGTATTGACTTATCATTTAGAAATAATCAATTACATGAAGAACCATTCTATGAACACTTCAATTTGGAGCACTAAAATGAACACATTTGCATTAATAACTATGTCTAGGACACTTGAATGTTTGAAAGTGTTGTCTTCAATAATTAGCTCAAGGTTGCAAAGCCAATACGTTAAAGAGGTTGATTGAGGAGGACTCGACCCTCACAATCTAATAGCCTCTCTAAGGTATTTTTAAATATTGCTAGTCTTATACACTAGATTGAGGTGAATAGGTTGTAGAAGTGTAGAATTAACTAGAGCCATCTCACATGTTATAGGATTGATTTACAAATTATTATTTGTACGGAGCTTGGGTTTGACCTTGTCATGCATAGGTTTAGCCTATAGTGGCGTCTAAGCTTGCTGCTCTTTCAAGATAACTAGAACATCAACATGATTAATTTCAAGACATTGATGGATAGATTCTACATGAGACCAACATTTATTTCTTCATTATAGTTCCAAAAGCTAAGTACCTTGATAGTCTTGCATTTAATATTGGTAAAATAACACCTCAATTATCAATTCCCAATACAAATTAATTTAGGTTAATTGTGCTTTATTGTTGCATTCATTTAATTAGCCTAGGCTAATCCTTATAAAGTAATTTAGTCATTTACAATCATGTTGGTTGTTTTCTTAAGTGTTGATGTTTGGTTGACAAAGAGATTAAAAATATATCAAGATATGTAATTCTCTATTTTGTGCAAAATGTACTTTTTCCGTGCAATTTTTTTCTTATTTGACCTAATGAGGTCGTAATAAGAAAATAAATAATAAAAATTATTAAGATGTCTAAGTTACTCAAGTTTAATGAATTACAAATATAGCCTTCTTTGGGTACCATTGTTCAATGCTTTAATAACATTCTCATTGTGGGCAATTTAATATTTATATATTTAGGTCATTATGGTGATTGTCAAAATATTAATAATTTTAATCTCTATTTTTGTGATATCTATTATGTTACTTTAGAAAGTTATTTGTTTAA
>VDFB02270651.1:701869857-702098083 GCA_007258455.2 Sequoia sempervirens | reverse complement strand
AAGGAAAATCCCTATTCACTAACCTTAAACCATTTTTCCCTTATTACATGTTTGTTTGCAGACCTAGGTATGCAGATTTGACAAGATTTTTGGTGTTGAAGATTGGTTATCAAGTCAACTAGGTGCTTGAAGTCAACTTAAGTATATTTCAATCTTGGAGAAGGTTTTCTATCCATTTCCTGCAAAATTTACTTCGACAACCTGACAAGCAATGATTTCTAGATTTGGTGTTGTAGATTTGTGTCCTAATTTTTCAAAAATTTGGGAGAGGACTAACTCACCACCTATGGTGAATGAGTTCCACCTTAATAAGTCTGAAAATCTAAATTTTGTCAGATTCTGGATCCCAACAGACATAAACTTGCTTCTGATAGTTTTTAACTAGGAGGAGGACTAATTCGCCACCCTGGGTGAATGAGTGCTATTGTGAAAAATTAGTGATTTCAACCAGTATCCACAACATTCTAGATTCATCATATTTCACTTAGGCACACTCTGTTTTTGTCTATTTCTTTATGTTTTACATATTTTCCTTCATTTAGTTCATTATTGCATTACACAATGTGTTTTCAAACATAGCTTAAATTGCACTTTTGCGATTGTTTCCATTCATTTAGATCAGTACTTTGGCTATTCTATTTTGCATATTTTAATATTCTATTTAATGTGGCTTTTCAAACATCTCTCATTTTCCTCTTATTGTTAAGTGTTTTTCTAATAGGTCAGTGAAATGCACATATAGGTTTGAATTTGTAGCATATTCCTGCTTACCAGTAATTCTATCACTATCTAGAAAAGGTGTAATAGAAAATCCTATGTGACAGTTGGCTTGTCAATTCAAATTTCAAGCTACATTATTTCCCACTAAATATTATAGATACAACTTAAACAAAGTATACTTTCCCACACTACAACACTCAATATTGCATTTACTTCGTCCACCCCCATCCTACAACAACGACATAATGAATTAACACCCTCACAATATATATATATATATATATATATAGATACAATGTGAATTGTATGTGAAAATGAATGCTTCAAAACATAGACAGATACATACACGTGGAATATCGTTGCTCCTTATACCAAACTGTTCATTATCATACTTTTCTTGTTCTATTCTCCATATTTTAACATTCTCTTTAATGTGAGTTTTCAAACATCTCTCATTTTCCTTCCATTGTTAAGTGTTTTTCTAATAGGTCAGTGAAATGCATGTATAGATTTCAGTTTGCCACATATTCTTGCTTACCAAAAATTCTATCGCTATCTAGAGAAGGTGTAACAACAAATTCTATGTGACAGTTAGCTTGTCAATTCAAAATTCAAGCTACATTATTTCCCACTAAATATTATAGAAAAAATAGGGAAATTGCAAAATAACTATTAGAAAAACACTTAGGAATGATAGCTAGCGTCAGAGATGCCCCAACCAGTAGGCTATTTGTTTGAAGTTTCTATCAGGATTTTCACCGCCTCAGTTGTGAATTGGATTTTCTGGTGTCAGAGATGCTCGCTCGATAGTGGCTTGACTGGGTTTTTTGTGGCAATGTGGAGCTTGGTAATTATGTGGGTTGCTGGTGGTGGAGTTTTTCTCCTTGATACTTGGAAGTTGAATGGTAAGTGTTTTCTTGCGCGAGGGTTGATGCATTTTGTCGTTGATTGCAATGAGGTCAAGTGAAGTAAATGTGTATGACTTAAGTAAATGGAATATTGAATGTCATAGTGTGGGAAAGTATACTTTGATTAATTTTCATTATTGAAATAGCCATTGTGGTCTTGGTTTCATAGCATTTTGTGCAGGTTATTGTGTTCTATTTTCCATGTTTCTTCCATGATATTCTTTTCCCATTCATTTGTTAGTTATGTCTTCTTCTTAAGTGTTTTCCTAACATCTCTTGCAACTATTTCATAGACTTCTTATCTTGTACCAATATACATGTGGATTTGTTTTTCCCTTATCTGTTTGAACCTACTTATAATAAATTATTAATTGTTGTGGTTATTTTATTTCTATGGAACATGTTATATGTCTTATATCAATATGTTTCATGATATTCGTTCTTTTGCATCTGTTTGAAGTTTTCCATAGCAAACTCTCCTTCATGTTATTATTTTATTTAGTTTCCCATAACAAACTCTAGCTCTCCCCAAGTTGCATGAAAACCCTCAGGCACCAACCCTGTAGGTATGTTTCTTGCTTCCATTTTGTTGTGGGAAATTCTTTTGGGCCTTTTTCAGATGCATGGTTAGTTTTTTCATCAATTACATTGAATCTTAGATCTGCGATTTTGTTGTCACACTTTGTAGAATTGTTTGATATTTGTATGGATATATGTATATACATATGCATATGCATATTTATATACATATATGTATATGTATATGTATATGTATATGTATATATGCATATGCAATCAAAAAAAGTGAAACTCTTTGAGATGGAGAGTGCAATGAGGGAAGGAACGATGCATATGCATAAGTAGTGATAGAATTACACTCTACAAGAAGGAAAAGATTCATCCTACCTTCCATTTGTTACACTATCCACTGAAAATGCATTATATATGCATAGATATATTTACATATAGATATGCATGTATGTATATACAAATGAATATGTATATGCATTCACATATATGCATATGTACATTAAATGTAATTAGATGTATGGTTTGTTTTTTCTTTAATTAAATTTTATCTATATTATTTTAGTGGCTCTTAAGTGTTATTGTCATCCATAATATACAATTGCTCTATTTTTCTTCAATATATATGCATATATGTATCTTCGTATGTTTTGAAGCGTTGATTTCCACATACCATTCACAATCTACACCATCCTCTTTGTAGGGATTTGAAGTTAAATCAATTAGAAAGATACCAAGGAACTTACTCTAAAAAATGTGTATAACACCAAAGATGGATAGAGTATATATGTGTCTATATATGTATATATATATGTATGGATATATATATGTATATATATGTATGTATCTATATATATATGTATATATATATACACATGTATATATATATATATATGTATTGGAAAGCATACTCCAAAATGTCCAAGAAAATATATTGATTAAGTTGCATTGTTGAAAGAGGCATTGTTGTGTTGGTTTCATAACAGAGTACTCGACGAATCACTTGCTCCGTGTATGTTTTATAGCAGATTGGAGGGCTTTAAAACTAAACATGTGCTATGGAATCTAAGTTGAGTAGATATATACACACACATATATATATACATGTATACATATGTATATATATATATGTGTATGTATATATATGTGTGTGTGTGTTGTGTGTGTGTATGTATGTTTTTTGTAACAATTTTTTTACAGTTTCCCTATTTACATCTATAATATTTACTGCCAAATAATGTGGCTTCAATTTAGAATTGATAAGCCAACTGTTACATAGATTACTTGTGTTGTATCATGAATATGTTTTATGATATTCTTTCCTCCTATTTAAAATTTCTATGAAATGTTGGGTTTCAATCATCACTCATTTTCCTGTGGTTCTCTAGTGTTTTCCTAATAGTTGTTTTACAATTTACCTATTTGTCTATAATATTTAGTGCCAAATAATGCAGCTCCAGTTTAGAATATATGTATGTATATATGTATTTATTAATGTATATACATGTATATATATATGTATGTATATATACCTATACATATATATATATATATGTATGTATGTATGTATATATATACACATACATATATGTGTGTATATGTATACATATATACATATATATATATATACATATACATATACACATACATATTTACATATATATATATATATATATCTGTGTGTGTGTATAATAAATGTATGGGAAAGTATATTGCAAAATGTGAGAAAATATATTGATTAGGTTGCATTGTTGAAAGAGCCATTGTGATGTTGGTTTGATAGAAGACTATTGTAAAAAAAATTACCTCTATCTATCTTTCAAGTTCCCAATAACAAACTATTCTTCATGATACTCTTTTTTTGGTTCCCAATGGCAAACTGTTCATTATCATATTTTACATAGGAATCAAAGGTTAATCACAAGTAATCAAAAACCCACATTAAACAAATTTAAACAATTCAAGCAATGTATCTAAGAGTTGGTTTTTGAATTCAAAATTATAGATACATTATTTGGCACTAAACCCACATTAAATAGAACTTGTAAATGCAATGGGTGGCAATAATATGTGCAAAATGGCTATAAGGCCACAAAGTTAATTGGCAATTGAAGCTACATTACTTGGAACTAAATATTATAGAGAAATAGAGATGACTTTCCCAAGGTTTTTAATGATGACATGGAGCTTACCTCTTCAACAAAGGATGTTCTTAAATGTTGCTCATTGGTCAATAAGGATTGCAAAAAAATTATGAATTTAGAATTGACAAGGAAACTGTTACATAGCTTGGTTGTCTTGTATCAATTTATGTTTCATGATATTGTTTCTCCCTCATCTATTTGAGTATGAATATGTTTCATGATATTATTTTCCACTCATCTAATTGAAGTTTGTTGTAACAAATTATTCTATTGTTCTTGTAACAAGGATTGTTTTCAAATTTTTAAATTCTAAAAATTTTGTCATGGTCAATTTGTTTGGATGGAAATTGTTATATGTCTTGTATCAATATGTCTCATGATGTTCTTTTTTACTCAAACATTTGAAGTGAGTTTGAAGCTGCCTGTAATAGATTATTGTATTGTTCTTGTAACAAGCATAATTTTCAATTTTTAGAATTCTGTAATCTTTTTGTGGTTATTTTGTTTGGATGGAACATGTTATATGTATTATATCAATATGTTTCATTAAATTTTTTTACCTCATCTATTTCAAGCTCCCTATAATAAAGTCTTGATTGTCGTGGTTTAGCTCTTGTAAATTCTGAAATTTTGTATAGTGCTAGAAACTGCAACCATGGCATTGATCTATGTGTTTAGCCTGCTTGCAACTTTTACATAGACAAATACATATATATATATGTATTGAATTCCCCATTTCATATTTAAAAATGTACATATACATAGATATATATATCCATGTATATAGACCAAGAGCAATGTGGCTTGTTTGACAATCCAACACTAATTTATATATACACATGTATATTGAAGTATATCTTTATGGTATCTTTATTTATATTTATGTAGAATTTGATTCAGAAAGAGTAAAAAATACCAAAGGAACACGATGCCTCTTTTGATAATGCAACTTGATTGCTATATTTTCTCGCACATTTTGGTGTATACTTTCCCATACTACAACATTGAATATTTCATTTAATTCCTCCCATTCCATTTTGTAATAGTGCCAGGATGCATTAACCTTCATGTGAGCAAACACTTACCATTCTTCTTTCGTCTATTGAGGCAACCAACTCCATGACTACCAAACCACATAATTAGGAAACTCCATGTTGTTATAAATAGTCCTTACAAACCCCCCACTGGAATTACATATGGATATATATATATATATATATATATATATATATATATATATATATATATATATATATATATATATATATATATATATATATATATATATATATATATATATATAGTTATATGTGTTTTTAAAATATGTAGACAAAGGGAAAATTCAATGCATATATGTACTTAATCATTTTGATTCTTGTTGTTGTATATTCTATTGTTTACATTAAAAATATGAAGGCAATAGTAGCAACATATACAAATGTATGCATATAGGTATTTATAGAGATATAGTAAAAAAATGTATGCATACATATATAAGCAACCTCAAAACTAAACAAATACATATAGGGATATGCACATTTGCATTTATTATTCCTATCTTTTTTGTTGTATCTCCTATCATTTCAACAATATTAAAAGTGGAATGGTTATATCCATTTTCATTTAATCAAAATAGTAAAATGGTTGCTTGATTATCAATATTTTTAAGTTGTCTACTAATTTCCATTGGATTTTGTAATACATTAATCTTTTTTTATTGTGAAATAGAGGTTTCAATTAGTCAACTATAATTGCAACCTTTCCTCCCTCTAAAAGGTCCTAGAACTATGTCTGCAGAATCAGGCTTTGTGGATGGATCTCTAGAGCCCCCCACAATTTATTTGGTGACAATCCCCACAGGCCCTGCTCCAAAGTCTAGCTTTGAGGGTACCATCCACCAGCCTCCAAATCCTAATTGCATAAGTTTGCATTTCCTTTTCCTTGTACCTACGGCAAGTTTTTTGTTATTGTTTCCTTCCTCTCCTGTAATAAACTTGAACATTTCCTTTCAATTCCTTTAATTTTAGGATTCTCAACTACAAAAAGATACACCACATACACTTTACTATTTATGTCTCTAGTTTTATTGGCATTTAGGTGTATACAAAGATGGATGGCCCTAGTAAAGCATATACATGTACAAGTACATATGCATTGATCTTTTCAAACACATAAAAATATCTCTTAGTAGCCTTCGTTTTCCTTACTCATTTTATCCATTTGGTGTGATGATGTGCATTTTCCTTGATTGAACTTGTCTTTGTAGGCTACAAAGAAACAACCAAATTTGACTTCATTTGCAATTCGTTCCATCAATGCTGGAGACATTGTTCCCTTTTCGGTCCTTCAGCTTCTATCCTTCAAAAAAATTGATGGTGATCAAGGGCAGATTGACCAATATAAGGTTGTCTTGTCTAATGGACACCATATGCAAATAGGAACCTTTCCTTCTAAATGCAATGATTTATTTATTTCAGGTGCCTTGCAAATAGGGTCCCTTGTATTTTTAAGAGGCTACATCTATAGGAATGTCCAAGATTCAAGGTGGGCTATGTTGTTTCTTTTCTTTCTTAAAAAATTATCTTTCTCCTTCGTATGTGCCTAATATAATGTCTCATATATATATTTTTCCTTATTTTCCAAGGCCTTAATCATATTCAGCTAAGTTGTGATTATGTCTAATTTTCAAATCATTGGCACCCCTAGGTTTCTATTCAAGCAGCAAGAAGAGAAAATGTTGGGGTCAGAATTTCCTTCTCCTTCTAAATGAATCCCTGAATTTGGTCTGCAGCTATCCCCTAAAAAACAAAACACCCCTACAAATGTTAGCCCTATTAAAGCTTTGAAAATTTACCAAAATGTTTGGATAGTGAAAGGGCATGTAACACATATTAAAGAGATGTACCATTTCCACAAACAAAGAGGTGAAGGAAAACTTTTTAGTTTTGACATTATAGATATGGAGGGGACAAAAATATGTGTTCCTTGTTTCGATGATATTGTTGAACTGTATTACGGTCAAATTGAGGTGGGTGCAACTTATTTAATATCAAAAGGATCAGTGAAGGAAGAAATAAAAAATTAAATAAATTAAATAGTAACCTTGAAATTGTTTTGGATGAAAAATCAACAATTAAATGGTGTGAAGATGAGATTTTTGTGCCAAAAAAAACCTCTATTTTTGTGCATGTTAGTGACATAATAAATTATAGTGATAATAGTTTGGTTGATATTATTAGCATTGTAGTCCATGTTGGGTACATATAAACTATTTATAGGAAAAATGCAACTGAACCAATTCGGCGAACTATTAAACTATATGATATTTCTACTTCTTTCATTGATGTTAATTTGTGGGGCCCAAGTTGGCAAGAAAAAGGTGATGCCTTGAAGCACATGTATCTTTCTGGTGATATAGTCATAGTTGTGTAGGGTGGTCGTGTAAGCTACTTTAATGGTAAAGTTATCAACACACCAACATCAATAGTCCTTGACATTAACCCTTTTATTCAAGAGGCAAACCCTCTTAGATCCAAGGGCTTGATCAAAGTAGAACAATTGGTTTCATCTTCTTCTACACCTCGTAGGTTGCATCCTTCAAATGGTAGATTTAATGTTGCATTCATCTTGAACAACTACCTTGGTTTTCAAGAAACTATTGAAACCATTTTTAAAGAAACCATTCAAATTGCAAAAATTGAGTCTTTTTGTTATCCTACTTTCCAATTGTTGGTTAACGAGAAATAATGCAAAAGAAAATGCACATGCCCCCATGCTCATGTTTGGTTGTGATCATTTCCAGATGGAAATTGAGGAATGCAACTATCATTATCTTTTGTAGTTAAAGCTGCAAGACCATTCAACCAACCTTAGGTCTATTACTTTTGATGAAGCTACCACTAGTTTACTACAAATTACAGCAAAAGAGCTATACATGTTATAGGACAACTTTGAGTCTACAACTGATCCTATTGTTGTTAGTAAAGGCCTTGTTTTTAAACCATACATCTTTACTATCTTAATTAGAATAGATACTTACAATTCTAATGACTGACTTAAAACAATGATTGTGAAAGCAAAAAAAAAAAAATTCGAAGCAAAGTGTAAACTGTTGCTTTCAGACATAGTAAAGATATCTACCCCTACTCCAAAAAAAGGCTCCACTAGTGAGCCTATGCTTTGACTACTGTTTTGCACTTTCTAAAATTTATCCTAGTTTTCCCTTTTTAATGCTTGCTATGGGATTCTAAGACTTCTATTTTATAAATATGAACATAATTTATTCCTATGTTTGCATATATATATTTTCACACTCATTGATGTCCCATCCTTTTGATTTTAACATGCTTCCTAGATTTTTTTTAGTCTGCACACTATCACTATGATTCTTCATTCCTGCTATATGGTGGAATTTTTAGTTCTTCTATGTGTATTCTAAATTCAGTTCTTCCCTTTGTAATCATTGAATATCAATATTATCTTCAATGGAAAACATATAACAATAGTCAAATACTGAAAATGATTAACGAAGAAATATGTACAATACTTGTATATATATTTTTTATATATTGCAATGTTCAAACCATGTTATTTCTCTTGTGATCATCCATAGATATACATTTATATCCACATGGATACATATATTTTGTTATATGTTATATGGATACATATATATTTTGTTATATTTTGTTATTTATAATTTTTTTGCAATCCTTATTGACCAATGAGCAACATTTAGTAACACCCTTTGTTGAAGAGGTAAGCTCCACTTCATCATCAAAATCCCTAGGCAAGTCTTCTCTATTTCTCTATAATATTTAGTGCAAGTACATGAAGAATAGAAGAGGTGAAAAAATTACTAACCTTGACCATATTTTTTTGATGAAAGAAAGAAGACTTAACTATAATTGTTCATATGGTAATGAGTATAATGCCAATGATGCACAAAGATAACTACAAACAGTAAATGAAGGCCAATAATCATATGTGTGTATGTATATGTATATGTGTATGTATGTATACATACATGTATGTATATGTATGTGTATGTATATATGTATAAGTATGTGTATATGTATATGTATATGTATATGTATATGTATATGGATATGTATGTGTATGTGTATGTATATGTATATGTATATGTATGTGTATGTATATATATATGTATATGTATATGTATATGTATATGTATATGTACATGTATAATGTTGATCTATAGAATTTTCTTTTCAGCTATATAGTCTTCTATACATTGCATTTTTTGCTTAATATATGATAACACTCTGCAATTTTTGAGGGCTTGGTCAGGCCTACTCACAACATTGGTGGACATTTTTAACTTATGCATTCACCCCTTTTCTTTCTACAGGCCTATATATCCTCCAATACATACCAAAGTTATACATTCACCCCTTTTCTTTCTGCATGACTAGATACATTCAACTACATACAAAAATCAGGTATGTTTATAAACTTATTTGTATAAATTGTATGCTTTGAAGCAAAACCTTTACTATTTGTTTAATGTCTTCCTTTTAATGATATCTGTGTATTTCATCTATGAATTTGCTTTTGCTTTGAAACAAGACCTCCTGTATATTCTCCTTTTCCTATATTTATCAACATTATAGACAAATTCCATCTTCCACAGTTCTTTACCAACATTCTCTATATTAAAGAATATATTGCAGAAAAAAAAACACTAGAAAAGGAGTCCAAATGTATGTGAAAATCAATGCTTTGAAACATATATGCATATATATATTGAATAAAAATAGAGTAATTGTATCAAAGGTATTAGAATAACACTTATTTTTGTTACTTAATACTATACACAACCATTCAACTTTTGAGTATCAAGGACACCAACTCCACCACCACCAATCCATGTAATTACCAAGCTCCATGTCACCACAAAAAACTAGTCAAGCCGCCCTGGGCCAAGACAACTCCAACATCGAAAAATCCAATTCATGGCTAGGTTGACGAAAATCCTAGAGGAAACTTCAAGAAAATGAACAATAAATTAGTCATTTATGAAAAATACCCATGTATAATGACGTATAGATTTCATAGCACAACATCTTTAAAACCCTCCAATCTAGTAAAAATAAGATTTGAAGGAAACAATTTTAAAAATAGTCTACTATCAAGCCAACACCAAAATGGTTGTTTTCACAATAAAACTTAATCAAAGTAAACTTCCCCACACTGTAACATTGAATATTGCATTCACTTTGTCCATCGTCATCATAGAACAACGACGGGATGCATTAACCCTTGCACAAGAAAACACTTACTATTTAGCTTCTATGAACCAAGGACACCAACTCCACCACCGCCAACCCAATTCAAATATGAAGCTCCATGTGCCATAAAAAAACTCTCTCAAGTCACCACCAACTGACACATCTCCAACACTAGAAAATCCAAATCATAGCTAGGCTAATGAAAATATCGGTTAAAACTTCAAACAAAATCTATTTAAAATGTGTATAACACCATAGAATTTATTGGAAATTCAAGCTTCCTTGCTTGATATTCAATATTATGGACAGATCATTTATGAAAAATACCCATGTAAAATGACTTCCAAATTCTAGAGCACAATAGTTTTAAAACCCTCAAATCTGCTATAGAACAGATCCGTGGGCAATGATTCTTACAATAGTTTGATACTAAACCAAAACTGCAATGGCTCTTTCGACAATGCAACTTAATTAATATATCTTCTTTACATACAAACAACAAAACAATGGCAATTAACAGTTTGTTATAAGGAGGTTGAAATAGATCAGGGAAGAAGAATATCATGCAACATATTGGTACAAGACAAACAGTCTATGTAACAGTTGTAAGAGGTATTAGGATAATACTTAAGAATCAGACGTATGTTGTTCTTGAGTGATTTCCTAATAGTTCTTTAACAAATTACTTGTTTCTATATAATATTTAGTGCCAAATAATGGAGCTCATATTTAAAATATATGAATGTATATCTGTATATATATATATATAATCCTAGCATTGTGGTGCGATGGTGTAGCAGGAACTAAACACAATATTTGATGTTGCAGTGTGGGAAATTATACTAAAAAATATGCAAGAAAATATATTGATTTAGTTGCATTGTCAGAAGAGCCATTGTGGAATAATGAATATGTTACACACACTGCATGATAAAATATTGTGTTCTTAACAACATATCAATGCCATATCATTGAATGCTATGGGTGTATTGTGGTGATTTTCTCACAATGTAGAAAATACTTATACATGCTATTTTGAACTATATTTAAAATCCCACTCTACTTACATACAAACAAACATACTATATAGATCTGTTTAGATATACATATGTATATATAAATTGTTGTTGCATTCTCAAACGAGCTACACTATTCTTCGTCTACATATATGGATATGTATATCTTCCTATATGTATATTTTTATATATCTATAGATAGGGAAAAATCAATCAGGTTTAATGCTTTGAAAACAATAAACTAATTAAATCCTATCAAGCACCATGAAGTACAAACTAGTAAGTAAATGCAAACCGATTCTCAAACTAGACTTGATTGACCTCCATGGCTTTTCTCCACTTGCATGAGAATGTGAGATTTTGAAGGATTGATAATGGAGGAATGTTGGGTGCTCATTCCTGTAGCATTACGACTTGACGATGAAGAATGATAGAGATGGATTGAATAATTTTTTTGATAGAGTTAGGATGCTAAATGAAGATTCGATGCAAATGGCCCGTGAAAGGTTATATCTATTGAGCCTTGATTTGGGCAGAGATAAGATTTGACAAGATTCGATAAGGATTTTATTTTTGTTTTATTTGATGAAAGAGGAAATAAAACAAGATAAGATAAGATTTTAAAAAGATATAAGGATTCCATTTCTTGTTTTAAAGGAAATAAATTCTTAAAAAGATGAGAAGGATAATTGATGAATTATCTAATTAAATTAATTAATTAGATACACATGAGTTCAGACTTTGGAAAGAAAGCGAGAATGTCCTTCTTAGATTTTATTAATTAAATAAATATTTAATTTATTTAATTAATGTTAAATTTATGATTTCATCAATTAAATAATATAAATTATTTAATTAAAGAAATAATATAAATTATTTAATTAACATTAGAGGAATGGATGAATTATGCATAGGAAGGGAATAAATGAAATTAGTCAAATAAATAAGATTTATTTAACTAATTAGATGATGACATGGGTACCTAGGGAAAAACATGATAAATGGTGTCACGCCCCGCCGTGTGAACCCCAAAGGAACTAATAACAACGGAACAATTTTTTTTTTTTTTAAATAATATAATAACATACTTAAGTATTATAACATAACAATGTATTATGAGGCACAACTAGTTCCAATGGGGTACACGAAGTGACATGACTACACTAATCCATAACAATGATAATGAGATAACAATAATTAATCTACTACGTAAATCTATTCATTCCCATTCATCATTTAAAATATCCATCAACTATATCCATATTAATAACATAAGCACATATGACAATAAATGGAATTATAAAGATATAAAGTGTTACATATTTTGATAGATGCAACTCATCATAACCAACTATATCAAATGATCCTGAATAAATACATGGCTTGAATAATTATTACATCCCAATGATAGAAGAATACAATTGACTGAAAATACAACCTCAATAATCACATATACAATTCACAACAAGGTCATCCCAACACACGTGGGAGACAATACATCAATGAATACATTACATATGAAGTATATACATCTATCTGGTACATAAGAACACTGGATCATCAACATCCACCAAAACCTACAAGCAAAAGATACATCGGCAACAGAAGAGGGAACCCAATGGGGTGCGAAGCACGTTCCACCCAACCACCCCCGTGCTGAGAGTAGACAAGGAAGGGTCCCCGACCAAGTACACCTAACAATAACAAAGACTAACTCCCAACAGACACATAACATCAAGACCACCTAGAAAACTCACGAAAACCATTCCAAGAGGCACATCAACAAATCACTTCTAAACATAACAATAAAACACCTTCCCAAATAACAACTACTCACACGCACAACTTCAATGAACTCAAGGAATAATAACAAAGACCTCATCCAACAATGACCAAAGAGAAAACAACAAGGCACTTAACCACTACAATCACAATATTGCTTCACAACTACAATCACAAAGTCACTTAACACGAGGTTACAATGCTTCCAGAGAACAAAGATCATGAACTTCACACAATAACTGGCTAACCGTTGACATAGGAAGAGTGTCATGCACAAATTCCCATGAGTTACCCTGGCTCAACCTTCCTAGGCTACCGGACCCCCATCTTGGGTTACCCTGGCTTGCCTCTACCGGCCGCCAGACCCTCACGCAAAACTATGCGTCACATCTCATCTCGAGCCTTATCATACACTTGCTTCATGAGAGAGACATCCTTTATCTTTATTAGTGTGAAAGCCCCCCCATTAATTCATTTAGATTATCACTTAATTAAACTCTAGGTAGGTTACCCTGGCGCCCGTTTGTGTGTCGGACCCCCACAAAGAGCCACTCTCCTATCGACAACACACAAGGTACAATACCACAATAGGCAACTAGACATCACAAACTCTCCAATCCAAGAAGGAAACAAAACAAGGAAACTCACTCAAAACACTGGAGGAAACCAATACGAATTCACACTCCTTCCAAAGGAGGTACAAATCTCATTACCCACTCCTACTTCCTAGGAGGCACAAATCGTCATTCGTGCAAACCGGGTACCACATCATAGTATAATACATCAAGGCGATTCACAAAAAGAACCCCCACACCAAACATCCCACTCTAGAAAACTTCTCTGGAAGTCTACTATAAACCCTTAACCCCAATTGCCCGATAAGGAGAATAAAAGAACATGATAGAAAAACATTCCATCTCTAAAAGTCCTTAACAATAACATAAACTCTTACTAAAGATAAGGTCAACCTAGGGTTTTCCCATACGACACATTTAAACCAAGAAGAGAGTACCACAACAACTTAACGAATAACCCGTAGAAAACAATTACTTAAGAACAACTCCAAAAAGAAATATTTCCAAACTCAATAATTTCATCAAACAACTAAGTCCACAATACAAGATTATTCAATTCAAAACAAAACACACTATTAAATTCAAATTCGCACAATTATATTATAACATCATACCTTTTCACTTTAACTATTCGATTTATTTCGAAGTTCAAAATTAATTATAATTTTCTCAAAATTATATTTTTACTTCACGAGCACAACATATCCCTTCATATATAATTATAAAATAAACCAATGAGTTAAATCACTTTATAAAAATATGTTACAAAATTCACTAAATATCATTTTAGAAAATTATTAAATATATTAATTATTTATATAAAACTATATTAAATAAAAAATTGTATTATAGATCTACATATATATATTTTAAATCAAATTCAACTAATTCATTTTCAAATAATATATATATATATAAAAAATAATAATAATAATTTAAAACCCATTAAATAAATACATATATATATATATATATATATATATATATATATTAAGTAATATATAATAACTATATATTAAATAATATATATAATATATATATATATTACCATATATATTAATATATATAAATTTACATTTAAAAGCTAAATTCGAATGAAACAACATTCGAAATAAATAATTAAAAACAATAAATATATTTAAAGTTTAAATTTGTTTTTTTAAACAAAACAACCACCGCAGTCTGAGGTACTGCGCACCTCCCAAGGGAGGTACTGTGTACCTCCCAAGGAGGCCCGTGATCCATGTATAGCGTCAGGTGATCAGATTTGCATCAGTGAAACTGATCAGCAGGTGGAGTGAACGCTAATTCCCCAAAACTATTATTTATTTATTTTTTATAATTTTTTTTAGTTTTATTTATTTTATTTTTGTAAACCAAAAACTTTCTTAAAAAGATTTGAATTCGAAGAATACAAATATTTTATAAATGTCTCTGTTTTTTTCTTGTGATTTTTATATACCAAATTTCATTCTTCAACTTGGGTATTACAGAACATAACCAGATACATACATAAATATATATATTATTTTATTTTAGATACAAATAAAGCATACAGGAATTTGAAGCACTCACAATATATTTTTGTTTAAATCTTTATTTTTATTCATTTTCAAACCACAGAAAACAAGAACACACCAATATAAAAATATATATATATTAAAGCATATTTTATATTAAAACTTACTTCACATGAAAATATGAGATGAATATGAACATCACCAGTAATTAATTAAATATATTGTATTTAATATTTTTTTTATAAACGAAAATCTCCCAATAAATAAAATTTATAAAGATATCCATTCCAATGATTCAATCAAATAATAATATCTGTATATATAATTTTGCATAGATATACATAAAATTTATATATTTAATCAGATGAATATGAACATCACCAGTAATTAATTAAATATATTGTATTTAATATTTTTTTTATAAACGAAAATCTCCCAATAAATAAAATTTATAAAGATATCCATTCCAATGATTCAATCAAATAATAATATATGTATATATAATTTTGCATAGATATACATAAAATTTATATATTTAATCAGAGATTTAGAAACACAATCTAACAACAGATTTTTTTTATAAATTAATATAGATCTAACATGAAAATTTGATTTTCAATCAGAAATGATTTTTAATATTTCAACCACACTAATTTTCCCTACTAACTATGTTGAAGAGTTTCAAAAGGATTTCTACTAAAATTTTCTACAGAAGATTCATGAATTTTAAACACAAATAAGTCTTCAACCAAAACCATTTCCAAAAGAAATAAAGAAATAGATTTTCAGACACAACATACCATATTTTGTTTATAGAATAGTAAAATAAAACTAACATAAAAGAGGAAAACTTGGAATCCTTTGCCTTGCTGAAGAATCCCTTCTGACCTCCTCTCAGATCTCCTCTTGCCGCTTCCTTTTCTCGATCTTCTCCTTCAATGTTCTATTGAATAATCTTTCCTTTTCAAAATCACAATAATTTTTACCCAGAAGAAAACCTCAAAACTGCCAAACTATCTTTCTTATTTTTCTTTTCTAGATCTAAAAACACAGAGCCAAAAAAAACTTGTGTGTGAATCATTTTCCTCATAAAAATAATAAATCACTAATTAAAATCAATAAATCTTTTTCCGCTTTCTTTTCCAAAAAGCCTCTTTCCTTATTGGTCCTTTTTCAGCTTTTAAAAGCTCACATTTATCTAAAATTTTAATTGAAATAATTTATTTAAATTTAGATATTATCTTCACATAATTTCCTAATTTAATATTAATAAAAAATAATATTTAATTGCTCTCAACAATATTAATTTAATTATAATTATTTGCACTTTTAAATTAATTAAATCACTTTTAATTTACTATAAATTTAATTTTAACATTTTTCTAACTCTCAATTAAATCAAATAACAATGCAACATTAATTAATTATTTTATGCAATACGATTAATTAATTAAACACTAACCAAGAATAAAATAAATACTCAACAGAGAAACTACATACAAGGCAAAGACAAAACTTCAGTCATAACACAACGACTCACAACAGACGACAGACTTGGGACGGGGACACTTCCAAACCTACTCCTTTTTCAACTTTTACCCATTGGGTTAATTTATTGCTCACTGCTTTGAAGCAGGTGGAATCGAGACTTATTCCTGCAATCTGCATCCAAATAAAGCGTCAAGTAGTACATATATATATATATATATATATATATATATATATATATATATATATATATATATATATATATATATATATATATATATATATATATATATATATATATATATATATATATATATATAATCAAACATCCTATCGTGAGAAGGAATTGCAGTGTAGTAGGGCACTCATGAACGAGTGATGCTACACTGTCCTCTCACCTAATCTATTCTAACAATTATAATATCAATAATGAGCTAACATTTCTAACCAAAATGACATAAGATAACATGATATTAAACTACTGCATCATAACTAATTATTAAACAATTGCATCATATATTAATACTGAATTAAATAACATCACCTTAAAATCATCACATTGACATATAAACATTAATGACAAATCATTTAAATAAACAAATAATCCAAACAACACACAAAGTATCATAAATCATACTAATAATGTCACAAGAAGCAAACAACTAAACTACACATCTGCACACACCATATCGATGAGTCAATCATCATCACAACACAAAGCATCAATCAAAACCACATAAATGTCACATCCAACAACACATAGAGTATCATCATAGTATCAGCGTATCAAGTTAACATATAGAAATTAATAAGTCTAAACAATATGAGGGGTATTACATCCTCCCCCCCTAGGACATGGCTTACTCCTGGAAGCCATTAAACAAAATAGGGATGGAACTCCCACAAAACCAATTAAACACTAACTGACTCAAAACCTTGATCTGTGAGGATCAACTCCTGAAACTGAAGGATGAACTGCACCCAGATGCTCGACCTGACGGATATCCACCGCAGTGAATGCCCTATGTGATCGATCTGCATCTCCTACTGTGGCTCTAAAACTGCCGGCCTCTGACTACAACCAGAATTGTTCTGTTGAGGACACTCACGAGCAAAGTGGCCCTGCTGACCACAAGAGAAACATCTTGTCCCTCTGCTGAGACCCTGCACAGCTGGAGCTCCACTAAATCGTGAGAAACCACCTCCATCGAACACCGACTGAGAACTCTAAGTAGGCTGATCAACACGATCACGATGAGCTTGTAACCAACTACTATCCCTCTTCTTCTGCCTCCAACTTCTATCAGGTTGGGACTGAGAATTATGTTGCCTAGATTGTGAAGGCTGTTGTTGTCCACCTTTAGCGGGTAACTGATGTCCTCTAGAAAACCCTGTAGCCTGAGATCGGCCACTCTGAGAACCAACACCATAAGAAGGTGCACCACCAAACTGAACTCCCACCTGACCACCTAAAGCCAAAGCTAAATTCTCCTCAACAATGTGAGCTTTATCTACAGCCACCTCCATGGTCTTTAGCTCAAATACTTGAACATCACCACTGATCTGGGGGTTTAAACCCCTAATGAAATGTTGTACTAACATACCCTCATCATCACCTATGCCTGCAAACTGTTTGAGCTCGAAGAAGTGATGCTCATACTGATCCACTATCATATCCATCTGTCGTAGAGCATGAAACTCATCTCCATGGCACTGACGCCAATGATCAGAAAGGAATCAAGCTTTGAACCGCTCTAGGAACAACTCCCAAGATATAGTGCCAATATCCAAATGGAGCTTCTGCTCCTCCAACCTCCACCAAGTAGATGTGAAATCCCTCAAATGCATGATCGCACACCTAGCCTTGGTGTTGCTACCATACGGATGCATGGAAAAGCACCTATTCAAATCAAACAACCAAGTCTTAGCCTCTGAACCACTGCCCATACCATCAAAAGTGGGTGGACGAGCTCTAAGGAGATCTCTCATGTGAGTAGCCATGTCTGCCTTAGATGGAGCTGAAACCCGATCTCTCTCTCCTACAACTTCCTGATCCCTATCCGGCATAGGCCCCAAACGAGCAAGAGTCTCCTCAAGCAAATGATGCAACTGAGCATCACCAATCCCTGGTTGATCCTGATGCTGAACACTAACCTCTGGCACAAAATGAGAAGCTTGATGATCCACATGATCAGAAACATGAGAAACAATGGAGGTGTATAATGTTGATTACCTCCTCAACCACCTACATGACCACAACCCCTACGACCCCGCTTAGGTGGCATGATCCTGAAAAGATACACACCACAACATAAGACAAGGTACACAAATAAAAACTCTAAATAGCTAACAACCTAATGGGTCCCAAAGTGCCCAGTGTTTAAACTTGTGCTCTGATACCAAGCTGTCACGCCCTGCCGTGCGAACCCCAAAGGAAGTAATAACAATGGAACAATTTATTTTTTTTTAAAGAATATAATAACATACTTAAGTATTATAACATAACAATGTATTATGAGGCACAACTAGTTCCAATGGGGTACACGAAGTGACATGACTACACTAACCCATAACAACGATAATGAGATAACAATAATTAATCTACTATGTAAATCTATTCATTCCCATTCATCATTTAAAATATCCATCAACTATATCCATATTAATAACATAAGCACATATGACAATACATGGAATTATAAAGATATAAAGTGTTACATATTTCGATAGATGCAACTCATCATAACCAACTATATCAAATGATCCTGAATAAATACATGGCTTGAATAATTATTACATCCCAATGATAGAAGAATACAATTGACTGAAAATACAACCTCAATAATCACATATACAATTTACAACAAGGTCATCCCAACACACGTGGGAGACAATACATCAATGAATACATTACATATGAAGTATATACATCTATCTGGTACATAAGAACACTGGATCATCAACATCCGCCAAAACCTGCAAGCAAAAGATACATCTGCAACAGAAGAGGGAACCCAATGGGGTGCGAAGCACGTTCCACCCAACCACCCCCGTGCTGAGAGTAGACAAGGAAGGGTCCCCGACCAAGTACGCCTAACAATAACAAAGACTAACTCCCAACAAACACATAACATCAAGACCACCTAGAAAACTCACGACAACCATTCCAAGAGGCACATCAACAAATCACTTCTAAACATAACAATAAAACACCTTCCCAAATAACAACTACTCACACGCACAACTTCAATGAACTCAAGGCATAATAACAAAGACCTCATCCAACAATGACCAAAGAGAAAACAATAAGGCACTTAACCACTACAATCACAATATTGCTTCACAACTACAATCACAAAGTCACGTAACACGAGGTTACAATGCTTCCATAGAACAAAGATCATGAACTTCGCACAATAACTGGCTAACCGTTGACATAGGAAGAGTGTCATGCATAAATTTCCATGAGTTACCCTGGCTCAACCTTCCTAGGCTACCAGACCCCCATCCTGGGTTACCCTGGCTTGCCTCTACTGGCCGCCGGACCCTCACGCAAAACTATGTGTCACATCTCATCTCGAGCCTTATCATACACTTGCTTCACGAGAGAGACATCCTTTATCTTTATTAGTGTGAAAGCCCCCCCATTAATTCATTTAGATTATCACTTAATTAAATTCTAGGTAGGTTACCCTGGCGCCCCTTTGTGTGCCGGACCCCCACAAAGAGCCACTCTCCTATCAACAACACACAAGGTACAATACCATAATAGGCAACTAGACATCACAAACTCTCCAATCTAAGAAGGAAACAAAACAAGGAAACTCACTCCAAACACTGGAGGAAACCAATACGAATTCACACTCCTTCCAAAGGAGGTACAAATCTCATTACCCACTCCTACTTCCTAGGAGGCACAAATCCCCGTTCATGGAAACCGGGTACCACATCATAGTACAATACATCAAGGCGATTCACAAAAAGAACCCCCACACCAAACATCCCACTCTAGAAAACTTCTCTAGAAGTCTTACATAAACCCTTAACCCTAATTGCCCGACAAGGAGAATAAAAGAACATGATAGAAAAACATTCCATCTCTGAAAGTCCTTAACAATAACATAAACTCTTATGAAAGATAAGGTCAACCTAGGGTTTTCCCATACGACACATTTAAACCAAGAAGAGAGTACCACAACAACTTAACGAATAACCCCCAAAAAACAATTACTTAAGAACAACTCCAAAAAGAAATATTTCCAAACTCAATAATTTCATCAAACAACTAAGTCCACAATACAAGATTATTCAATTCAAAACAATACACACTATTAAATTCAAATTCGCACAATTATATTATAACATCATACCTTTTCACTTTAACTATTCGATTTATTTCGAAGTTCAAAATTAATTATAATTTTCTCAAAATTATATTTTTACTTCACGAGCACAACATATCCCTTCATATATAATTATAAAATAAACCAATGAGTTAAATCACTTTATAAAAATATGTTACAAAATTCACTAAATATCATTTTAGAAAATTATTAAATATATTAATTATCTATATAAAACCATATTAAATAAAAATTGTATTATAGATCTATAGATATATTCTTAAATCAAATTCAACTAAGTCATTTTCAAATAATATATATATATATATATATATATAAATAATAATAATAATTTAAAACCCATTAAATATATATATATATATATATATATATATATATATATATATATATATATATATATATATATATATATATATATATATATATATATATATTAAAGTAATATATAATAACTATATATTAAATAATATATATAATATATATATATTACCATATATATTAATATATATAAATTTACATTTAAAAGCTAAATTCGAATGAAACAACATTCGAAATAAATAATTAAAAACAATAAATATATTTAAAGTTTAAATTTGTTTTTTTAAACAAAACAACCACCGCAGTCCGAGGTACTGCGCACCTCCCAAGGGAGGCCGCAGTCCATGTGACTGCGTACAGCAGTCAGGACTGCTGTGCGTAGTTCAGACTGTTGTGCGCAGTCCGTGGACTATGCGCAGTCCGGGTGGGTGGTATGGCTGCGGTCGTCCACTCCCCCAAAACTATTATTTATTTATTTATTTATAATTTATTTTTAGTTTTATTTATTTTATTTCGTAAACCAAAAAAAACTTTTTTTAAAAAAAGATTTCGAATTCCCAGAAACGAATACAAATATTTTATAAATGTCTACTGTTTTTACTGTGATTTTTATATACGAAATTTCGTTCTTCAACTTGGGTATTACCAGAACATAACCAGTACATACATAAATATATATATATTATTTTATTTTAGATACAAATAAAGCATAACACGAATTTCGAAGCACTGGCAATATTTTTTTTGTTTAAATCTTTATTTTTATTCATTTTCAAACACAGAAAACAAGAACACACCAGTATAAATATATATATATATATATTAAAGCATATTTTATATTAAAACTTACTTCACATGAAAATACAGATGAATATGAACATCACCAGTAATTAATTAAATATATTGTATTTAATATTTTTTTTAGAAACGAAAATCTCCCAATAAATAAAATTTATAAAGATATCCATTCCAATGATTCAATCAAATAATAATATCTGTATATATAATTTTGCATAGATATACATAAAATTTATATATTTAATCAGAGATTTAGAATCACAATCTAACAACAGATTTTTTTTATAAATTAATATAGATCTAACATGAAAATTTGATTTTCAATCAGAAATGATTTTTTATATTTCAACCACACTAATTTTCCCTACTAACTATGTTGAAGAGTTTCAAAAGGGTTTCTACTAAAATTTTCTATAGAAGATTCATGAATTTTAAACACAAATAAGTCTTCAACCAAAACCATTTCCAAAAGAAATAAAGAAATAGATTTTCAGACACAACATACCATATTCTGTTTATAGAACAGTAAAATAAAATTAACATAAAAGAGGAAAACCTGGAATCCTTTCCCTTGCTGAAGAATCCCTTCTAACCTCCTCTCAGATCTCCTCTTGCCGCTCCCTTTTCTCGATCTTCTCCTTCAATGTTCTACTGAATAATATTTCCTTTTCAAACTCACAATAATTTTTACCCAGAAGAAAACCTCAAAACTGCCAAACTATCTTTCTTATTTTTCTTTTCTAGATCTAAAACACAGAGCCAAAAAAAACTTGTGCGTGAATCATTTTCCTCATAAAAATAATAAATCACTAATTAAAATCAATAAATCTTTTTCCGCTTTCTTTTCCAAAAAGCCTATTTCCTTATTGGTCCTTTTTCAGCTTTTAAAAGCTCACATTTATCTAAAATTTTAATTGAAATAATTTATTTAAATTTAGATATTATCTTCACATAATTTCCTAATTTAATATTAATAAAAAATAATATTTAATTGCTCTCAACAATATTAATTTAATTATAATTATTTGCACTTTTAAATTAATTAAATCACTTTTAATTTATTACAAATTTAATTTTAACATTTTTCTAACTCTCAATTAAATCAAATAACAATGCAACATTAATTAATTATTTTATGCAATACGATTAATTAATTAAACACTAACCAAGAATAAAATAAATACTCAATAGAGAAACTACATACAAGGCAAAGACAAAACTTCAGTCATAACACAACGACTCACAACAGACGACGGACTTGGGATGGGGACACTTCCAAACCTACTCCCTTTTTTCAACTTTTACCCATTGGGTTAATTTATTGCTCGCCCTGTCCTACCGAAGCAGGTGGAATCGAGACTTATTCCTGCAATCCTGCATCCAAATAAACGTCAAGTAGTACATGTATATATATATATATATATAATCAAACATCCTATCGTGAGAAGGAATTGTAGTGTAGCAGGGCACTCGTGAACGAGTGATGCTACACTATCCTCTCACCTAATCTATTCTAACAATTATAATATCAATAATGAGCTAACATTTCTAACCAAAATGACATAAGATAACATGATATTAAACTACTGCATCATAACTAATTATTAAACAATTGCATCATATATTAATACTGAATTAAATAACATCACCTTAAAATCATCACATTGACATATAAACATTAATGACAAATCATTTAAATAAACAAATAATCCAAACAACACACAAAGTATCATAAATCATACTAATAATGTCACAAGAAGCAAACAACTAAACTACACATCTGCACACACCAGATCGATGAGTCAATCATCATCACAACACAAAGCATCAATCAAAACCACATAAATGTCACATCCAACAACACATAGAGTATCATCATAGTATCAGCGTATCAAGTTAACATATAGAAATTAATAAGTCTAAACAGTATGAGGGGTATTACACATGGTGTCTAAATGATGTGATGTTGTGACAAGGTATCATAAGAGGACATTTTTAGGTGTCTAGATTTTTCCCCTCTTTGAGATGATGTTCAAGATGATGAGATCTATGTCAAGTGACATCATTTCAAAGAAGCTAAGATATGGACAAAAGAAAATGGATGATGAAGGAAAGATAGGATAATGATGAAATATGATGATGGGATGATAATGATATAAGAATTGGATAATGATGGAATGATGATGCCCCCTCGAGAGGATAGGCAAGTTGGATAAACATGGGTAGGCTCTCGAAATGAAATGAAATGATCAAGGAGGGATAAGATGAATGATATGTTATGTTGCAATGAAGGTGAGCAACCATGATGTTTGATATAGCACTAGACATTATGCACCAAGATATAAGGGCCAAGGTGACTATGTGTCTCATGCCCCAGCGTAATACAATCTTGTCTAGACATATGAGGAAGTAAACTTAGAGCATTAAAGTCCTAATGCACAAAAGGTATGATATGACCTTAGATGCAAAGGATGGTGCAAAAATATATTCCAACATGTACAAGATATGAATATTAGCTGGAATGATATGGATTTGATACAAATATGTAAGATAAAATGATGACACACACAAGCAAGAAAGCAAGCAAGCATGCACAAATAATACAAAAATAAACAAGGTAGTGCCCATGTCAAGCTATAAATTGTTGATTGATGGATTGATTGATGATGATAGTGTTGTCATTGCAGGGAACGACATATCCCTAGATCAACACAAGGATGATTGATAATTGATTGAGTGACTTTGATTGATGATGATAGTGTTGTCATTGTAGGGAATGACATATCCCTAGATCAACACAAGGATGATGATAATTGATTGATTGACTTTGGTTGATTGGGTTTACAACAAAATTAAGATGAAGACCAAATGATGTGATTGGATAATTTGACAAGATTGATTGACTTGATTGCTATGGATTAAGGATTAACTTTCATTTGGATTATTGCTTGGATTTTTGTTGGCTATTTGATTTTTTTAGATTTTTGACATTTTATGATTTTTTTGGCTTTTTGAAATGTTTTGAATTTTTTGGACTTTTGAAATATTTTGATTTTTGGACTTTTGAAAGTTTTGATTTTTTTGGACTTTTGAAATGTTTTGATTTTTTTGGACTTTTGAAATGTTTTTAGGTGTCAAAGGATGAAAATTTGAGTAGCCTTTGTGCTAGATACCAATGACAAGGGGAAAACCAAGTCTAGGTGCAAGGGTGAGTGATGGGATAAGGGATAAAAGGCTCATGATAGATAAATGGATGGTATGGATGTATGCATCATAAGAGAGCAAGGATGTGATCTACAAAGACTATGTTGCATAGGAATAACATGCCCCATTCTAGGTACAAGACTTAGTATTTTTCTGGACAAAATGTATGACAACAAGATAATGACATGATTGGTTTAGATAGGATGAGTTATGTCAAGAGATACCCAAGCATGTTTCAACCTTTTTCCCCTATATCTTGATCAATATCAAAAAGGAGAAGAGTGGATAAGTGGACTCAAAATGATAGGTATGTATGATGGCTAAGATGGTAGGTAGGATGGAAATGATATGACATGAAAATGATAGGTCAGATAGATAAGACATTTTGCCACCAAGTGTAAGTGACATAGAAGATCAACCTACACATGATGCTTGTTTGCCAAGTTTTCATCGCGATACTTATCTAGGGCGCCTGTTTACTAGGTTTTCACCATTGGATGAAGGGATTTCTCTTTACTCTTTTTTTTTTTTTTTAACTTTCTAGATAGAAGAAGGGGAATATGGATAGAAGGGACTCAAGTTTCTAGTTCCACGAAAGGTGGTAGTCCCACTAGGGATGGATGTCATTGCATGGACCATATCAAATGTAATTATGCTCATAGATTTTAGTAAGGGATGACATGAAAGGGAGATGGAGTAGGTAGATGATGGATTATGATGTGGATTATGGAGGAAAATAATGGATTATGATGCAGATTATGTAGGGAAGATGATAGGGATTATATGTGGGACTTATGCAAAAAGATGAATGGGGAGGCTTAGCCAAAAGTAAGGAACCATAGGAAGATGGTGGGGGAGATATGTGGGATAATGAGAGAAGGAGGTATGTGGAATTGGTGTGAAAGGGAAGGGAGCCATGACCAATGGTTGCACATTTTGAAGCTTTTGATGTGGACAGGGTGTAGGAAGCAATGAAGATGTTTACTTAGGAGATGGTGGACGAAGTGCTTTAGGTACCCACATAGACTTGACATTTTTATGATTTTTGTTTTGCTTGTGGGATGGAATATGAGATTCTTGAATAGCATGTGAATTTTGGATGAGAGGGGAAGGTTGGGATTTTTGTGATGTGGATGCCTCATTTGACTTGATTTATTTTTGCTTAAGGACCCAAACCATTTTAGTTTTGGCCTTTAATTTTGGAGGTATGGGCTTATGTATCTTTTTAGATGTACTTAGCTTTGACATTTTGCAATTGTATGCTAAGGCATTAGGACTTTTAGAATTTTAAACTTTATGTTTAGAGGCATCCAAATTTTTATTTTGGAATCCCTTGGATTTGGTGAGATGAGTGGAATCTTTATGTTTAGACAATGTGTGAATTGATTGGTCATGATTAAGATGTTTAGAGGATTTTTGGGTAGATGGATAAGAGGATTGGATGGTAGGAATATTAGGTGTTGGGAGTAATGGTGTCAAAGTGGATGGAGGGATATTAGGATTTGGAAGCAATGGTGGCAAAGTTGATGGTGGAAAGTTTATGGTCACATGCTTTTGACATTTGTAGGATGATGGAGGGATGGAAATATATGTTTTAGTTGTATGATAGGCTTCCTGATGGAAAGTGGACTTAGGAGGCATGGAGGAAGTACCAACCTCTTGAAATGGGTTTCCTTGGGGTGTATGTCCAAGGCCATAAGAGCATGAAGGTACTTTGACATGGATGGGCTCCAAAATACATTGTTCATGAAGGTCTAAACTTTTACCTTGGTGGTTCATGTTTTGAAGTATGCAATGGACAACAAGACTCGGTGTAGGTGGAACACTAGACACAAGTTCCTTATTGGATGGTGAAAATGAAGCAAGGGAAGATAATGGTTGTTTTTGTTCTAAGGAGGAACATTCATGAATGAGGGTGGAAAAACCAATTGTATATAATGGAGGACTTGAAATGGGGTCAATAGTGGGTGATGGAGGATCATTAGGATCTTGATTAGCATTGTGTTCACTTAGATCCAAGGTATTTGTTTGATCTTCTATGTGTGCTTGGGAGACATATGTCTCATCAAGGGAAGTGGATGTTGATGGATCATGCATAGGACTAGGTGGAGGTGAATTTGGAATATCTTTCTCATGGATGGGTATAGGATCAAGTTGCTCATGGATAGGCTCTTCATCATTATGGATATCATCTTGATCATAAAAATTATATAGATTATGGATAGATTGGATGAAGATGGTTTGATCTTGATTAGGACTAGGGCTTGATGTTTCCACATGCTTGGGAGTAGACTCTTGGTATAACTCTTGGGTTGCTTGAATGGAAGTGGAAGGGGATTTCTAATGGAGAGACTTGAGATGTTCTTGATAGTCAATAATATAGGAGCATGAAAGGGGGTGACTTGGACTTACAACAGGAGACTCTTGAATGGGTTCAAGGGGTTGTGGATGACATGGTTGACTTGAAGGACTTAGCATGATGTTCGAGGACTCTTTTGTGTGTTCAAGTATATGTGTTGAATGACATGGTGACAATTGATTCCTTGCTTGTAGCCCTTGGATCACATACTTTATAGGTGGATGGGTGGATTTAGGTAATGTCATCAATTTATTTTTTAAATATCTAAATGTAGGGAATTGATTTGATGGAGGATTAGATGTTGGTGGGGGTAATGAAGAGTTTGATTGGTTAGAAGGTAAAGAGGCCAATGAATTAGGACTCAGACACGGTGGCTTATGGATAGGGATTTTATTGGATAGTGGTAAGGGTGCATGGACTAGATTGGTGTTCCCCTTATCAAAGGTGGCATTAAGACATAAAGGTGCTTGATTTTGTTTCCAAGGTGGACTTGGGATCCTATGTTCTTGTTGTGATATGGGTGGACATGTTGATGTGGCATTGTCATGATAGGTAGATGTGCTACGTTGGCATGATGATGAGGTGACACATAGGATTTTGGTTGAATGTGTTGAGGTTGAAATGGTGTTTGGACTTGTTGTGATATGATTTGTTGTTGTATTGATGATTGAGGGTTTGTATAGGATAATAATTGTTGAGAGGTGGATTGGTATGGATAAGGGTTAACATTAGAAGACATGTGATAGGTTGATGAAGGGGTAACATGATATGTGGATGAATGAGGTTGATATGATGATATAGGTGACACATAGGATTGATGTGAAATTTGTTGATGTGCTTGTTGGATTTGACAAGTGGCCATGATGTATTTGATTTGAGCTATGAGTTGTTGCATTTGAGGTGATTGGTTGGTTTGAAGTTCTTGGATCATGCCATGAAATCTATGAATGAGTCATTGGGGTAAAGGTGCTTGACTTGTTTTAGCCACATGAAGCACATGAACAAGCTCTTGTGCTATGTATTCCAATGTTTTTGTGGTGTAAAATGATGTTGATTGGATTAAAGAGATGATGATGATTAGGATATGATATGGAATGAAAATATTGTATGATTTGGATGATGTGTCAACTGTTTATTGGAAGTTTGACTTGGTCATTATCAAACACAATATTTCACATGTAAATGCATGAACACACACACCAAATACAATGATAAATTTTTCTTTGAAGATTAAATGTTATGATTAAGAAAACACTTGAATACACAAGAACAAGCCCTATGACTAGTCAAGTTGGGTATGGCCAATCAGGTCTCAAGCTAGTTTGCACAAGGTTGACTAAGGAATGATTTGAAATCAAAATCCTACCACACAACATGGAGAAAGGGGTAATCCACCCTTCACCTTCACTTCCCAAAGGTATAAAGTTCTTTGGGGCTTAGCTAAGAGTGAGAAGATTTCAACTCTCAAATAAGCATGTATTTAGATTCACACTTTGATTGAGGTCATCCCCAGGGGTGATGAAATCCCCTAGTAGGCCTCCTATGAAGGGTTTGACAGAAGCAAACCAAGTGAGGTGTTTGCGATCAAACACACACTTGATTCAAACTCGTAATGATTAATTGACCCTTAGAAAGGAAATGTGTATAAGAAAACAATGGAAGCATTGATTCTTTTTAGATCCCAAATCAAGATGTGATGGAAGACAATGGTTAATTTTAGACCCAATTTTTGATATGTGATTGAAAACAAGATTCGTTTTAAGAGCCCAAATCCAAATGTGTGACAAACAATTATTAAGAGATGAAGGATGAAATGAGTGCACCTAGTTATTTTCACTTTCCAAATTGTTGTTGTGACTGATCCAAATGTTGCTATAGCTCCTTTGATTCACCTACAAGCCACAAAATTGAGAAAGACCAAGTAAACTTTCATAAAAGAAAGTCATGTGTAAAAGAGTAATTTTGATAAAATATGATTGAGATGACCTAAAATAGATGAATGGATTGCATAAAAAGAAATTTCAACAAATTTCATGCTCTTTATAAAAAAATCATCGAAATTGGATCAATTTTGCTCAAGATATGTCCGTTTGAAGTTTAAATGCAACTTTGACTTTGACTGATGAACGAGTACTGAAAATGATATATTCACCTGAAATTTTCTTCCTCACTATGTAGCTTTCTGGGTCAGCTTTCCAATGCTTTTTGAATTTCAAAAATCTGAGTTGTTATGCAAAAGTTATGCCCATTTTAGTAAAATTGCTTTTTTAGAAAAATACATGTAAGAAAGGAGCTAGATTAAACCCCTAAACACCTAAATTTCAGCCCCCACATGACCAGAGGCTGTGACTGAGTGTTGGGTGTCTATTTATCATAGCCCATGGTCTTCCATATGACCTGGAGCTAACTCCTTGAAAAATAAAAAATAAAACAAATTAACATTTGATTTAAAACCTTTTTTAAAAAAAGGTAATTGTAAAGAAATAAAAGGCTAAAGATTTTTGTTTTTTAATAAAAGTTTTAACTTTTGAAAGAACACAGCCATGTTAGATTTGAACAAAGAGTGAATAGAATTTGAAAACCCAGTGTGACCATGCAAACTGCGGGTTGTGTGGATATACTCCACAAGCTGCAAGCATATGCGAATATATATTCATATATTTTTGTCATCAAAATTCTGTAAGTTAAAAAAAATTGACCCAATATATATACAACAAAATCAAAATATTATTACTAAAAATATGCAATATATATATTTTTTATGCATTCAACGAAACCCTTTGATAAATATTCACTGTATACACTTGCAATAATAAGGATTTCAAAAAATAAAAAAAAATAAAAAATTTCCTGCAAGCAAAATATATCAAATTATATGTCGCTCAACCCCTCTGATCACAATGGTGAGGCTATTTTTCTGATTTAGAGCACTTATAAAAAACTTGATCTCCAAGCCCTCTTTAGAAAAACCCTTGACCACACTTTTGGCTGCCTTAAAATATGAAATCGTCTACGCCACTGTCTTTCTGCTCATCAAATTGACTTTATTGGGACCCTTTCCAAATTTTTCCATCCCTGGCCCAAAAATTTAAAAAATTTCCTAAGCGGGCATTAATACTCTATACCTTCACTAGGGCATATTTTTGACTTAGTTTCTTTGTCACAATGTGACATGCTACATTATGACAAAGAGGGGGAAAATGTAGACACGTAAAAATGGCATAGGCTTGCAAGCTCTATTTTACCACTTTCATCCTAGCATAATTATGACATTTAATTATGTCGTTGGTCCACATTCAACTATTAATTAAATAATACATTATTATTTAATTAATTCATGTCTCTTGTATTCTTCATGATTATTAAATAAATAAATTATATTTATTTATTCAATACCTGGCTGCTGGGAGTGATGAAGCTGATCCTAAGTCAAGCGAGATTTCTAAGGTTGCGCGGCTCTCAGAGGCTATCTGTGTGTTGCAACAAACTACACAGGAGGTTGTACGTGTTGATTCTGATGGCAACAAAATTTAGTTTTGTTACAAAACAGGAGGTGTTGTAGTTATGTTTTGAGGCGTCTGGGGTCTCCTCTTTCTTTCTCGTGTCTGCTCTTTGTTGCAAACTAAAATTTTCTTGCATATGTAACAAGTTGGAGGCTTAGTGTTTGAGGGTTATTCTGAGAACTAATTGTTCTCTCATTTGGCTGTAATTTGCTGAATTGTTCTCTCATTCTGCTGTAATTTGTTGAACTATTTTTAATATAAAAAAAGGGTCTATTATCCTCTTACAATTAAAGAAATTTATTAATTTATTTAATTACCTTTGTTCATTTATTCTTCTCGATTATTAAATAAATGAATTTTATTTATTTATTTAATATGTCACTAATGCTCATAATTAAATGAAATTTATTAATTTATTTAATTATTAATCATATCCTCTCAATTAAATAATTATCTTTAATTATTTAATTGCCAAATTTAACATTTCTCTCATTTTAAATAAATTAATTATTTAAAATGATATCACATTCTTGACTGACAGTTCATTTTAGTAAATAATCTAAAAATCAATTATTTATTATCTCACAAAATCCATATTTTGAATTAATTTAATTCAAAATGGTAACTTTCTTCCAAAAATCAAGTAATTGAGAAAATTATTGATTTTCCAAATCTGATATTTAGTTCAACTCTTATCTTCTTGATTTTTCGAATCTCACAAATCAGGCAGTCTTTATCTTCTTGATTTTTGAAAATCTTGATTTTTCTAATTAATTATCTCATCTATTCTCCACCGCCGATTTTATTTTCTTAAATGACATCTCGACAACTCATTTAATGATTTTTCCCTAACCCTAATTAGGGATTATAACATTAAATGTTGTCCTCTGATTTTAGGTTTATGTCAAAAGTCAATCTCGTATGTCTGTCCAAAATTGCATTTTCTATAAAATGCCAAATTTTCTCCAATTTTTGACTAGTCAAACTTACACTCATTCTCAAATATTGCAACATTTTATTTTTGTATTGTGATTTCATCAAGTTTTAGATATTTTTTGGCATAGGCATTTTAGTCATTTTCTCATAGGCATAGACATATGTTTAAAATCCTTCAAAGCTTGTTTAGGACTTTGTCATAGTCATTGGTTGTACATTCAATCTAAGGGCAACACAACAGTCAACAAGTTAGAAGGTGCTATGAAGGTAAATCAAGGAAGCTTCGATGATAGGTATAATCATTTTATTTAGTTTCCATTGTGCTTGATAGTTTTCTTTGTGTTTATATGCTTTATTGATTTGATAATCTAACCTAAAATTTACCCTTAGATACAGTCACTATCGTGAAGGAGGCATAATGAGCGATGTCGCCCGAACCTCTTGGTGCGATGCAAGCTCTGCAACATGTATAGACGTGGGGAATAGGAGGTGAGTAGTCATGGAATGAAGGCCACAGAGGAGATGACATAGACCAACCAGCTGCCCCCATGGAGATACCTAAAGCCAAAGATGTTGCAAATTATTAGTCTTGGTAAATTCATCTCCTAGGTATTTTTGAGAGCCAGTCAATATCAACCTTGTGATGAGGAACTGATGTGGTGAAGAAACTATATCCAAATCATTTAATCAATCATTATTATCACATACTCCATGAGGTCGCCAGTCTTGATGCATGGAAGTTGATCCAATTTTGTTTGACATGTCGATGAGCTTTGAGAGGATGGGAGCCATATAAACATAAATTGTTGAGTCCCACTACCTATATAGGATAAGAGTCATTTGGGATGCACTTGCACTTCCTTCTATTAGTCATCTAGCACCCCTTAGCAAAAAGAATGCCAATCCATCCTTTCAAAACCATCATCAGATAATGGTCATTTGTGTGTACATCAAAGAAATCAAGCATGGACGTAGAACCCAACCCTCATCCTATCGTTCTTTCCACCAGATTGCCCCTCATTCTAGAATATGCATTTTCTTGTCTATATTTATTGTGTTCTTTTGGCTTTGAATTTTCCCATGGGTTACTCCATTTCTCCACTCACTTACTTTAAACATTATAGTATTAATACAATTTTAATGAGTGTTATATGGGAATGGGCAAGAAAAGTAATTAAAACAATGCTACGGTGGCTAGGCTTCGTATGAGAGATTTTTGTTGTGAAGAAGGTGCCAACATGGGAAGAGTAATGTGGGAGGCTACTATGAAGTTTCCATTGGGAAACAGCCCTAGTGGTAACAATCACCATGGTGGTAAAATTTGTGGGCTCTGCACATTAGGCATTTGTGAAGGTAAAATGGTTTGGCCATAGCAAAGGTGACCCCGACCCTTGTAAAGAGCCACCCTATAATCATTAATATTGTAGTAGCTCCTTTGGAGTCAATGAATTCACATCCTTGACATTTCTATTAGGTGATCACTTGTATTAAAAGAGCTAATCTATATCAACCCGCAAGCCTGCTTGGTGCAAAACTAGTCAATCCTCTATCATTTTTGACACTCAATGGAATATTGTGCCATTTGTAGCTCATATTCATGTGCTCATAGCATTAGTGGATTTACATTTAGGTGGCACCTACCACCTTACGATGAGCTGATAACATAGGCGCTAAACCTAGTATGGCCAGCTTCTCACAGCCTTTGACGGGAACCCCATGTTCTATCATTTAATTTCCAAATATTGTTGAAATGATGAAGCATATGGTTCTGCCATTGTATCTCTATTAGTCACTTTCACTCCAGTTAATCCCATAATTTAGTATCTTGTCCTCTTTAGCCGGGTCTCATGACAATCACATTTGAGCCCAAAAACCTTACCCACTGGAAACTTGCAAAGAGTGAGGGGTGCGTGGAATCGCCATCGGTCGAGGTTGTTTGTGGGAGTGTTAGAGGGAAATGTTGCGAAGGAGTGGAATAAGGAAAAGACAAGGTGACATTGAAACCCATGAGTCAGAAGTTTGTGGGTATAGGAGAGCGAGGTGTCGGGTTAGAATGACCATTGAAGGAACGATGCACAATAGACGGAGGTCTGCATGGTAGAATTCACATGGATAATAGCAATGCAAACTAGATGGTGTCAATCCTCAAATTCTCATGACCCTACCTACATATCTTCAAGTCTTCATGTAATCACATCTTGCCTGGGGCTTTGAGTGTTGCAGGAAAAATAACTAGCTCACACATACACAATCTTTCCATCCAACAAAATATTATTGTGCTCCTATCAGCATCATGGATTTTGTAATAATCATTATCATCATATCTTTACCCACTAGCCACTAATAATGAATCCAATATCCTTTAAAATGACGTTGGTTTCTTAATATCATCAATCTTCATGAGATCACCACTTCAAAAGGTTGGCGGGTTTGGTGGTAGTGATCTACCTCATTGATCAACATTGAGCTTAGAAGAATCCCATCATCATCTTGATGTTGCTTTACTTAGTTAACCATGGCCATATATCCATCATAGTGGCAAGCCACCACCAATGCACTACAATAGGGAACTTTGCTAAAGAGGTGGGACACAAAGCGGAACCAACAAGCACCATCATCGTTAAAGAGCAGTAGTGGAGGAGATGACCATGAATAATATGGGGTCCGCAAGTAGAGCCTTTGTCAAGGAGAGAGTGGCTTGAAAAATGTGGACTGCTATAACATGAAGGTCGTGGTGGTAGAAACGTTCAAAAAATGAAACTTCACACATGAAGCATTGATGGGCCCAAGATGACACCACCCACTACTAACGTCATTGATTGTTATTTTATCCCAAGATTATATTCAATAAATGTTGGACGATGTTTCATTAGCCGCCCCATGCATGGAAGCTTCATCTATGAATGCTAGTTAAAGGGTGCAGGTGATAGCATGTGGGACGACACTTAGGAAATGTCATTGCGACCCCAATAGAGACGGACAACATTGGTGCTATCAAGACTCACAGCATAGGAGGTTGCTTTGAAGAATGCAAGCCAAAGGAGTTATGGGATCCACACATGGGAGTTCCATGGAGGGAGGCATGTGGAGGGGTGCCTCAAGAGGGTCATGGTTAACAAACAATGGCCTGTATCATAGTTAAGCCTACACACCAGCTTCAGCAACTAAACTTCCTAAGTCCACAGAGGTTGTCAATGGGAAATATCAATGCCCTTAGTCACTTTATTTTGTGTCCCTTGTCTGGCTGCATTTCCCAATCAAGAAAATAGTTGGCATTCCTTCTTTGAGTCACACACATGATAATGATCACCATAACATTTTGTGATTGTACAATTTAATTTGTGAATTTTATGAGATTGCCTTGATGGTCTCCATGATTCTCATTTTTCCATTGCCATGGTGCTGCAAGCCATTCCAACAACATACAAGCCCATCACTCCATGGTTATTCTTTCCCTTTTATATCTATGAAGAGTATGTGTGGCTTCAAATTACTGTCACCCTAGGTCCTCTTTGGGATTTCTTCGATGAATATTCATGTGTTATAGGCACCATGAGTTGAACCAGTACACTTTATTCAAGTCTTATGGAAGCCTCAAAGGTGAATGCCATGGGCGAAGGTAAAGATGTGGAGCACTGGGAAAATAATGTCATTGTGGGAGGAATAACATGGAAGGCCGAGGTGGATTGGTTTTCAAGGGAGTGGTATAAATCAAACAGAGGTCCGCATGGCAGACTCTACATGGATGGTGTCTGCCCATGGGAGACATCTAGTCAGGACAGAGTGGTCGGATGGTATGTTGAATCTGTGAGTTTGCTTTACATGCAAGAGGTTTCCAGTGCAAATCCATTTGAGGAATACTGCCAAGAGAATGATGATAAATAGAAAGAAACCTGTAATGCAAGTTCCAGATAAACGAAGCCCACTTCATCAATTTTTAAATGTCATTGTTTGTAAGGTAAATTTTAGCACATGGTGCTATTTTAAATGCATTGTTTCAAATCCTCATGAACCCAATTTAGTCCCTCGATTTTGTAGGTCAATTATGAGTTCATATTCAAGAGCTATGGAACATCTCTCATATCTTCCCACAGAAAGAGAAACACATGAATATTTTGTGCAGGTAAATGATGGAAGAGTGCAGGGTGTCGTTAAGAGATTAATTCTTGTAAGGGTAATGATGATAAAACCATAACGAGAATGGTAGGACCATATTTGGACCTTGCCATGCGGGTGGAAGTCAGAGTCAGCTTCCTTAAAATGGTGAAACGGGAATTGAGTCTCGCATAAGGTGACCCACAACTATGGGTCTGTGAAGCATCAAGGACATAGAGATGAAGATGAATGTTGGGTCCTCACATTTGGCAGACACTGAGACTTGGATATACATAAAAAATAGAGCACAATGACACATGGCAAGAGGATACCTGCAAACACGGGTCCACGAGGGTTAATGGACACTAGGAAAAAAGCAAATGGAAGCCTGCAAGAACTAGCCTATAGGGGAAAATGACTTAGTGAAACTGAGGTCAATGATTTTGGCCAATATGAAATTGATCATTTTAGGTTTAGGGCCAACTTAGGCTAGGAAATGGGGCATGCAATGCAAGATGAGAGAAAAGCAACCCATCTAGAGTGAAAATGACCCATCAGGAGCATGAGAGGGGGTCCCTACCTTCGGCGGGGTGTGCGTGCAAAACATGCACAATAAATGTTGACTTGCTGGGGAAATGCTCCAAATCATTTTGATGAAAAACCAAAATCATGAACACAAAATATATGGTTCTGATCCTCATGCTTGGGCAAACAAACTAGATGCTCAACCAAAGTATCAAAACCACTACTCAACCCAACCTTTAGTATGCCAAAAATCCAAGTGTGTGTAATTGCATTAATTCCCATACTTCAGTTGCTATAGGAACCTAAGCTTCATCAAGTTAAGCTATGTAATTTATTATAAATCCAAAGGAATCCAAGTCTGTGCAAGAGCGTTAATTCCCATCCTTTAGTTGCTACAGGAACCTAGGCTTCATCAAGTTAAGCTACATAATTTATTCTAACTCCAAAAGCATCTAGGACATTGCCTCAATATCTCTAAGGTTAGGTCTTGACGATGCTTGGAATATCTCAGTTGTTTCATGTGATTTGTTGGTAATCATAGGGTGGACTTACAGATAAGTTACAAAGCATGGGAAGTTGGGTTTGAAAATGGATTTCTTTGGATGTGGAAATTGTTGTTTAGTTGTTGTAGGTTCAAACAATAGTATAGAACTCCTATTTTAGCTTTATATTTGGCTTTAAAATGTGCAATGAACCTTGTCAAAGTCACTATTAAAGAAAATAAAAAAAGGGCAGGGAAGAGAGGAAGTTCCTAGATCTAAAACTATGAATGAACAGTGGTCATGGAGGCTGCTATAGTAGAGAAACTTCCTAAAATGAGTTTTGATTGGCCAAGAGGAACCTACAGTTACACAAAAATAGTGCAACCTTTTAAGGACTATATATTTTCATATTGCACACACACATCATGAACATGCAATCAAACTAAATTGTAGAAATGAAGTAAGGAAGCTCAGACTAGCTTTACAAAGTGATTTATCATCAAAAAACCATAAAAAGCATGAGCTGGAAATTCATCAAATAATGTAACAACAAACACCATTATCACTCCCACTCAAGAAAATAACAACTAAAACTAATAGGGAAGTAAAACCATGCACACATAATGAGAAAACTCAAAAGAAACACCTATAAATCAATCCATCAAAATTGTGTTAGTTTTGTTGATGGGTGCTAGGAGGAGAAGGGCATGGATTGAATGGAACAATTTCTTTGTTCAACCATGTCTTAATTTAGCCCTCCTAGTGCTAGTTCCATTGATGGGATTTTATGCACCTCTCAACACAAGTAATGCATAGGTGCACCACCTTTCATGAAAGACAATCTTTGACAATCAAATTGCAGAACACTATCCAAGGTCTCTAATGTTAGGGCTTGACAATAGTTGGAATATATCAGTTGTTTGTTGTGATTTGTTGGTAATTGCAAGGTAGACTTACATATGAGTTACAAAGCGTGGGAAGTTGGGTTTGCAAATAGAGTTCTTAGGATGTGGAAATTTTTTTTCAGTTGCTACAAGTTCAAACAATAGTCTAGAACTCCTATTTCAACTTCAGATTTGGCTTTACAATGTGCAATGAACCTTGTTCAAAGTCACTATTAAAGAAAAGAAAGAAAAGGAAAGGAAGAGAGGAAGTTCCTAGACCTGAAAGTATGAATGAACAATGGTCATGGAGGCTACTATAGTAGACAAACTTCCTAAACTAATATTTTCTTGGCCAAGAGGAATCTATAGTTACACAAAACCAATGCAATCTTCTAAGGACTACAGATTTTTAGATTGCACACACACATCATGAACATGGAATTGAACTAAATTGCAGCAATGAAGTAAGAAAGCTCATACTAGCTTTACAAAGTGATTTATCACCAAAAAAACACAAAAGGAATGAGCTATAAATTCATCAAATACTGTAACAACAAACACCATTATCACTCCCACTCAAGAAACTAACAACTAAAACTAATAGGGAAGTAAAACCATGCACACATAATAAGCAAACTCAAAAGAAACACCCATAAATCATGCAATGTTGTTTTTTATTACTGCAAAATGCTTAAATTACATCAGCTCTCCAACCATTTACAAATGAGGGGGAGACCCCTATTTATAGTTTTCCAAAGTTGAAATGAATTGCCAGGATTTAATCACATTGTCTGTCCAAGATTCATTTTAGATTAGGGTTTCACCTACCCCGTATTATAAAGGAATTTAAAATACAAATTTTGTCTCATTCCTAATTTTTCTTGTAGTGCCCAGGTGCTATAGCATTTTGTCTTCTAACTGATTTCCTTTTGACTGTAGTTGAAATTGTTTAAAGGTTGTCTTTCACTTGATGGATTTGCAACATTCTCATTCGATCAAATGCATCCTACTAGCAGATTTTCACCATTGTGGAGAAGATTAGTTGTGCTCCATCTTACAAGACAACTCCTAACAAACTACGATCATGTGGAGGAAGACAAAACAACCCCCTCTTTTCTCCATAATTTATGTTGGTAGCCATCTATGTTCTTGGAACTATCTAAAATCCTCACAAACCTAGTTTGGTTCCCACATTTGGCAAGTCGATCATGAGTTCATATTCAAGAGCTATGCAACATCTCTAACATCTTCCCATAGAAAGAGAAACATGTGAACATTTTGTGTGGGTAAACGATGGAAGAGTGTGGGGTGTCATTAAGAGATTAATTCACTACTAGGGTAACGGCGATGGAACCATAATGGGAATGATAGGACCAAATGCAGACCCCACCAAGTGGGTCGAAGTCAGGGTTAGCCACCTTATAATTATGAAATGGGAAACAAGTCTCACATAAGGTGACCCACAACCACAAGTCTATGAAGCATGAAGGACATAGCGGGGTCCACATGTCGGGCAGACACTGAGACTTGGCTATAGATAAATAGCAGAGCACAATGGCACACAGCAAGGGGATACCCACAAATGCAGGTCTGTGAGGGTTAATAGACACTGTGTGAAAAGAAAATGGAAGCTTACATGAACTAGCCTGCAGGGACAAATGACTTGATGAAACTTAGGTTGGTGATTTTGGCCAATATGAAATTGATCATTTTAGAGTTAGGGAAAACTTATCTAGGAAATGGGGCATGCAATGCGAGATGAGAGCAAAGCAACCCATCTTAGGAGCATGAGAGGGGGTCCCTACCTTCAGTGGGGAATGTGTACAAAACATGCACAAAAAATGGTGATTTGCTAGGGAAATGCTCCAAAGAATTTCAATGACAAACTGGAATCATGAACCCAGAATCTCTGGTTCCAATCTTCATGCTAGGGAAAACAAACCAGGCTACCTAATTAAAGGATTAAAACCACTGGTCAACCCAACCTTCAGTATGCTAAAAATGCAAGTGTGCAATTGCATTAATTCCAATCCTTCAATTGCTATAGGAACCTAGGCTCCATCCAATTAAGCTTTGTAATTTATTCTAACTCCAAAAGCATCTAGGAAATTGCTTCACTACCAGTCAGTCATCCATAGCCCCAACGAGGTTGTCATTGTGATTCTCCTAAACATTTCTCTACTGTCTGCCAAACGTCCATCGCCCTGATAGAGTTGCTTGGATCCCCTTGAAAACTTTCTTTTGATTTTCAGTGTATTAATTTTTTTTTGTTTCTTTTGATTTTTATTTTCACTTCTTTTATTTCAACCTACAAGTAGTGAAGCTCACACTTAGGGTTGACAATCACAATGGTGTTGAAGTAGAATTTTAGATTTTTCACTTAACTCAACTTCGTAAGAGGAACCTACAATGACCTTCAGATTCTTTAAATGTGTAAAGGATGTAATATTTTAGTATACATTAAGAATGAGAACAACCAACATCTTATCCTCTTTGAATCAAACACCCAGATCACTTGATATTAACAGAAGAACTTCACCATCCACTCTGAAAACTTGATTAGAGTTCAAAAAATAAATACATAGAACAACCCCAGGCAATAAGTATGGTTGTGTGCATAGATGTGCCCAGCTAAAAGCAGAGGAACCCCAAGCAAAGTAGCAGCAAAGTGGGAACAAAATGAGAATCAAATGAAAAAAAACACCTAAACTAACCAAAGAAGGAAAGTGAAAGCAAACCACAAGGAAACTACTCTAAAGCAAGCCAACCTACAACAAACCAAATAACCTAACAAAAGAAGGAAAGCAATATATATACATGAAACCTACACTACTGAAGATGAATTATGTATAAATAAATTTACAAAAAAGTATGTTCAGGAAAGGAAAATCGGCATTCACGATCATTGGATTTCACAAGGCATGCACAAGAAGAAGGGAAATCATTACAGTTCTCAATCATGCACATTCATCCTTATATTTAGAAAAAAGAAGTTCAACATAGCAACATTCAAATTCAATCCTGTAATCATAAAAAATCAGCAATTGAGGTGATTTGTTAAACCAATGAATAATCCATAAACATGTTTGTATCCCTTCATTCCCATAGTCAAAATTATAAATGCAGCTATAAGTATGCACATGAGTAAGGAAAGATAGAAATTGGGTATCGTCATATGAAAGTGGCAGCGTTTGACAGTTGAGAGCGAGCACTACATCATTGGTTGTTGCACCGGCAGCATTGGGTGGGTGAAGTAGAGGGTGCAACATCTTTGATCCCAAGCTTGTGAAGGGAAAGGAGGATGAGGCAGCAAATGCCCCTTCCAAGTCTAGTGTGGGACCCACAACCTCCAATAGTTTTTCCTCAAGGAGAAACACTTCATCATCCTGATTTACTATATCCTAGACCTCTTCTTGATTGCTATCTTCAAGGGCCAACAATTTGTCCCATCTCCTTTCCCTGGCGTTGACCTTAATTTTATGATGTCTAATGTCAAAAGATGATGACATGGATGAATTTTTCCTAATGTAGCTCCTCAAACATGTAAGAGGATCAACAAAGACTAGGACAAAAGGACTCCTAACTGCATCATGTAGTTGTTCTGGTATGCCACACTTGTTGGCAATCATCAAAACACCCCCGCCTTTGTCTTCTTCTCTTTGCACTCCATGTATTTCATCATGATGTTCATGTTGGAACATGGATTCTAATGTTGTGATTGATGGCAACTGAAATCATTACTTTGGTCCGTAGATCATGACTTCTTCATACAAGAAAAAGAAGTTGGGAACAAAGTATTACTAGTAGAAAGCATGCAGAACATGGTATCCAGTTACTAGGTCAATCTGTTTGCTTCATCAGATCATCTTTTTGAGTTGTGGATCCTCAGGATAGTTTTTTAACCATGTATGTTATCTTATTATTGAATTTTCTGGTGTTGCATTAATTGGTGTATGAGTTAGGAGATCTGACAAGATTTTTCTTTTGTTTATTTTCTCATTATGGCCAACTCAATGAATGTGGCATGTTTTGGATGTATAAGGAGTAATTGTTTAATTTTTTTTATGTTTACAAATTTTGTTTTGGGTCCAAGCTATGTCGTGGCCAACTTGTATGTGTGTGCATCATAAATTTTTCATGACTTAAGCCGACACATGAAGATTTTTTTGTATTTTATTAGAGGTCAACTTGTAATGACAAGATCCTTGCTACAAATATATATAAGTTATCAATTATAGCATTTTGGGAGTCAATGGAAAGTATAGAAGTGTGTTGTGATCATCAGAAGGGTGATTAGGAATTATGCATAGTTTCACTTATGCATTAAAGTTTTTGGAAGTGTGAGTTTGTGTAGAACATAGCAGAATTGTTGAATCAATCAGAAGGACAAAAGATTGACTACAGAGTATAACCGAAATTGTAATCAAGCATTATAGATGACATTCTATCAGTTTTCTATTTTGGATTCAATCCAAATCATTGTAAGGAAGTGACCCTATCTTATTTGAGCAGTGAACTCTAGGTAGTGTGTCTGAATGCAAGTGCATTCCCATTTTGTAAACCTTCTTTTGGGCATACTCATAATATATTGTGGATTGGCCATCCATAGTTGTTTTCCCCCTAATAGGGTTTCCATGTAAAAATCCTAGTGTTATTGTGTTGTGATTGTGTTCTTTCTATTCATGCATATTTCTTTTGTTGAATGGTTAAGTGATTTAAAGATCGGAATAATAAAATTAAATTTTGACACAACATTGATTCACCCCTCCTCTTAGTGTTGCTTGTTTCCAACAATTGGTATTAGAGAAAGTTCCTTAGAATAATTCTAATAGCTTGGGGATATCTTGTAAGGATTTTTTCAATGGATACAAGTAGTCTTCAACAACAACTCATGGTGGCCCTTGATGATCTTTACTAGTCAAAGTCTGAGAACCAGGTGTTATAAGAAAGTCTTGAGAGTGCAGAGAGATTCATTCAGTCATTGAAAGATAAAATCAATGAATCAAGGGAGAAAAGGAAGGAATTATGTGATCAACTTAAGTAGAAGAACAAAAGCATGGAAGATGAACAACTCAGTCATGCCCTAAAAGAGAAAACAAAAGAATGTGAAAATTTTTCCAAAGACAATGCTACCTTGAAGTGTGAGATGGAATCCATCGTGATGAAAATTACTAAGGAGATTGAGGATAGAAAGAAGAATGAAGAAAATATCACACAATCCTCAAAAGAAAAGTCTAAACAATGCAACCAATTTGAAAATGAACTAGAGGAATCAAAAAACAATGAAGAAGTGGTTGAAAAATAGTTTAATGATCTCAAAAATGAACTTGCTACTGCGAATGAGTACAAGGAGAAATTCAAAGCAAGCTCATCCAAACTTGATGAATTGATTAAAGGACAGAGGACTAATGGTGATAGGTGAAGTCTTGGATTTGAAGAAGGAGAAATTTCCAGATCTAGACAAAAGAAAACTAGAGAAGGGAGATTTAGGTAATGAAATCAAATGATTGGAGCTAGAAGAAATCCGGTAAGACAACTAAATGTTCAAAGATTTAATGGCTATTGTTATGTTTGCAACAAATTTGGTCATATGGATTCTCAGTGTAGGAGCAAGATGAACACAAAGGACCATCATTTTCAGGTTAGTGCTTTAATTGCCATAAGTATGATCATAAGTCAAGTGAATGGAAAACTGTGATGAATAACCTTCATAGAGATGTCAGATTCTATACATGCAATATATTTGGACATATTCCTAACCAGTGCAGATCAAGACAAAATCAATGGAACAATTGGCCTAGATAGAGAAGTGTTGTGTGCTACAACTGCAACAAATTTGGCCACACTACTAGATTCTATTGAAACATAAGAGGTCCAGTAAAATAGAACATGTAATAGGATGTTAAGGGAAAAATTAAATTCAGTACTGATGTGATCAGAAGGAAAATGTAGAAGAAATGGGTGATGAAGAATCCCTCTATTGAAGCAAATATGCTAGCACTAGAAGCAACTTCTGGCAATCCCTCTAGGAATTAGTTTTAGGCCTCTAGCCTAGGGGAAGTTTTCAAGTAAATATTTTAAAACCCCTACTAGTGAATGGTACTAGGATCCAGATGAGTCTAGTAAGTGCATTGATTTCTTTTAGATGCTGTTCAACAAATTGGAGGTAGTATTGAAGAATTTTGCAAATCCAAAGAAGAATCATTTGTCTATATACATGAAAGACAAGGAATCAGATGAATTAGGGTAAAGGCATTTATTGTGAAAAAAAGGAGTTAGGTTTGTAGATGATAAAAGAAAATTTTATTCCCTCATTTGTCACTTTAAATTTTGGAGAAAAGCAGTTTGGAGAGCTCTAAGTGAACATTGCTAAATTGTGGAGAGATTCTAGCATGAAAGAGGATTTGCAATCAAGTTTCGTTCTACCCCCAAAAGGTATTTATCGAAAATCCTATGAATTTGTGAGATTTCAATAATGTCTACTCCTCTGGTAGTTGAAGTAAATGATAGGCCACATCCAAAGTTTAAATGGCATCCTTATAAGTCTCTAGAGATAGAGTCCTTAGGTGCATTTTCATATGTGTCGTATGAAGTCCTACACCTTGAAGATATTAGGGCTTATATACATGAAAATATCAAAGAATTGGGAAGCTCTCATTTGATGAATTTGTATTCTCATCACATAATTCAAGAAGATTTTACTATAAAGCCAAACCCTAGAGGAAAAGAAGTTCACGCAGTCTACAAAATTTCCAATAATTGAGGAAAATGAATGGGTCTAATATGTGTTGAGCCATGTTCATGACGAATTCATGTGGATAGATGTGCCATTTAAAATTTAAAAAGAAGGCTATAGGTGCAGTCACAAGTCTAAGTTCCACTAGTAGAATTTCAGTTTTGAAGTCTATAAAGAATGATAAGGTCACTGAGGCAATAGGTGCTCAATGGGATAGAAGGGAAATAACAATAGAGGATATTGTTGCAGTAGATGTAAAATTTGTATCAATGGTTATTGGTTATAAGATCTATCACTCAAGTTGGAAGAAATTTGTATCTAGTACGATTATCTATGCAACCTATGAGATGGTAAGAAAAAATGCAAACTATGATTTGTGTGAATTTCTCAGAAGTTAGTTAATGGAGAATCTAGGGAAAATCAAGAAAGATAAGAAGAATACATTCAAGTATGGTAATTTTCTGCTATTTTTTTTTTTCTACTTCTTGGATGAGGTTCCGAAAGTTTGAAAAGTTTGTTGGCACATTGATGAGCTAGTAGTTGTTCAGATAAGGAACATGTTGTTTAGTTCAGGTGATGGTCAGACCTAGAATACCACCCTTTGAGGATACTTTAAAATCTTCCAAAATATGATGCATTCTAGGAAAAGAATCCCTACCCCAATCATGGAAAAATACAAAGGTACTATCTGCTTCATGGTAGACATTGATCAATGTCATATGGAAGTTGTTGATCCCAAAACAATTTGGATCATGCCAATGGGATATGAAGTAGATGAGAAAATTTTGAAAATGTATGCGTAATACTTGTTGACTTCACCTTAGGATCTAGGAGAAGAAAGATTTGGAACTTATGTAGAGAAAAGTATGTAGGTACATATTGATCTAAAAAATCCCATGATAGCCAGGAGAGTAAGAAAAGAGGTAGAAGTCTTTTCTGAAAATATGGGCATACTTGTGGAGAAATTGAAAGAAATAAGAAGGAAGAGAGATGAGGCTGATACAACAAAAGAGAAAGCAAAAAAAAAAAATTCTAGTCTACAAATATCTTCTCCCTACACTAGATCTACTCGGATTTCCCTATAGCCTAGCCAACTCAAGCCAAGGCTTCTGGAAAAAGAAAGAAGAATAAAAGTACAATAACATATGAAGCTTCTTCTGAAGATGAAGAGGAAGGGATTGAATCATAAGTTGTAAAAGAAATAAAGGCTACTGGGACTCAGGCTATCAAGTTAAACAAGAGAAAATCTTTTGGTAAAGAACAAGAAGCAGAGAAAAAGGAAAAAATTGACAAACCCCGTATGTTAGTTGAGGAAGTTGGCAATGCATTTGTCAAATATGGTAATCTCAAGCCACTCTATGAATGGTACAAAGGTTTTGTTGAATCTAGTCAAAGGACTCTTGAAGAGGCCACAATAAAACATATGAATATTTTCAATAAACTTCTTGTTGAAATCATGTTTGGCTTCCCCAAGAGTCTATACAATATTTTAAAGTCTAGAAGTATAAGTGCTAGAATAGAAGAGAACATCAGGAAAAGAATTCATTTTTATTTATGTCCAAAGATGTCAATAGAGGAGATGAATTGACTCCTTGAAAAGGTCAAAAAGGAATTCGAGCAAGACAAGGGTGAATAGACTCATGATTGGTGAGATTGATGTTGTTGTTAGGGAAACCAAGAATATTCTGGAAGAGTTTCTATCAAACAATAAGATAAATGCTAAAGAAATGGATACTGGATATGAGGAAGTGAATGCTGATGTTGAAAATTTCCAGACTCCTCCTAAAGTGGAAAACACATACACCTAAGGAAGTTGAAGTTCCTAAGGAGGTGTTAGTTGATAAGAAGGAGGTGCATATTGAAAAGGTTGAAGTGCCTAAAGGCAATCCGGAAACAGTCTTTGTAGAACCCAAGGTTGAAGAATAAAAAGTTCAAGAAATCAGAGTAGAGGTAGTAAAGAGATATTTGATGGAGCAGTAGGAAGAATTAGATACTAAATTGGATGAAAGCTCAATCAATCTAACCACTTTTTCCCCAATTCAGATGATGAAGGTTGCTTCAATTGCTCAAGCCAAAGCCAGTGAGAAGATTATGAAGTCTCACATAAAAGACAGTGAATTGCTAAGCCTTGCATCTGGAGTTCTATAGAAATTAATGCCTAGCCATGTTATGGATCCGTCTAGTTCCTCTTCCGGTGAGCTAAAGAAGCTGATAAATTTTGTAAGCTCTCACTTTGAATCATTTTAGAAATTAGACTTGATTAAGGTGCATAAGGAGTTCAAGGAAAAGAGATTAGGTAGTTTGAATGAACTAATTGCAAAAGACAAAACTCTATTAGCCACCTGCATGAAAAATGTTCAAGATACTTTTTCTAAAGGAGGAAAAGTGTACAAGTCTTGTTTAGTCTTGTCCAAATTAACTGAAGCAAATGAAAAGAAGGTGAAGGATATTGAGAAATAGTTGGTAACCATTTCTAATGCTTTTGACCAATTAGCTGGTAATGTTGGTGAACAAGAAGGTTAGGTAATGTATTTTCTTGACAAAATAAAGAGTTTGAAGCTTTAAAATGAGAGGATTGTTGGGAGAGTATGCGAACTCAAATGACTAATAGTCCAAAGATTAAGATAATGGTAAATGCATTGAAAGAGGCTAAAGATGCTATGGCCACTCCTGACCTAGTAAATCTTGAAGCTATAGAAACTCTGTCTTATCTACTTTGTGGTCACGTAATCATTTGGGAAAGTTTGGAAAGTGTTTGGGACTCAAACTTAATTGTGTTAAAGAATGACTTTTTGGATGTCCTTAGATTTTTGTAAGTCACAGGTTATGTTTGCACAGTCTTGAAATTTTGACATTTTGGATTTCCCAATTTTTTCATTGATGTCAAAGGGGGAGAGAGTGTAGTGAAAAATGGATTGACATTCTAAGGGGGGTAGTGTTTTAAAATGAATTTGTGTTCTAAAATTTTGAACTTTGGCAGTGTACTTACTAGTTTCGACACTTAGTCATTTTTCACTAAGTGTTGCCATCAATGCCAAATGGGGAGATTGTTGGAACATGGCTTCTAATGTTTTCATTGGTGGAAATTGAAGTCATTACTTTGGTCTACAGATCAAAACACCAGCAAAAGGAGTTGAGAATAGAGTATTGATGACAAAAAGCATGAAGAATAGGGTATTTGGTTACTGCGTCAATTTGTTTGCTTCACTAGGTCATATTTTTGAGTTTTGGATCCCTAGTACAGTTTGTTAACCATGTATGTTATCTTATTATTGAATTTTGTGGTGTTGCATTAATCGATGTACGAGTTAGGAGATCTGGCATGATGTTTTTCCATTTATTTGCTCATTGTGGTTGACTCAATGAATGTGGCATGTTGTGGATGTATAAGGAGTAATTGTTTAATTTTTTTTATGTTTAAGAAATTTTTTTTGGGTCCAAGCTATGTTGTGGCTAACTTATGTGGGTGCACATCATAAATTGTTCATGACTTGAGCCAACACATGAAGAATTTTTTATATTTTATTAGAGGTCGACTTGTAATGACAAAATCCTTGATACAAATATATATGTTATTAGTTATATCATTTTGGGAGTGAGTGACAAGTGTAGAAGTTTGTTACAATCATTACAAGGGTGATTAGGAAATTATCCACAATTTCACTTGTGCATTAAAGTTTTTGGAAGAGTGAGTTTCTGTAGAACAGAGCAAAATGCTAAATCAGTCAAAAGGACAAAAGATTGACTACAAAGCACAACCAAAATGGTAATCAAGCATTATAGATGCTATTCTATCATTTCACTCTTTTGGATTCAATCTAAATCATTGTAAGGAAGTGATCCTATCTTATTTGAGCAGTGAGCTCTAGACAATGTTCCTAAATGCAAGTGCATTCCCATTTTGTAAACCTTGTTTTGGGTATACTCATATTATATTGTGGATTGGCCATCCACTGTGGTTTTTCCCCTAACAAGGTTTCCATGTAAAAATATTGGTGTTATGGTGTTGTGATTGTGCTCTTTCTATTCCTGCATATTTATTTTGTTGAATGGTTAAGTGAGTTAAAGATCAAAATAATAAAATTAAATTTTTGCACACAACTAATTCACTCCCCCTCTCAATGTTCCTTGTTTCCAATAGTTCACTTGTCTCCTCTTGTTCACTATCACTACAGATGGAGAAGGAACCCCTCTCCCACTCTAGAGGCTCCAATGTTTCATCAATCAGAGGTTCAGGTAGTATGTCTTCATTGTCCCCATCTTCTGAAATGTACTCTTGTTTTGCATCACTATACCTTTGTGGCACAATCCCAAGTGGGAAGAAAATAGAAAGAGACATTGGCCCATCAAGGGGATCGATATATGATCAATAGTCTACCTCAGGGAATCCTTTATATAGTTGATCATCCATAACATATAAATGTCCTCCAAGAGGGAAAGGTTCTTGATGTTCTAGGGACAATGTTCCTATTTTTTATATTTCATCGTTCAAAGGCTCAGGGCTATGACATTCTTCCATTGTTGTTGTCCCAACATCCACATAAAGGGTTCCTTCAGCTAAGCCATCACTCAGTTGCAACTCTTGATCCTCTAGTTCATCTCTTGGAGCAGTGACAAGGGTGGTGTACTGGGCTGCCCTACTTGTTCTTTGACTTGTTCAATGGCCTCTTGGCATAGCCCGCATGTGAATTCGGAATGTGATGCATTATGGAGCCTACAACAATTTAGGAGCAACAAAACCTCCATATCCACTTGATTTCTTAATTCAGACCAATCCTTTGCTAATCTTAAGATGATCTAATGGTATCTTTTCACTATTGGGTCTTCATCATCACGTATGAAAGAAGTTGGATAGCGGACAGCCATGACATGTGATTGTTCCCATTCCTTCAAATATTCATTTTCATATGCTTGATCAGTGTCATTCATGAAGGAGAGGTCTTCTAATCTAATTTCACTTATGCCTTCACCATCATTTTTTGTTGTTCCCAAGACTTTCAACCTCTTCCTCTCTCTGTTCTTCAACATTTTCATTAGTTGTCCCAACATATGTTGTTGCAAACTTTGTTGATTCATCATCAACCGCCAATGGATCCTCTTCTAGAGTGGAGGACTGCTTTTTATTGATGGAGGGAATGCCTTCTTAACTAGTTACAACCAATTTTTCATGAAGCCACTTTGGTTTCCCAAGACCCTCAGCCTCTTCCTCTTGGTTTTCAATTTCTATGTCTGCTATCCCAACACCAACTTTTTTCAAATTTCTTGGTTCATCTTTACTTTTCTATCCTCCAAATTTTGATAGCTCTTTTGCTTCATGGGTTGAATCATCCTCATTAAAATTTGGCTACTCCAACTTGTTGAAACAACCCTTGGCTTGAGTGATAATATTTACACATGATGAACAAGTTAACTCTGAGTGAGGTGCATTGTGAAATATGCACTAGGTAGACATAAGTACCTACTTGAATCTTGGTCTATCTTCGCTACCCAAACATTCTTGGATTAGCTCCTTGAATGCCTTAGCTTCCATGGTTTTCAACTCTTCTTCTAGGTCTACAAGGGCTAAAGGTTGATATATTTCCCAAAAGGGAATCTCTCCTTGCAAGAATCTTTCAATCCTATTCAAGAATGTCAAACATCCCAATTCATTGTGCCTACATGTACCATGGATTCTACACTTGTCTTCCAATGCAAATTGCTGCAATAGTCTCTTTAATCTGCTGTTCAAATCTGCATGTAGTTGAGTAATGTTGATCTACAAATGCTACTCCATTTCAACTTAGCTCTTGTTCTTGTTTTCCTTGAAAATTTTCTGATTTTTAAAATTTCCATCATATAAAGAGATCTTCCTATCTCAAATTTCTTCTTGAAGGTTCTCTTTTCAACTTCCAACATTCAGCTTTGTAACCTCAACATGCCAGCCCTTCTTCTAGAGCCAGTTCTGTTCATGGGTGCTAGGAGGAGAAGGGCATGGAATGAATGGACCAATGTCTTGTTCAACCATGTCTTTATTCAACCCTCCTAGCGCCAGTTCTATTGATGAGTTTTTTATGCACTTCTTAACATAGGTGATGCATAGGTCCATCACCTCTGTTGAAAGATAATCTTCCACAATAAAATTGTAGAACACTATCCCAAGGTCTCTAATGTAAGGTCTTGAAAATGCTTGAAATATCTCAGTTGTTTTATTCGATTTTTTAGTAATCATAGGGTGGACTTACAAATGAGTCACAAAGCATGGGAAGTTGGGTTTGGAAATGGAGTTCTTAGGATGTGGAAATTGTTCTTCAATTACTGCAGCTTCAAACAATAGTCTAGAACTCCTATTTCAGCTTTAGATTTGGCTTTACAATGTGCAATGAACCTTGTTCAAAGTCACTATTAAATAAAATAAAAAAAGGGAAGGGAAGAGATGAAGTTTCTAGACCTAAAACTATGAATGAATAGTGGTCATGGAGGCTGCTATAGTAGACAGAATTCCTAAACTGAGTTTTGCTTGGACAAGACGAACCTATAGTTACACAAAACCAATGCAATCTTCTAAGGATTGTAGATTTTTAGATTGCACACACACATCATGAACATGCAATTGAACTAAATTGTAGCAATGAAGTAAGGAAGCTCGTACTAGCTTTACAAAGTGATTTATCATCAAAAAACCACAAAAAGCATGATCTAGAAATTCATCAAATACTATAACAACAAACACCATTATCACTCTGACTCAAGAAACTAACAACTAAAACTAATAGGGAAGTAAAACCATGCACACATAATGAGAAAACTCAAAAGAAACACCCATAAATCATGTAATGTTGCTTTCTATTGCTGAAGAATGCTTTTACATTAGCTCTCCAACCATTTACAAATGAGGGGGAGACCCCTATTTATAGTTTTCCAAAGGTGAAATAAATGGCCAAGATTTAATTACATTGTGTGGCCAAGATTCATTTTACATTAGGGTTTCACCTACCCCCCATTATAAATAAATTTAAAATATCTGTCTCATTCCTATTTTGTCTTCTAGTGCACAGGTGTTGTAGCATTTTCTCTTCTAGCTAATTGCCTTTTGACTATAGCTGAAACTATTTAAAGGCTGCCTTTTACTCGATGAATTTGTAGCATTCTCAGCCGATTGAATTCATCCTGCTTGTAGATTTTCACCATTGTGGAGTAGATTGGTTTCCCTCAATCTAACAAGATAACTCCTAATAGACTACGATCGTTTTGAGGAAGAAAAAATAACCCCCCTTTTCTCCATACTTTTAGTAGGAAGAAATCTATGTTCTTGGCACTATCTCAAATCCTCATGAACCAAATTTAGTCCCCCCATTTTGTAGGACAATCATCAGTTCATATTTAGGAGCTATGCAACATCTCTAACATCTTCCCACAGAAAGAGAAAAACGTGAAAATTTTGTACAGGTAAATGATGGAAGAGTGCAGAGTGTCGTTAAGAGATTAATTCACTACTAGGATAATGATGACAAAACCATAATGAGAATGGCGGGACCAAATGCGGACCCTGCCATGCGAGTGGAAGTCAGGGTGAACCACCTTCGAACAATGAAATGGGAATTGAGTTTCGCATAAGGTGACCCGCAATTACTGGTTTGTGAAGCATGAAGGACATAGTGATGAAGATGAATGTGGGGTTCGTAGGTCAGGCAGACATTGAGACTTGGTTACAAATAAATGTCAGAGCACAATGGCACATGACAAGAGGATACCTGTAAATATAGGTCTATAAGGGTAAACGAAAACTTGGAAAAAAGAAAACAAAAGCCTGTAGGAACTAGCCTGTAGGGGCAAACGACTTGGTGAAACTTAGGTTAGTGATTTTTTACCAATATGAAATTTGATCGTTTTAAGGTTAGGGCCAACCTAGGCTAGGAAATGGGGCATGTAACATGAGACAAGAGAAAAGTAGCTTGTCTAGAGTGAAAATGACCCATCAGGAGCATGCGAAGGGGTCCCTTCCTTCGACTAGGCATGTGCAAAACATGCACAACAGTAGGTTCTGGAACAGTTTTGTTGGAGACCCACCTAGCCAGTATAGATTTGTTGGCATAAGTCGGTTCAGCGTGTAGAAAATTTTGGAGAGTATGTTGAGTTATTTGGGGTCTAGAGATCAATTTCTCTTCATGTGATTTCAGCTATGTAGCTAAAGCGTGCCTTGCAGCAAGGTTGTTAGATGTTCTCTATCTCAGTTAGTGATCTTGTCGAGGGCGGGATTCAAGAGGTATCTCTTGATTACCATCCTCTTCTTTAGGAGTTTGGAGATGTCTTTCTAAGTACTATTTCAGGTATCTCACCTAAGCGTGACATAGACCTCCATATTGATCTCATCCCTAGAGTGGATCCTATCTCTCAGGCATTGTATCGTATGACTACTCAAGAGTTGAGTGAGTTATAGTTGTAGTTAGAGGAGTTATTGGACAAGGGTTTCATTCATCCTAGTGTATCCCCTTGGGGAGCACCTGTCATCTTTCATGAAGAAGAAGGATGAATCTCTCTGCTTGTGCATTGATTATTGCTAGTTGAACAAAGTGACATTGAAGAATCTTTACTCATTGCCTTGAATAGATGATTTGTTTGATCAGATAAGGGGAACCAAGGTTTTCTCCAAGATAGATCTAAATTTAGGATACCATCAACTTCGCATTCATGAGGTAGACATTCATTAAAGGACATTTCATACATGCTATGGGCATTATGAGTTCATGGTTGTCCTTTTTCAGGTTGACCACTGCTCCATCAGTTTTAATGAGTTTGATGAATGGGGTGTTTTGCACCTATCTTGACTGGTTTGTTTTGGTGTTCCTTAATGATATTTTGATTTATTCAAGCAATATGGAGGAGCGTGAAACCCATTTGTGAAAAGTGTTGCAGTGCTTGAGAGATAATCAATTGTTTGATAATTTGGCCAAGTGTGAGTTCTTCCAGACTGAGGTGAGATATTTGGGCCATATCATCTCAAGATAGGGTATCTCAGTGGATCCTTCTAAGATTTAGGTCATTGTGGATTGGCTAGCACCAACGTATGTGGTTGAGGTTCACAGTTTCATGGGATTGGCAGGTTACTATCACCAATTTGTGAGATATTTCTCTCAAGTAGCCAATCCCATCACTTCTCTTTAGAAGAAAGGGAAGAATTTTGTGTAGTTAGATCAATTTGAATCAACTTTTTAGGCTCTTAAGGAGTAGTTGACTAGTGCACCTATCCTGGTAGTGCTAGATCCTACAAGAGATTTTGTAGTGTCCACTGATGTATCATTGGAGGGTGTGGGGGTAGTTCTTATGCAAGAGAAACAAGTGATTGTATATGAGAACCATAAGCTCAAGGATCATGAGCTAAACTACCCCACCCACGATTTGGAGTTAGCGGTTGTCATCCATACACTTGTGTGTTGGAGACATTTCCTCTTGGGACATCGGTTTGAGTTGCATAGTGATCATCGTAGTTTGTAGTATATCTTCACTCAACTGAATTCCAATGCTCGACAACGCCATTGGATGGTGTTCCTTTGTGAGTATGACTTCAAGGTTCGCTATATCCTAGGTAAGGAGAATGTTGTTGTAGATGCCTTGTGTAGGAGGATACATGATATCTCAGTTTTATCCCTTGGAGTGGATTTGTAGAGTTGCTTCCTAGTGTTACTTGGTATGAGGAGGTGAGAGTGGAGATTGAGTCTAGGAGAGTCCTTGAGGATAGGTTTGCATGTTTCTCTCTTGAGCATGATGGAATTTTGTGGCATCTTGGTTGTATTTATGTTCTAGATTATGGTGATCTGTCTTCCTTGGTTTTGTCAAAGGCCTATTGTGCACCCTATTCAACTCATATGGGTGTCATTTAGTTGTATGTCAATCTTTGAAAATTGTATCATTGGGTAGGTTTGCAGTGAGATATTGCCAATTTTGTGGCGTGGTGTCTTGAGTTCTAGTGGGTGAAGACAGAACATTAGCACCTAGTAGGACTGTTGCAACCTCATTCCATCCCTGGATGGAAGTGGGATACAATATCTCTTGATTTCATAGTGGGGTTACCTATGTCTTCACATCATTATGATGCTATTATGGTTATAGTGGAAAATTTATCCAAGGTGGCACACTTCTCACCCATGAGATCTTCTTACAGTATAGTGTATGTGGTTCGAGTTTTTATAGAGGATATTGTGCATTTGCATGGTATTCCTCATAAGATCATTTCCAATTGTGATCCGGTGTTCACTTCAGATTTGTGGAATTCTCTTCAACATGCTTTGGGAGTTCAGCTTAATTTCATTTTTGTATACCATCCCAATACTAATGGACAGATGGAGTAGGTTAATTAGGTTTTAGAGGATATGATTCAAATGTATATTATGGATTAAAAGTTTCATTGGGAGGACTACTTGTACCTGGTTGAGTTCTCTTATAATAATGGATACCACAGTTTTCTCGGTATGTCTCCTTTTCAGGCCTTGTATGGTATGTCATGTCAAACTCCATTGAGTTGGGATTGCTTAGAGGATCAAGTTCTTTTGGGTCTGGAGATGCTTTAGTATATGGAGCAGCGGGTAGTGTAGATTAGAGAGTAGTTGTCTACAACTTAGGATCAATAGAGGAAGTATGCCAATGCCTGTAGGTTGGATCACCACTTCTCGGTGGGTGACCGTGTGTTTTTGATAGTTCATCCATAGAAGAGGCCCATCTATTATGGGAAAGGCTCAAAGTTGGCACCTCATTTTGTTGGACCTTTTCAAATCCTTGAGAGGATAGGTCCATCCACCCATCATCTTGTGTTTCCATTGGGTCTACCATACATTCACGATGTTTTCCATGTTTTAGTTCTTAGACAATATATTCCTGATACATGACCCATGTTCTTGATTGGACTACTTTGCAAGTCAAGGTGGACAGGAAGCTTTCTTTGGATCTCATATGCATCCTTCAGCATTGGAGGTTGATTCTCAGGGGTCGAGACATAGAGACTCAGGTAAGGGTGAAGTGGGATCCTGATGGTGAGTCCTCAACATCTTGGGAAGATGCAACAAGAATGAGATCCATATCTTTTTGCAGGCTTCCATGAGTAAGCCAAGTCCTAGGGGGTAGGATGGAAGAACCCCTATGTTCACATTTTTCTTTTGTATTTCCCTGATGTATTCTAACAATTGCATATTTTGTATTTGCACTATTCATCCTATCATTATTTTGCATTGGCACCTGTGATATGTAATTTTGAGACCGTTATGTTGTTGACATGATTATTGTTTATGCTGGATTTCATTTTGTATGATTATGGACAGGAAAGGGATGATGTCATAAGACTCATATCAAAGAGGCCTATGATATCATTACCCTCTTCTTGATGATTGATGTTGCTTCAGCTATATGATATATGTATATGCACATGTACTTTGACGTGTGATCAGAGCTATGCAAGTACTGGGTATCGACTTCGCCTAGATTCATAGGCTTGAGCATACTCTCATTCCTTGATTGTGGTTACTCGAGATAGTCATAGGCCAAACATTCCCTAGCCTAGCCCATTGTACCCTATTAGTGTGGTTTTTCCATGTGTGTTTACCCTCTAGTTACCTAGCGGTAACGTCTAGATTGCCTCCTGGTCTTATGAAGTTTTCAAGTATTGCTTGTTGAGGTATTTTCGTTATGAGGTTAATATCGGTTTTATGGTGATTTAATGATTCCTCTTTTAGATTTCAATATCCAGTTCATTATTGGTCCTATGGTGATTTAAGAATTTAAATTATCATTTTTATGTGTAATAGAGAATGTTGTAGATTTAATGATTTTAATTAACTAATTTGGAGAGCTTTAATAGTTTATTTAGTTAAATGTTTTATTTCATATTTTTTTTGAGAGTTTATAAAAAATGGAAATAATTTCTTATATTTTATTTATTTAAAGTGTTATTTTAAATGTGATTTGTTTTTTCGGGGAGTTTAGTTAAAAATAAAATAGGCAGTTTGGTCATTCATATTTTTTGAACCATTCTGGGAAGAAAAAAAAACTAAAAAAAAATAAAATTGATTGGCTTGAGAGAGAGAAACCTCATAGTTGGGAATAGAAGCTTGGTAGTAAGATCTAGTTATATTAGAGGGATTTTTTGGGAAGTGGATCTTGGTGTTTCAGCGTAGCATTGTTGTCTTGCTGCTTTATTTTGGAATCTAGTCATGCCTTGCAAACAAAGCATTTCTTCATTTCAAGTTTGGGAAGAATTAAAGGTATTCTTTTGTGTATTCCTTGAATTTATGAGTTAGAAATTTATGTTTCTGTTTAAATGTGTTGGGATTATTGGTCGCTCTGGGTGTTGTCATGGCATATTGGTTTTGATATTTCTTTTTAGTCTGGTAATTACATTTATATTCAGGAAAAATGGAGACTTTTCTAAACCTGTTCAAATCTCCTATTTTAAACTCAAATCCAATTGTGGAATTCAACTTGAAACAACATAATCTAAACTGGGTTGATGGCAGATTTAGTTTAAAGTGGCTCTCACAGTTTGCATTTTCCAATTGTTAATTTGGGGGTAGAAAAAAAACATTTTTTTAATGCAAAACTCAAAATCTTGTCACAAAATTGAAACCAAATATGAAATTCAACTAGAAACACTGAAATCTCAACTCGATTGGAGTCAAAAACAAATTTTGGACACTTTCATTTTTGGTCAAAATTTGTGCCAACCTAGGAAAACATGTTTTTTAATCCATCACCTGAAAAAACTATCACAAACAGAAAATAAAGGTGGATTCCATGTAGAAACACTCATATCTCAACTGGGTCGAAGTCAAAATTCAATCATGGGCATTTTTATTTTTGGGAAAAATATGCCCTGCCAGTGTACCCTATTGCCCATACAATCTCCCTTTTTTTTTATTCTCGAATTTCATGAAAAATCTGTACTGCTAGTGTTTGAAATAAGTTTGGAAGTTGTTTAATTTCACTTTTTTTTGAATCTCCAATTTGGTTTTTTTTTCTTCTTTTTAGCCTAGTAAAATTCATTTGTAATTTGGGGCAAAATAAAGCATTTCCTTACTAGCTTGAAAAACCATGTCTTAAACTTAATTCTAAAAGTGGTATTCAACTATAAATGCAAAATTATGAACTGGGTTGTGATCAAATTTCAGATCTAGACACTTTATTTTGAGCATGTTTATGCTAACAGAACTTTGTCATCAACATTGTTATTTATTAAGTGTTGTCATTATATGCTTATGCGTTGTTTTAGTGCCCTGTCATACTGCTACAGAAAGCCTATAGGCATCGATAGGAAGATGAATCTCTTATTGCAATAGTGGAGTAGTTCTAATGAACTTTGATGATGAAATATGGATTGTTTTAATTATACTCAAAATGATCCAATTTAATCAATGAAAAACATGCAACATGAGTAAAACCAGATACAAACAAATAATACCTTCACCTTTACCATGTTGTTAAGAATTATTTCCATTGTCCTTTTTATGCTATTCTTTTTCCTTTAGCTTCAAGTGTGTGTGATATGATCACAATGATGCAAATGCCAAATTTTCATGGTTAGCCATCAATGTGCTATGAAGGCTTTCTTTTATAGAAATTCTTGATTTGCATGAATGATCCAGATTCAAAGATGAACGATGAAGACCAACAATTGAGGTTTATTGAGAGGAAATAGATTTGGGAGTCAATTGGCTTGATTGATTTAATCAAGGGTATTGATTGGTCAATTAGTGGAATTTGATTGATTAATTAATGGGATTGATTGATTAATCAATGGGATTGATTAATCAATGGGATTGATTTATTAGTCAATGGATTTGACTAATTAATCAATGTAATTGATTGATTAGTCAATGTATGAGAGGATAATTAATTAAATGATTAATTAATTATTTGGAGGAATGTGCAAGTGAATGTTTATTTATTAATGGATATTGTTGGCGATGAAATAGGGGAATTAAATTTAATTAATTTAATTATTTAATCTAGAAGTGGGAAAGTGGTTTTATTAAATAATTAATAACAATTATTTAATTTAAGAAGGTCTTGAATGTTAATTAAACAATTAATTATAACTATTTAATTAAAATAGAAGGATAAGTGTAATTAGCAGTGTAATTAAATAAATAAATAATCATGAATATTAATGATAATTAGGACATAATAATATTTAATTAATTAATTGGAAAGGGTGAATTAGAATGAATTAATCAAATAACACAAAGTCACTTAATTAATAGTAGAATATGATATTTGATAATAATTAAATAGTAAGGTATTATTTAATAATTAAGGGAAAAGGGTGAAAATTAGTAAAAGGGTGTTGCTTGTAGACTAGAACAATTTTGGGTATCTACACCTATGTCATAGGTTCTAGGTGCTTGACATTTAATGTAATCCAAAATTTGTTTATGTGGCAAGTGTTCAAATGAAGTTTAAATTCTAAAGTATTCATTTGGTAGTCTTGGTTTTTTTCCTTAATGTGCTCAATTGTCAATTTAGAATTAAAATTTAGAAGCTTGAGAGGTTTTCTTAAGGGATTAAAATATCACCCCTCACTTATAGATTGCATCTTGCAATCCAAACCCTAAATTCCAAGACAATGTGACCTAGATAGAAAACTCTGGGGATGTGTGATTTTTGTTTTGAACCCCAATCTTATGTAAATGTGAGCTCAAACTCCAATCCTATGCTACACACTTTCTTTCTATCAATCTATGTTTTTTGTAGTTTCATCCCTAAATTCTAAACCAAGGGAGATTGTTCAATTTCTTGTCACCTTTGGAGATATCTTAGGAGTTGTTCATTGCTTATTTCTAGTCACAATGTTGACACTGTGGCATAGTTAGTCTTTCACTTATATCGCTATGCTTATTGCATTGATAAGAATGTTAGGTGTGTATTATGTTATGCCATCACACCTTGTAGATTTAGAGGTACAATGTGACATGTTTGGTGTCACATTTGTATTAGAAAAATATTGTTCATCTAATTTTTTTCTACTGTTGTGTGAGGTGAAAGCTTAGGGCATTACAACTTGACTCAGGATTAAAGAAATCTAGAACTTCAATGCCAGCAAAATAGACTCAGATGATACTTCCTAGAAATATATTATTTTCCCTATCTTTAATATACATTAAATAGACATGATTTATAAGTATCGATAATTAATTCTTATATAAGACAAACTCATGCTATCATGATTAAATTATTCCACCTTTTTTTTTATTATAACTTTAATTAAAATCCATAATGTAAACCTATATTATTTTCATTTTATTTTTAAGACACTAGTTATAATCTCAACTTATCCATTTCAATTAGTTCATTTTAGTTTACATCTTATAGATTGATATTTCTAAGATATGTTTTATTGCCCACTAGCAGAGAGGAGAAAAACTACAGGATATGTTATTCATCAAAGATTTTTCTTTCTTCTTGAAATCTATTCCATGGAAATCTAGAAATTTATCGCCATAAAAAACATCGACACAGTCTCTCTCTCTCTCTCTCTCTCTCTCTCTCTCTCTCTGTTATTCATTAAGCACTACTCAACCTATCAATTCAAGTTTTTAACTTTAACAAACTTATGAATTTCCAAACAATAGATTTAAATATATCCTTTTTTCAATTTCCACCTTCCTCGGCATGGCAGTTTTCCATGACAATCTCTATCTATTCCAAGGAAATGTAATACAAACATAAATTATCTAAATTTCCACCTTCCTTGGCATAGCGGTTTGATATGTTGTTTCTACTTCACTCATTTCTTATCATATTTTGTTATTCAACCTCTAAAGATTTGGACATCACTCCTACTTCAATAGACTACATTAAACAATGAAATCAATTTGTGAAATAATTTTCAGATGCTTAGATGATAAAGTGAAACTAATATATTTACAATATTTTTGCTTATAATAATTTTTTTTTTATCGAATGAAGTTATTTTGTATCAAATGATTTTTATTTTTATTTATTTGTTGTGTTTATATTTGTCTTAAAATTTTATTGTTTTTTTTTTTTATGTAATAAGGATGTGTTATGCCTTGCATAACCACCCCATTTTAAACTTGTTTAAAATAGGTCCCCCCCTTTTTGTTATGTTTCTTGCCTTAGGTGTTTTTTGTTTTGTTATGGCAAACACAAAGCCAGAACTGAAACTAAACTCTGGAACTTTTCTAAGTTCTAGGTTATGATTCCAATCCGGTTCTGGTTCCCCTGGTTTCCTTTGTTTTTGTTTGTTTGTCCTTTGTTTTGGAAAATGTGGGATGTAGAATGAAACTGAACTTCATAACTTTTTCTAAGTTCTAGTTTGGTTTCCCTTTCTAGTTCTGGTTCCACCAGTTTTCTACGCTTGTTTGTTTCCTTGTTGTTTAGCAGACGTGGAACCTAGACTGAAACCAAACTTCAGAAATTCTTCCAAATTTTGGTTTCCATTCCATTCCCAATTCCAATTCCACCAGTTCTTTGTTTGTTTGTTTTGCCTTTGTTCTTTTCTTTTGGTCATGGGGTGTTTTCACCCCTTCCTTTTTCTTCTTTTTTTCATCCTTTTTTGTCATTTCCTTATGTGTTTTCAGAGGTAGGGTCAAGATGGAATCTGAACCTAAAACTTTGAAAAGTTCCAGTGTCAGATTTGGTTCTATTCCCGCCCCCATTGTGGTTTACACTGGATCGGTTTTTGCTCTGATCCCACTTGCTTTTGTTTTTTTTTTTTTCCTTGTGTTTGGTCTCTTTTGCGGGGCCGGGTCTGAAATGGATTTGGGGTTTGGTTTTTTGTAAATTTTCTGTTTCCCTATTCTTGTTCTAACTCTGCCTCCACCCTGCTGCGAGTTCCCCGATTAATTTTATTTTTGCGGACACAGAGCCGAGATGTGGGCTAAACTTGGAAATGTTGGTCATTTCCATATTTTGTTCCCATTCTAACTCTAGTCTCAGTTCTGATGTTAGTTTAGCTCCGCCCCTGCCAGTATTAAAGGTAAGTATGTTTCTAGTTTGGATTTGGTTCCGCCTCCCCCGGAGTTGAGATTCTTTTTGCTAAGTATAATTAAATGAAGGATATATGAAAGGTAGGATGAATGATGATGTTTCTATGCTTTAGAAGACTAATGGAGGCATTGTTTTGTAGGATTAAAGCATGTCAAGAGCATTTGTTGATCTTCCTCACAAGAATGGCCACAGCAGTCTAACCTCCAATGGTTCACCTTCAACTTCCTCTGATTGGTCAAACACATACCATGTAGGATCTTCAGGTAGTCAAAATTCATTCAAGCAGAATTGCATGTCAATGAGACACTAGTTGTGTCTCCCCAATGCTACAATGCTCCACTGACACTATTGGCATAACTTAGAACTATCAGCAAGAGGTCATAACGAGCTGCGAGAGTCATACCAATATCCAAGACCATCTCCCAAAAAATTGCTATCGGCAAGATCAGTGAGACCTCTCACCGAAGTCCACAATAGACTCATCGGCAAGACTATCACATTTGCTATGAGTCATATCGAGCCCTTAAGTCTTACCGATGTCAATACACCTATTAGTGAGACCAACAGTCATGGACAAGAGATCATAGCGAAAACACCCAATAGTAGATGTCACTCTGACCAGACTATCACGAAGAATCTCCCCTACACCCAGCACGAACACATCCATTAGCTAGACCAGCAAGTCAGAACAAGGTCTTGGTGAGCTTCCATGTCACACTGAAATGTCCTATCATCGATGAGACTTCAACAATCGCTATGACTTCCAATGAGCCTTCGGGTCACACCGAAGTGTTAAACCATCAGCAAGAGATCCTCAGTCGCTAAGAGTCTTTGAAGGTCACACCTCTCCCCAATGCTACCTATCACGAGGAGTCTCACCGAAGACATCCTTATGAATAACCGTCAGCAAGACATACACTATCGAGATGAGTAATTCTAAAAGGTCACATTTCTCCCCTAACTCCACCCATCGCCAAAAGATCTCCTTGGGTGAAGAGAGGTAGGAAAACTTGCAGTGACAGAAAAGTATCAGTGATAACTCTAGTCAATAAAACAACAACAAGGTCTCGGTGACCTAAGCATTCCACAAGGTTACATAGCTGCTAGTCAGCGAGATAGAAAGAATGTCACACCGAATTTTCTTTTTCAAAGGTTTCACGTCAATAAGTTTGAGACACATTTTCTAACAACGTTCACTAGCTAGAGTAGGTGGACATGAATGGAGATACGCCTGGAACATTCAAGGTAGCTTTGCAAGATTGATTTTTGAGGTCAAGGATGAAACACGTGGAGTCTTAATGGTGGACTCGAAGGGTGCAAGTTAATGACGATGGTCGTAAAAGATCTGGAAACAATCCCTGAAGGATATCTTTCTCTGACATGAATAGATTATATGCATTTAATGCATCCTTGACTTTGTTGAAACTCTTCTACAAATTGACTCATTTTTGTAAACCCTAAAACAAGGCCGATAAATTTTTTTGGCATTTTTTTGTATACATGGCACTTTTTCCAATTTGTAAAAGGGATATAGATATAAAGACATAAAAATATGCATACAAAGAGATAGATAAAGATCTTTTTTTTTATCTTCCATCTTTAGCCACCCTCTTTAGCGGTGTACCCACCCAGAGCATACCCGGAGGATTTTTTAGGAAGAAGGGCCAGTTAGCTTTATAGCCAATAGCATCTGTAAGGGTCCTTACGTTTTGCCTTTCTTTGTCTAGGTGAAGATTTGTAAATGTTGTTTATTTCACCAATAGTATTTAAATCTACTTCATATTGTGCTAATGGTATTTATCTTGGGTTAATTGTTTGATTTGGAAAGCTTTCAAGGAATGAAATTTTATCTTATGTTTTGTTTAAAGGATGATTTGCAATCTATTGTTAAATTTTGCAATGTGAATGAATTAAACGTTGTATTAATTACAAGTTAACTTTATTCTATAGTTTTAGTTTAGGAATTCCTTGGAAGGTAACATGTCTGATTAGTTGAATGAATCAAAATTCTCTTTAGTTTAAAATCTTTAATCTATCTTTTTATATTTCTTTAAAACCACCGGTTAAAGTAGGTTTAAATATATGCTTGATCTTATAACAATCCCGAAGCTCAACACCAGCAGGCCCCTTGAACATTATAGCCATATTGACCACTTTGTGAAACAACAACGTTGTGAACCAACATCAAAGACCTTGGGAGGTGATCAATTTGATTGTTGATTGTCTTTTTTAGGAGAGGTGAGATATTTCACTTTTATCTTACCTACATATTGTGGGTCAACTCGACACCATCAATAGGATGGTTGTGGATTGGATTTTTTTTACTTCTTTTAGTTACTGTGTAAAACATATCTCATATATTTACTTTTAAGTTAGGGCACTCTTTCCAATTAGTAATCCTTGTTGTCTAGATGACTAGGTTTGCTTCTTCGAATGAAATCAAAATTGAACTTGTTTGCCATTATTTTCCCGTCCTTTTAAGACTCAAAAGATAAATTAGACTTTAGTTGGGATCTTTAACTTTCTTTTTGTGCCTTCATTTAGAATTGGTTGAGTTTTTAATCTAGATTCCTTTTGTAAAATATTCACATCCCTAAAGTTTGAGAAAGGAATTTGGAGTATTACATCGCTAGGTTTTTTGTTAAGAAAGCTTATTTACTTCATTTTTATTTTCATGTTAACATGGATTCAAAATTAAGAATTACACCCTTTACTATGATTACTCAAGATTATTCTCATCACATACTACATTCAAAATGTAAATATGACAATTAAAGTTTGAAAAAAATGGTGAGTTGTATAGTTAAAAAAATAATATTTAGAAGCTAAAAGGAGATTTATAGGTCATAAATCTATACAGTAAAAGGATGGAAGTGCATTACACAAACATCCACACACTATATGAATGACCATGTACAATGTGCTTCAAGACCTCACAAGGTGGGAATACAACATAAAACTAACATAGGGAAACACATTGCAACATATAGGGTTAAAAACACAAAAATAAAAAAAATGCTAGCAAAAAGAGTAGGAAAAAGGGTAAGCCTAGGCTAAAATGACCATTGAACATGCTACAAGAGGACAATACCAAGAAAACACAAAACATAATAGAATATTTATAAGGTATAAAAATTTTGATATTAAAATTTGTCTCCATTTTATTGGATTGATGCCACTAAGTGATAACAGTCGATGATATATAGAAAAAAATATTAAAAATAATATCTTATACAATAAAATAAAATATCTTAGAAAAGTATAAAACCTACAAAATAAAAATGTTAAAAATCACAAACATATATAGAAAAGAAAAATAGAGAAATCTTATAAAATGAGAAGAATGCAAGAAATAAAGCATTTAACTAGTAGAATAAAATACTTCATATGAAGATATGATTATAGGGCAATCTTGCATCACCCAAAATAGTTAAAAAGTTTATCTTACATTTTTGGATAATAATGAAATTAAATTTTCTATTCCTACTGAAAAAGTTGGATTTGAGGAACTTAGAGTTAAAAATTCACAGACCTTTCCAACATCAATATTAGAAGTTAAGAAAACACTTTCTAGAAGATACAATTGCAAATGTTCTTGAACTTCAAGTTGTAAATGAGAAGAATGCAAGAAATAAAGCATTTAACTAGTAGAAATGAGAAAAGCTCCATTTTCTGAATAATAAAATTATTCTCTTGTTTGTGGGTTATTTTATGCCCTCATCAAGATAAGTAATGTACGATTTGAGATCTAGCCTACTTTGCTATTGGTAATCATGAGAAGAGTACATGATTTAAGGTCTAGTATGGTTTATTTCTAGGAATCATAAGAATCAATGAATCACTAGTACAAGCTTGCTTTGTTGTTAGGCAATTTAGAGGTTTGATAAAATGTAGAAGCACTTGGACTAGCATTATTTGTTGCTTGGTGAACCAAGATATAGTATTATAGAGATCAAAATTTCCCTCAATAAATGAGAATTTATTTTCTTACCAACTAATCTCAATTACTCTACACTAGGTTTAAAAAAATGGGGATGCTTACAGAGTCAGAGTCACTTGATATTGCAAAAAACAAATTGTATGGAAGGATTCCAAATGAAATACTAGAAGCTCACTTTCTCAGTTTTTCATTGTATCTAATAACATGCTTTGTGGAAAAATACCAACAAGAGGTCAATTTAATACATTTTATTCTATTTATTTCTCTAGAAACCATGATCTTTGTGGATTCCCTATTAATAATAGATCATGTTGCTGTGGAAAGACATCAAATTCTAGCATATCAACTACTCTTCCTAAAAATGAAGATGACAAGGGAGGAGAAATTCCATGGCACTGGTATGTAGAGTGGATGACAAGTGCTGCTATTGGATTTTGAGGAGTGTTTGGAATCTTAGCTATAAAAAGGTATTGGAGGATAAAATTCATTCAAGTATTAGATGAGATGGCAACTATTTTATTGAGTAGATTGATAAATATGTAATAATAGTGGGAAAATGTAAAATCATTATCCTCAAATACTTCTCATGATAATGTGATTGTCTTGTAATTTCATTATACTTAAACAAATATGATGTCTTACTTTTCAAGCTTATTAAAAAAGTATTAATGTTTTTGATCTCTTACACAAGAATAAATAAATCTTAAGTTATTTCATTTTTTTATTATATTCTTAAATAATATATTAATAAAGTATCAATACATTTTTTATATTTTTATATTTATATTTTAAATTAAACTTTTAAGATATAATAATTTATTTGTATTTTTACATAAAATTAATGTTATTTATTATTATACTTAATTATACAAGAAATATTATTTATTATTTAATCCAACTAAATAAAATTGCAACACTTGAAATGTGTTCATTCAAGAGGTAAATTGTTTTACTATTTACATTATATGGTTTGTTCTATTCAAAAATATGTGTTGATGAGGATCAAATTTATCCTAAAAGAGTTACAAAACAGTAAAAACTGAACGTCTTATGTTGGTTTTGTGCATATAAAATGAAATTAGTGGATTTATTTTACTATGATTCCCTTTAAAAACTTTGCGACTAAAAGGATATGGATGTATCTTCAAATTTATTCACATGACAATCCCACTGCAAATATATTTCTAATCTATATTTTAAGAATTATATATGTGTGTGTGTGTGTGTGTGTGTGTGTTTTAGTAATGAATATTAATTTTTATTTTGTAATTTTTAATTTATTTGGGGATTGCATTAAAATTATGTTTGGAAGTTTGAAAATTAATTTTTGTGATATGTTTTTTGATATTAATATTTATTTTATTTTATTTTTTTATCATTGAAATTTGATTAATAAAAATGGTATATTTAGAAAGTTCTCAAGATTCTAACAATATAGTATATATGCTTCATTATAATGTTATTCATAATTGTGAATTTTTTTATTTACTTTAAATTCTTAATAGGTATACATATTGAAAAGTATTCACAACTATCAAACCATTTTTCATTTTTCAAATTTGAAAGATATGCCATATTTCTAGGGTTCATTGGCTATAAGATTAGAAAACAATAATTTTATATTTTTGACCAAGTTAGGTAGGTCAAAAATGTGTTTGTTAGTGTTTTAATAAATTTATAGTAAAAAAAATCATAAAAATATTTCTTGCATCTACTCATATTTCCTTAATATATATCTCAATTTTAAAGAAAAGAAATTTATTTTACTTAGACTTAAGTTTCTAGAAATGGTGCCTAAAAATATCTAATTTTCATCAAAATAATTTCATTTAAAAATATAAGTATTCTCTAAATTACGTTCCATTTCCTACAACTTTAATTGCTTCCCTTTTTCAAATTATGTAAATAACTCATTCAATCTTCACTTGAAATTACTTAGGTCCATGCTCAATATTTTAATTATCACTCATTCTATATTATTTTTCTTAGCTTGCTCTCATGCTTGATCTAGGTGGATCTAGAAAACTTGAAAATTTCACAGTCTTAGAATCTCACGAACCCAACATCATCACGCAGAGCTCATCGACACGGTCCTGATACAACTTGAATGGTCTTAAAAGGAGTCTATATGCAGAAGTTATGTGCAGTCAAAGGCCTGGTCAAATGGGTGAATCAGGGAATAATTGTAATTAAGGTTAAATACATTTGAATTGTAAACCTCTAATTACAGATCAATTTGGTATCAGAGCTTCTTAACATAAAATTGCAAAAGTGAATGTTAACAAGTTGAAACTGAAACAAGGAGAAGGTGCACTGTAAGAATTCAACCTAGAGATCAGAAAATGAAAGACCTTTCCATCGAAGATGTCAAAGATTGTAACTGAGCATAAAGCCCCAAAGCTCAATCCAAAAGCTTTTCAACAATCTTTTCTTGAGATGAAGTCAATGGTGGAAGTTCTTTTCCGAGAGAGGCAAGAACAAAAGAAGAGAAAGGAAGGCAAGGATAGGAAGAAGGAGGAAGCTATATCCTCATTGAAAGAAGACAAAGGTAAAGGAGTAGGAGGTGTTGGTGACCCTCCTGAACCTCCATCCTTGTCCTCTTCATCTTCTTCATCCTCTTCATCCTCTTCTTCTTCTTCGTCTAACTCTTCTAAAAAGAAACATGTGCAAACTAATACACCTTTGTTAAAATTGGATGTTAAATTTGATTTTCCAATCTATAATGGAGAACTAGATGTAGATAAACTAGATAATTGGATTAAGAAAATTGAAGTTTATTGAGGATTCTAAAAAAAATAGCTACTCTTCGCCTAGGAGGCAAAACTTTAATTTGGTGGGAGAGTAAAACACGGGAGGATCTAAGTCATTATGGCGAAATTATTTCTTCTTAGTTTGAGTTTACAGCTACACTTTAAAAAAAAATTATCCATTAGGACACATGCAAAAAGTAGTGATGAACTCACAATCATTAAGGAAAGAGAAAGGACAAAGTGTTTAGGAATATACATAGGAGTTTAGGAAAAGAGCTTTAATTTTGGGTATTCCTTTATACATGCAAGAAACTTTGTTAAAGTATATAGGTGGTTTATGTGAGAATTTGAGGCATACAATACTTATGTTTAATCCAACTAACCTTGAGGAAGTTATTGTGCAAGCTATCCATTTGGAAACAAGCTCAAGGAATAGCCATGACAATCTATTAATGGACTCCAATAAACACAAAGGGAGCAAGAAAGGGAAGGAGAAAATGTAGTGGGAATCTACTATAAAGAAAGAGGAGGATAAGCCTTATTGCTCACACTACTAGAAGATAGGGCACGAAGATGCAAGATGTTGGAAACTACATCCTGATCAGAAGCCAAAGTGGTTCAAGGATCGAAAGGGTAAGTAGAAGACCACAACTATTGTGCAGGATCTCGGATCAAGTTTTGATGATGAAACCAAGATTTTAGTTGTGGGTATCAAAGGTAATACTCCTATTGGTAGTACTAGTTCTCATGCTTCTTCTCTAAGTTGTAATAAAGTACCTATTGAAAGTAAAAGAAATGACTTGTTTTATATAAGGGCTATTGCTAAATAAACTAAGATTGATACACTAATAGATAGTGGGTCACAAGTTAATCTAATCTTAGAACAGGTTGTTAAGAAATTGGGATTAAAAAAAACTCCTCATCCTAGACTCTATCTATTGGGTTGGGTGCATGATAATGCTCGGCTGCATGTGTTAAGGCAATGTAAACTCCGATTTGCAATCACATCCAAGTTTGTAGATGAGGTAGAGTTAGATGTAATTGCACTTGAAATTTGTGGGATGGTTCTAGGCAGTCCTTATTTGTATGACAAAAAATCCATTTTCTACACGGAACCTAATATGTTTCATTTGTTTAAAGATGGAATTGAATTCAGTGTTAGAGCTCATCACATGAAGAATGAAAAATCTATTGTAAACATAAGGCATTTGAAGATGATTGTAAATGCAAGCAATACTTTAACTCTTATGTCTATAACAGCTAGTGACACTAACCATGGTGATTCTAATCATGATAAGGTGTCACAGATAGCTCAATGTGAGGATCAGTTGCAAGCATAGTCAGGCATTCAATGAGAGGTGGTAAAAGAGGGTTTGAATGTTTCATTTTCTAATAATGTTCTTGTTTAGGAGATTCAAAATGTTGAGACTATTTCCTTCACATCAGTGTATTTAGTATTGTTGCTTGCTATTTTTCTAGTTATTTCTATGTAGATGATGGATGTGATAGTGAATATTGATGAACATGTAGTTGATTGTATCAAAAAATCTATCTCATATTTCTTTTTTTTGTGATGTTGAAAATTATAGCAAGAAGGAAAAATTATATAGGGCAAGTGGGGTGACATTTCCCTAGCTCAAATTGTACATAAAATAGACCTTTTGGACATCCAAAAGCTTCTTAATGGGGAGGAATGATCTAGGTGGATCTAGAAAACCTAAAAATTTCATAGTCTTAGAATCTCATGAAACTAGCATCATCATGCAGAGTTCACCGACATGGTCCTAATGCAACTTGAACGAGCTCAAAAGGATTATGTATACAAATGTTATGTATAGTCAAAGGTCTGGTCAAATAAGTGAATCAGGGGGCTAGGTAAAAGGCAGAAAATTGATTGTCTCAAAATGAGATAAAAATGACACCAAGTTGTAGTGCTCATTTCCATGATTCCAATGCCATTCGTTTTGCAAAAAATAAAGATCATACATGCAAGTTACGGCCAGTCAAAGCTTGTAAAAGGAAGGTTGACTAATGACATCAACATAGTGATGTGGCATGTACAGTCAACAAACATGATGACGTGGAAAAATCTGAGTGAGACACATGGCAGCTAACAAGGATGTTGATGTGGCAAGTTCATGATCAATCATGAGTTGACAAGTGGCATCTCTAGATGAATCACCAATTGACACATGGCACTCCTCCGACCAATCGCATGTTGACACGTGGCACCCCTTTATCTCCTCAATTCAGGTTGGTTTGAGATAGTTTTATTTACTAAAAGACTTGGTATAGGATTTGAACCCATGACACTTCATTCACCACTACTCCCACCTACCAATCTGCCTAGCATCTCACTTCAACATGTACTGGACACCGACAAATTTTGATTAAGAACAATTTGAAATTGTGTTCTAAAAACATGAGGTAGGGTTTTAACCTCCAACCCCGCCACTCCTAAAATTGTGCACAATGAGCACACTATTTATGGTGTTGAGTATTTAGCATGTGTTAGTTTGTTTTAAACAAGGTTTAGAAGCCAAATCTCCCATGATTTAAACATTTAACCCCCTTAAAATAAATTAACAACCTTTAAATCTCTCAAAACCTGATAAAATGAGATATTTAAGGGCTTAAATAATCTTTTGAAATGATAATTAAAGATTATTGAGGAATTTAGAATATTTCAAGGATTATCTTATAAGGCTCAAATTATAAGAGCCATTATTTTTAAAAAGGGGTTAGGATTACTTGAATGGATTAGGAATTATTTCAAATATATTTTAAGGGTATTTTGAAATATTTTGGATGTAAATGGGAGATATTGGAGATATGGGTATATTTAAAAAATAATATGGTTTTATCCTATATTAGCAAATAAATTGGTATATAAAGGGGATGTTTTGGCTTGGGAATTAAGCAAGTTTATTTTCAATAGAGGATTATGATGAGAGTCTGTCTTGGGTAGAGCCTGAAGATTGGAACTGAGTAGGGTCATCTAGTTGTTGGAACAAAGGAATCTATCTGATCTGACTTGAATTAAGCCCTCCCCAAGATGCCGATTGGTCCAAGTAAAAGCTTGGCCTGACAAATCAATGTCAATTAGGTCAATAGAACTCAGAAAGTTCACCAAATCAGCCATGCTATCAGAATAATCCACTAGATCACCACTTTTCTCTGAAGGATATAAGGGGGAGTTGAAATCCCCAACCACTAGCCAGCGAGACCCCTTATTATTTTTAACCCAGTCCAAGAGATCTTGACATAATGCATTTCTAACATTTCTTTGGTTGGGAGCATAGACATTGATAAGCGACCAAGACCCACCCGAGTAATAAAATGAGACTCCCACACTACTCCTGCAATGCAATAGTTTAGAGCCATTAATTCTAGAGGGGTTCCATAACACATTAAGACCTCTCGAAACCCCCTCAACATCACTATAGGAGTAAAGGGAACTTGGCCATAAATACTTAGCAATATTATCAAAATTTTCTCTCTTCATTTTGGTTTCTTGTAAAAGTAAAAAATCAATTTTATGTTCTAACACATAGTTCTTCAGTGTAAGCTATTTATGAGAGATGTTCAACCCTCACACATTTGAGGACATGACCTTCATTTTTTACTCTTCTTGGAGGACACTTCCAATACCCTCTATTTACCAATGGCTATGTCATTTGTTGTCTCTCTCAACCTAGTTTGTCAATGGCTAGGCCTTCCCAGTTTGGAGTCTTCTCCCACACTCGCCTTCTTCATTCTTCCTCTTTTCTTTGGGGTTAACTAGATTTACTCTTCTACAAATTTCTCATGGTTCAAACCCGTCGAATTAAAAATTTTATCCTCTATAACTCTAGTAACCACTTCCTCCTAAATTTCACCCTCTTCGCGCATAGTCTCACTAGTCCGTGCAGAAACAGATCCCACCTCCAATAGGGAGCCACCTAAAATCATCCCCCACAAGAGCCTGGTTAGAGGATAAAGCAGCAATATCCAAAATATTATCAATGACCAACTTCTCAGCTAGAGTAGGAACATAAAGGCTCAAATCCAAATCCATAATTGAAATCTCCATCCCACTAGGAGGATCCTTAAAGATCAGGGGTTCAACCAAAACTAGCAAGGCAGACTTGGCTAGAGAGTCAACATCCTTCAGAACATCATTTCCCAAAGAAAGGTGAGCATTAGTAGTAGAGTCCCCCAAGTTAGGCTCCCAATTAAAAGAAGATTTGCAATCAGAGATAAGGTGGATAGGTTTAGTACACTTCTGACAGTAAATGACATCATTCTCATAGTAGACTGGTTGAACCCAGGTACCAAACTTAGAGGATAACTTCAAAGAGTTAGGAAGTGTCTTATTCACACCAATATTAACACAAAAGCGGGCAAACACTAACCTGTATTTGGACCCAGTAATGGAATCTGAAGTAATAAATTATCCCAAGGAATCCCCAATGATTTTGAACATGGATTCATCCCAATATTCCAAGGGAAACCCAAGCAGGCAAACCCAGACTGACACTGATTTATTTAGATCCACAATAGGCTCAAAACCCGGCTTCTAGTGGGATAAGGAAAAATTGTGCTTCCCATACACCCAAGGCCCAGAAGAGAGGAATACAACTAAGTCATCTGAAGCCATGAATTTGAAAAGGAAGAGACCACCTGCCATTGCACCATTACACAAATGTACACACTTCCTTTGAGGTGCCATTTGGCAGCAACCCATCTTTGGACCATATGTATCCACATAGGGTCATAAGGAAGGAAAATGATCCAAAACCACGTTCTCCATTTAGGAAAGAATTCTATCACTGATTGTATCAGAGATAGTGAAATCCATTCTTGTGAAAATGGCTTCCTCTTTAGTTCAAGGTGAGGGGCTCTTAGTATTATATTAACCATTGGTGAACACATCCTTCCAACCTTTAACCTCTAGAAGGACCTCGATCGCCAAGACCTCCACACCAGACAAGACAAAAATCACGGGTGACCTGGTTTGACCCAAAATCAAAGGATTAGACGCTCTAGGAGTGGCTTCCGAGGGACAGGAGTCTGCATGTGAGAGGGTAAGACTTGGGTCAAGAGGGGATAGAGGTAGACTGTGGAGTACCCCTAGTGCAGAATCTACCATGCGCATAGGTTGTTCAAACATAGAAAAAGGATAGAGGAGTGAGAATTTTTTTAAAGATGTTTGTTAACTTGTAACCATACACGATTGTTAGTGACACTTAAGTTTGGAAGATATGCAATATTTTTTATCATTATAAGTTAGAAACAATATCTTTCAAGTGTATTATGTATAAGATAACTCTTCTACAATCTCTTTTCTTAAAAAAAAAAAAGATAATATTTAAGAGAGGTTCTTAGAAAGATACATTAAGGTAAGCATAATATCAAACTATTTCCAATTGTGCAACTTGTCCAATTTTCCTTTGGGGCGTCCCTTTCCTCACCTACTCTATGCTTGTAAAATTTAAAATCACTCATTTCTTTCTATTTTATTCCAATTTTTATTTCTTGAGTTCCTTATTTTAATTTATACTCTTAGACTCATGAAATTCCCTATCTTATTCAAATCATTTATTTTTTATTTTCAAGTATTTGCTTCATTTTTCCATGCTCATGTTTTCTTTCATTCAAGTTTGATGCCTTTTTATTTTCTTAAGGGATTTATCCTTTGTATTTTTGAATTTATTTGAAATTGAGATTATATTAAAATATTTTTCTCTCAACCTATCACATCTAGATTTCACTCTTCAAAATATGTGGAACCACTAGAAGCCTTATTCATCCTATTTTCTAAAATATTTTTGAAATGTCCCATACTAAATTTAGGGTAAATTATTTTAATAGATTCAAAATATTTAAATAGGGACCATACAAACCATAAATTTCTCCAATATTTACCTAGATCATTAAATCAAAAATATGTAAGAAATAGAATGGACACTACAAACACTAAATTATAAAACTCTAACCTAAACTGTTTGAATAGTAAACCTAGAATTTATGCATTTCACTCACATGAATATCATAAGGACTAAATTATTAGATATTTCTCTAAATATCATTAAGAAAAATTAAGATTATGACTCATTTGGTCCCTTTTCATAATGATCCTCTCCATTCTTTCATTTACAATGAAAACTCAAATCTCAAACTAGACTCATAGTGGAAGATAAATAGACAATAGTATTTCTATTAAGTATTCCTATGATGCCCTTACAAAATTTTGTGATCATAGCTAAAACATATTACATATGACATTTACATTACTAATAAACCTCAAGTATAAGGGAGCTTTGATTATCGATTACCTAATAAAAAATAGATTTTTTTTAACATTATAATATCTAATTATCACTATTATGATAACTACAATACAAAAAATTACACTCATGACAATTGTGAGTGTTGTGAAAATTCACTATTACTATTATAAATCACCATGAAAACTCAAATGTAGCCTCTATGTAACTCTTCTCTATCAATCAAAAGAATTTTTCTATCTAATGTCAGATCTATGGGGTTTTCATTAGTCAACCTCCTCAAATCCATGGGTTGTCATCCTTAGATTTGGATGCTAGAACAAGAAGTACTCATGGTGATTTTTTATTAGGTTATTCTTGGTTTTTTCAAAGATGCCCTCTTCCAACCATCTCTACAATGTTAACACACCCGAAAAGATAATAAAAAATTCACAATGGTATCAACTAGGTTTACTATGCATGCATGGATTCTTGTACCAATTGACTTTTTTCCTTCACATCAAGCTATTAATGGTGTCCTCATATGGGAAAAATAACTTTGAAGGTTTGGAAGAGGGTCCCCTACAACTTACAACTTTCCTTAGAAAGTATTGTGAGGAGTCCCTTTGGGTTAAAAAATCCTAATCACCATATTAATGGTATTCATTTTCTCCCTCATGCATGCCCTACTAGATGTCCACATGGTTTGGCCTCAAGTGTATGTGGATGAATTTCAATGCCAAATGGAATCTCATGGTGAGGTACATTGGAACTCTATGCATTAATGATATTCTTGATGTGCAAAGTGGTAAGTAGAGACAGAAAATACAAATGGAAAGAGGGTAAAACTATGAAACTATGCCACTGTCATGTCCCCTTTTCTAAAAATAGAATTTACTATTTTTAGAAAACCCGATTTCCTAAGTAGTAATTCAGGACCTACGGATGAATCAAGAAAGTTGGGTTTTTAAAATGAATTAATTAAACTATTATTTAATAATATTTATAAATTATTATTATTGGTCCAAGTTGGGCATGGGTTTTTGGATGGAACAAGTAACATAAAATTTTGGCTTTTAATGTTGCAAGAGAGGGGCTGACACTTGGCAATTTACATGGAACATCTTTATGACAAGAGTTACATTTGAGGCATGCAATATTCCCTATATGTGGTGTTGGATTTTGAGTGCCCAAGTTGGTGTTGAAGTGGTTTTGTATATTATTTCTTGTCTCCAAAGTTTCATTTCATTCTATGCATTGTTTGTCTCATAGGTTGTGACTATTCTTAAGAGGTTGGTAAAGTGATTCAAAGGATGAATCTCTGATGAGTCTACCTATTAGTCCATTTCCTGATGTTTTTATGCATGCTTTCAAACATTATCAGACAATCCTTTTAGAAATTCACCTATGATATGCTACCTTTTTATGCTTATTATACAACCTTGGACCTAAATTATAGTAATGGAAATATGGTTATAATATAGTAGCATTGCATGATTTATATGTGAATATGAATGAAATGTGGATAAAATTATAAGTTTAATCATGGTAGTTAGCTTTGTGTATATGTTTTTTGGATTAACCTCTTGCAGCCCAAGAAGGCACTGTAGCTCGCAACAACTAGAAGTTATAGCTCACAACAAAAGGAGGACTTGGATAGCGAAATATGGGAAGTTCCAAATCAAGTTGTGTGTAATAACTACCACGTGGAGGAAACTAATCGATTTATTTGTGCATTATTCTGAAAATTAATAAGGTGTTGAAGAAGAAGAATTCTTTTGTTAATAAGATTCTCGATGACTGTTTGTGTGTTCCAAATGCAAATCTGTTTTGTAGAGTCTTAATTCTATTAGAACTCTTGTTTCTTTTTAGTTGCAGTTTGAATAATTCAATCTTAATTACATACTTTGATATCTAGGGAGTTGTAGTTAATGATTTCAGTTAGGAGTTGTATATAAAATAAACTCCCCTGTGCTTGTATATAGCTAGTGGTAGAGTTTTTAGATAGTTGGTTGATTTAGTATTTTGTTATCAGTTACTTCTCAGTTTTTAGTTATCATCTACAGACATGTTCATTACTCAAAAATATTTTTCTTGAATATGATCTTGAGCAATATTTTATGTAACCTTTTGAAATGCGTAATGAATAAAGTTCAAGTTCCTATGGATGCATAGAATTTGAGATTTAGATTTGATTTAAGTTAAGTGAAGACAACCACTTGAGTAGGCCACTCAAGATAATTGTTCTTCACTACATTTATAGTTGTTTTACTTCTATTTAGTAGTTATTTCAGTTTATCATTATTTCATAAATCACATGTACATTAGAATAAATTCTCATATGGTGATTGTCAATAATAATTATTCACGTGCATAAATGCATTCAATAGGCTTGTAGTACTCTAGAGGATAGATTAAGTTCAATTACTAGTTTTGATCAGCTTTGAGTTAGTTCATTAATTGTTTATTAGCATCAATTCAGATACAGATTATGTTGTAGGCACCCGTAGCCATTAGCACCAATTTAATTCTTTCATTGTTTTATATTTCTATAATTTTATAGCAAGTATAATATATTTAATAGGATAATCTAGGTAACCTCAATTCTTTGGAGGAACATATAGTCCAGCACCATCACAACTTTACAAACCTTGGTTGACAATTTAATGAAGTCTTTACAATATTGAGGGGATTGTTTAGCTATTCATTCCTCTAAATTGTGTGATTTCTACCAATTTTACAAGATACTAGTTTAGACTACATTTTTTGTGCCATTGTCGGGGATGGTGCTGACTTATTTTCCAAGCTTTCATAGTTTACACTTTGTTTCTTGCATTAGAACTATTAGAATTAATCTTTTTCAACATACTAGAAGGTTACACTAGAACACTGAGCAAGATCGCTACTATACAAAGCTGTATTCATTGTATGTGAAGGCAAAGATACTCTTTGGGTAGATTCCTCCCCTCTACACACCAAGAAGGCATAATAGAAATTAGTGACTCTAGTACTCAAAGAAAGGGTAATACTGAAGAAGAAACTTCCCTATTAGCAACATCTTCTACACCTACAAAGGGGACATACTGAACTATGGGTGATGCAGTGGATGATCATAAACATGAAACTTTTGAGTTCCCAATCACCAACCAAGAAAGGGCTACTGTGCTGAAGAATATCCCTCCTTTAACATTACCAGTCTTTTATGGGTTGGTGACCAAAGACCCAAACACATATTCTTGTTTGAATTTGATTTCCTATGTTGGAGCTATGACTATACCTTTGATGCTCATAGGCTAAAGCTCTTCCCTACCACTCTAAAAGATGCAACCCTAAGATGGTTTATGGGATTAGGCAAGGATGTTTTTCCTGATTGGGATACCATGAAAACATTGTTCTTGTAGAAGTACCATGACTATTGTAGAGGACTTGATAGGAGGAGAGATGACATTTTTAGAATGTCACAAAAGGAGGATGAGCCATTAGTATACTATGTGGAGAGATTTCATTTTTCCTTGAAGAAAAATCCATAAATTAAGTTATCCAGGAAGAATCCCTCAAGTTAGTATTTTTTAGAGGAGTCAATGAGGACTGTATGGATGCCCTCAATATTATTGGGCAAGGGGATATCTCTCAAATGCCATTTGAAGACATTTGTAAGGTCTACATAAATTACTCTAGGACCTTTACTAAGAGTCCAAGAGTAGATATGACATCCACCATTGACAAATCATCCACTAGGGTTTCAAAGATAGAGTTAAGTAATTTTTTGTACAACATAAACAAGGACATTATTAGTCATCTTGCCACTCAGTTTGACACTCTCCATATAAAGGAGAAGCAAGAGGAAGCTGAAGCAATGCTTATAGAATATTGCCTTAGCTGTAGGCAAAGGAAAGCAAACTGTAAATGTAAATGTGAGCTCAAACTCCAATCCTAAACTACACACTTTGTTTCTAGAAATCTAAGTTTTTTGTAGTTTCATCCTTAAAGTCTAAAACAAGGGATATTGTTCCATTTCTTCTCGCCTATGGAAATAACCAAGGAGTTGTTCATTGCTTGTTTTAGTCACAGTGTTGAGGGTATGACATAGCTAGTCTTCCACTTGTATCACTATGCTTAGTGCATTGGTAAGCATGTTAGGTGTGTATTATGTTATGCCATAACACCTTGTAGATTTAGAGGTACAATGTGACATGTTTGGTGTCACATTTGTATTAGAAAAATATTATTCATCTAATTTTTCCCATTGATGTGTTAGGTGAAAGCTTAGGGCATTATAACTTGACTTATGGATAAGGAAATCTAGAACTTCAATGCTAGCACAATAGACTTAGATGTGCTTCCTAGAACTATATTGTTTTCCATATCTTTGATATACATTAGATAGACATAATTTATAAATATCAGTAATTAATTTTTGTATACGACAAACTCGTGCTATTATGATTAAAATATTCCACTTAAACTTTTTTTATTATAACATTAATCAGAATTCATAATGCAACAATTAAAAAGTATCACACTCGGTTATAATCTCCAATTTATCCATTTCATTTAGTTCATTTTAAACTTTTATATATATATTTATATCTTATCGATTGATATTTCTAAGGTATGTTTTACTGCGTGGAGGAGAAAAATTGCGTACTATGTTGTTCATCGAAGATTTTTCTTTCTCCTCGAAAGGTCTACTTCCAGTGAATAGTGAAAATCCACTTCACGAGAAAAAGACTTTGGAGTAGCGAGGTCCACATATTTCAAATTCTAAATTACAAAGCAGTTTGTGTGTTCTGCTTCACTCACTTCTATTCAACTCTGTCTATTCCATGGAAATCTAGAAATTTCTTGCCACAACAAACATAGACACAGTCTCCCTCTCTCTGTGTCTGAGTCATTAAGCACTACTCAATCTATCAATTCAAGTTTTTAACTTTAACAAACTTCTGAATGCTATATATCCTTTTCTCAATTTCCACCTTCCTTGGCACGGCAGCTTGACATGATCATCTCTGTCTATTCCAAGGAAACATAATACAAACGTAGTTCTAAATTTGCACGGCGATTTCATACTGTTCTGTTCTGGGGCATCGGCGCCATATGTTGATCTGCTTCACTCATTTCTTATCATCACATTATTCAACCTAAAGATTTGGACATCTTTCCTACTTCAATAGACTACAGTAAACCATGAAATCAATTTGTGAAATTGGGCTTAATTGATAAAGTGAAACTGATATATTGACAATCATTTTGGTTATAATAAATCATTTTGCATCAATTAATTTTTTTGTTGTGTATCTTGTGTCCGTGCCTTAGCTGTAACTGTAAATGTAAATGTGAGCTCAAACTCCAATCCTAAACTACACACTTTGTTTCTAGAAATCTAAGTTTTTTGTAGTTTCATCCTTAAAGTCTATATTGTTCCATTTCTTCTCGCCTATGGAAATAACCAAGGAGTTGTTCATTGCTTGTTTTAGTCACAGTGTTGAGGGTATGACATAGCTAGTCTTCCACTTGTATCACTATGCTTAGTGCATTGGTAAGCATGTTAGGTGTGTATTATGTTATGCCATAACACCTTGTAGATTTAGAGGTACAATGTGACATGTTTGGTGTCACATTTGTATTAGAAAAATATTATTCATCTAATTTTTCCCATTGATGTGTTAGGTGAAAGCTTAGGGCATTATAACTTGACTTATGGATAAGGAAATCTAGAACTTCAATGCTAGCACAATAGACTTAGATGTGCTTCCTAGAACTATATTGTTTTCCATATCTTTGATATACATTAGATAGACATAATTTATAAATATCAGTAATTAATTTTTGTATACGACAAACTCGTGCTATTATGATTAAAATATTCCACTTAAACTTTTTTTATTATAACATTAATCAGAATTCATAATGCAACAATTAAAAAGTATCACACTCGGTTATAATCTCCAATTTATCCATTTCATTTAGTTCATTTTAAACTTTTATATATATATTTATATCTTATCGATTGATATTTCTAAGGTATGTTTTACTGCGTGGAGGAGAAAAATTGCGTACTATGTTGTTCATCGAAGATTTTTCTTTCTCCTCGAAAGGTCTACTTCCAGTGAATAGTGAAAATCCACTTCACGAGAAAAAGACTTTGGAGTAGCGAGGTCCACATATTTCAAATTCTAAATTACAAAGCAGTTTGTGTGTTCTGCTTCACTCACTTCTATTCAACTCTGTCTATTCCATGGAAATCTAGAAATTTCTTGCCACAACAAACATAGACACAGTCTCCCTCTCTCTGTGTCTGAGTCATTAAGCACTACTCAATCTATCAATTCAAGTTTTTAACTTTAACAAACTTCTGAATGCTATATATCCTTTTCTCAATTTCCACCTTCCTTGGCACGGCAGCTTGACATGATCATCTCTGTCTATTCCAAGGAAACATAATACAAACGTAGTTCTAAATTTGCACGGCGATTTCATATGTTGTTTCTGCTTCACTCATTTCTTATCATCTGCCATTATTCAACCTAAAGATTTGGACATCACTCCTACTTCAATAGACTACAGTAAACCATGAAATCAATTTGTGAAATAATGTTCACACGCTTAATTGATAAAGTGAAACTGATATATTGACAATCATTTTGGTTATAATAAATCATTTTGCATCAAGTAAAATTAATTTTTTTGGTTGTGTTTATATTTATCTTGGAATTTTATTGTTTTTTCCGTCATGTAACAAGAATGGTTTTGGATTAGATTATTTTTACTTCTTTCATGTATTATACAAAACATATCTCGTGTATTTACTTTTATGTTAAGGTACTCTTTCCAATTAGCGACCCTTGTTGTCTAGGTGATTAGGTTTGCTTCTTTGAATGAAATTAAAATTGGATTCGGTTGCCATTATTTTCCCCTTTCTTGTAAGCCTCAAAAGCTAAAGTAAACTTTTGTTGGGATCTTTAATTTTATTTTTGTGCCTTCATTTTGGATTGGTTGAGTTGTTAATCTAGGTTCATTCACAAGTTTGGGAAAGTAATTTTTTAGTACTACATCCCTAGGTTCATTGTTAAGATATATTATTTATTTCCTTTTTCTTTTCATGTAAAATATGGATTCAAAATTAGGATTGAAGTCTTTACTATGATTACTCAAGATTATTCTCATTACATACTACATTCAAAATATAAATATGACAATTGAAGTTTTAAAAAATTAGTGAAGGATAATTAAAAAAATAATATTTAGAAACTAAAAGGAGATTTATAGGTCATACAACTATATAATCAAAGGAGGGAAGTGCACTGCACAAACATCCCACACTATATATATAGAAACAAGTTTGGGAAAGTGAAGTGCATTGTTAATATTTAGAAACAAGTTTGGGAAAGTAATTTTTTAGTACTACATCCCTAGGTTCATTGTTAAGATATATTATTTATTTCCTTTTTCTTTTCATGTAAAATATGGATTCAAAATTAGGATTGGAGTCTTTACTATGATTACTCAAGATTATTCTCATTACATACTACATTCAAAATATAAATATGACAATCGAAGTTTTAAAAAATTGGTGAAGGATAGTTAAAAAAATAATATTTAGAAACTAAAAGGAGATTTATAGGTCATACAACTATATAACCAAAGGAGGGAAGTGTACTGCACAAACATCCCACACTATATATATAGCCACGTACAATGTGCTTTAAGACTTCACAAGGTAGGAATAAAGCATAAAACTAACATAGGGAAACACATTGCAACAAATAAAGTTCAAAACACAAAAAGAAACAAAAACTAGCACTAGGAGTAGGAAAAAGGCTAAGGATAGGCTAAAATGATCATTGAACATGCTACACAACTTTGATACAAAAAAACCCAAGATATATTAGAATATTTATAAGGTATAAATTTTTTGATATTAAATTTTGTCTCCACTTTATTGGATTGATACCACTAAGTGATAAGATTTGATAATAAATAAAAAAATAAATATTGAAAATAATATCATATACAATGAAATAAAATATCTTAGAAAAGCATAAAATCTACAAATGTTAAAAATTACAAACATATATAGAAAAGAAAAATAGAGAAATCTTTTAGAATGAGAAGAATGTGAGAAATATATCATTTGACCTAGATAGAATAAACTATTACATATAAAGATAAGTAATGCATGTTTCAAGACCTAGCTTACTTTTCCACTGGGAATCATGAGAAGAGAATACATAATTTAAGGTCTAGTATGGTTTATTTCTAGGAATCATAAGAATCAATGAATCACTAGTACTAGCTTGCTTTGTTATCAGGTGATTTATATGTTTGATAAAATGTAGGAGCACTTGAACTACCATGATTTATTGCTTGGTGATCCAAGATATATAGTATTATTGAGATCAAAATTTCCCTCAATAAATGAGATTACCAACCAATCTCAATTACTCTACACTCAGTTTAACTAGCCAAGGTTTTTGTTTAACAATTAATCTACTACTAAGATTATGTCAGTTAATCCTTTAATAGTTTAACCATAAATAAATATTTTCTTATTAAATAAACAACTACAAAACATAAAGAATAAAATTGATACTAATTATAGAAAAAATGGCAAATAAAAATAAATGAATACAAAAATGGTAAAGGATGAAAAAGAAAAAATAAGACTAAAATATTTGACCTCATTGTGCCAAATGCTATTACTTTGTGTAGATTATAGTGCACATGTTGTAGTCCCATATGGAAATAAATCTCAAGGCATTGGTATATAGTGGAAAATTGAACACTCCATAGTGATCAATCACCATGCCCTTTCTTTAATTTGGAAAGCACATTAACAATGTGTATTTACACTTATGAATATAGATATATGTATATGTGCATGCGATTAGAATATGTGCCCTTTACATTTATGATTTACAAATATTTTAGTATAGTGTGAAGCAAAAGAACAAATTAAGAAATCCTTAGGATGTGTACCTCAAAAGTAAGAAAAAAATAGGATTTCCTTTTCCTTAAAATATAGGCAAGAAAAAGAAGAAAACACCACCATAAATAAAGAGAACTATAAAGGCACATGAAAAAGCATGAAAAATTAAAAGGAGGGCAAGATAGAGGTGATATTAATATAGTTAACATTGTTCATAATGAAAAGAGGAAGGTTTTTTTTTCTAAACCTCACAAGAAATAATCTTAGATGGAAGAAATGTGATATCCATTATATAAGAATAATTGTACAGTTGATTAGAGTACTATTTTAGGTGGCTTAGCAAAATATGAAGCATGAATTTTTTGTAAATCCTTTTCAAGCATGCCATAAGAAGAAGGTGAAGTTTGTATCAACTCCAAAGGAAATATATTATCTTGAGTATCCCAAAGCTACTCAACAAGATCATACTCTTTGATGTTATTAATATGAAGCTAATCAAACTTTTTACTTCAGTTTACTTAGGTAACACATATGATACTTGTCACTTTATGTCTCAATTCCTAAGATTAAAAAACATGTCATAATCTTATGTAATCCTATATTCACCTTGGCCTTTATAACTAAGGATTTTCCTTTGCAATTCATTCATTTAATTAATAAGTAAGTCATTATCATTGTGTCATTTGCATTCTTTGATAGAACATAATTATTCTCATAGATAATCTCTCTTGTACTTTTAAAAAAGTTCCTAGATCTTGGTTGTAACGCTCGTTGTGCAAACCCCAGAGAACAAACATTGCAAACATTTTTTTTTTTTTAAATAACATAAAGTAAACATGAATCAAAACATTAATTACATTTACATTGCACATTAACAACTAAGTGTTACATTCTTTGGGGCACACGAGGTCACATCGCAGCACAACTAAAATAAAAGTAATAGATAATTATTAAACAACTTGACCAATTTATATTACAATAATCATTAATAAAAGTACATCCATAAACCAAGAGTGAAAGTATCACTACATCCCATATTACAATCATATAGAATCTCATCCAATAATGTTACAAAGGATCCTAACTATTACATCATCGTATAAACATAAGATTACATGCTCTCAATAATGAGTTACAATACATTTCCCATACATGTGGGATGATACAAAGTACAATGATAATTGAATTACAAATGATCCACTGGAACAAACTCCAACTGAAGGAATGCTGCAAACAAAGAATGCTGATGGGGAACCCAATGGGTGCGAGCACGTTCCACCCAACCATGTGAATTATGAATAACTCACCCCCCGTGCTAAGAGGTGACAAGGAAGAGATCCCAACCATGAATGTCAAAACCGACTCCAAGAGAACAACCAAGTACAAACTCAAATACAAACTCAGAGATTACAATGACATAACCAACAACATTCACGAGTCAACATAATAAAATAAAGCTATGAAACTCATCACAATTAACCCAAGCACTAACAATTAAACAAGTCACCAAGGAACATTCATAAATCATTTTCACAAGAATCTGAATCAACAATAAGAGTACAAAACCAGAAGAACTGATACAACATCCAAAAGACATTTCCAGAAGAACTGATACAATCATTCAAAATACAATTCCAAATAAATCTGAAACAATAAATAGAACATGATTCCATATAAATCTGAAACAAAAATTCAGTACACAATTCCAGAGGCAACAAGAAACAAGGTAAATGGGTGTCTAGTGGAGAGTGTCATCGCATAGCTCTCATGGGATCTCCTGGCCGTTCCTCCAACTGAGGCGCCGACCCCCACGAAGAGCCACTCTCCCTATGACCCCTAACATAAATCAAAACCAGGCAAGGGTTGAACTCAACAGATAAAGCACATAACTCAAAACCAAGCCACGTGAGGCATAACTCATCTTACGATAATTCATAACAAAATTCAACAACCCGTACAACCCTTACATCACAAAACCAATAAGTTTCAACTCTAAAAGTGTAATCAAGATGAGGATAACATTCAAAATTAAACATGCCTCTGGAACAAGGGTTGCAAGACAACAGGGTTCCCACATGGACAACACTAAACGATAACATAACGTAAACGAAAACTCGAAATATATTTTGCAAGTTTGCACCATTAAATTTAACTCCATTCAACAATACGAATTAAGGCTAATTTTCTGTTTAAATTATTTGCTCAACATAACAAATGATAAAATAATACCTCATATATATATATATTATTTAACACTTTAAATAAAATACAAAAATTACATTTTAAAATATAATTATAATAATTATAATTACATTTTAAATAAGATAAATTATAATTATTATATTTAATAAATTAAATATACACCAATATATATATATATATAAACAAAAATTAAATTAAATCTCCATAAAGAAAAGGCCGTCGGCCTTTCTGACTACCCACAACAGTCTTATTGACTGTTGCGCGCAGCAGTCACTGCTGCGCACAGTAGTCATAAAGACTGTTGTGTGCAGAAGCCACGACAGGGGGTGAGGGACGAGGGTACGGCTTCGGTCGTCCCTTCAACCCTCCCTGCACATTTAAAATTTACAATTTAAATTTAAAACAAAACATAATTTGATTCCGAAAATTAAATTTCATTCTCTTCTATGAAAAATGCGATATGTACGGCCGACACACAGACAGATACCAACATAACTTAAAAATACTAATATATATATATATTACTTGTATATATATGTATAAATATAATAGAGTAAGATAAGAGGAACAAATAAATCCATTCATATATAAAAATATTTCCAAAAATACCAAATTCATTATTCTCAAAGAGGAAACCATTTTTCAAAAAATCCCATTAAATAGAAAGATTGATCTTTTCCACAGTGAAGAAATAGAGAGAAACTGAGCATATTAAAATGAAATTCGACAAAGTTTCTTTCTGTTTGTTTGCAGTAGAAAAGATTTCAGACTTCAAAAGAATTTTCATATAAAGAAAACCTAATTATTTATTTCTTTTCTTTTCTCAGAGAAATCATTTTTTTTTATCTAATTCTTAGAAAGATTTTCTTCTACAAGCAAGGTTTGATTCAAACACATTTCTATTCTTTTACAGATTCAAAAATAATCAAGAGGAGAGGGTGGAACCTGGAGTCCTGGGCTCTCGAGAATCTGATGAAGCTTGTTTGATCCCGATGGCCTCTGCGCAGAGCTTCTCGTTCCTGCCTCGAAATCTCCCCTCCAGAATACCGTGCTCGAATTCGAATCTCAACCTTTATTCAGAAGACTCTCTCCAAAATATTTCAAGCAAAAGAATGGGAATATCTTTTCCGAAACTTCAGAAGATTCAAAAATACATAACCATTATCTTGTGCAACTCTATCTCAATAATCCTCTCCGAAAAAAAAACCTCAAAAGTTTCAATTAAATAAAAGATATTACCAATTTCTTCCAAAAGCTCTCAAAAATCCACAATAAAATAAATTATATCTTTGAAAGCAAGCTTTTCAGTCAAATCTCAATTCTCATTCGTTCACACAACTTTCTCCATTCTTTTATTTATTTATTTTTCTATTCTTCAATACTTTTTGTTTTAAATCAGCTTTTGCAAGCTTTACTTGCTTTGCACATAATTTGATTTATTTAATTTATTTATTTTATAATTATCTTCAACAAGATAATTTAATTAAATTAACAAAACACAATTTAATATTTAATTAGCATATAATAAAATACATGACTTTTAAACTAAAACTTTTAAATATTTAAATACAATTTAATCTAACATTATACTAAACAATTATTACCATCATTTAATTGAATCAGTCACAACTTATAAAATACCAACATGAATAACATACGACAAGACACTCACACGAACACAATAATAATTGCAGAAAGGACAATTACAAGAACACACAATACCATTCAATCGGGATGGTTTGACAACATGGGACGGGATGACTTCCAAGTCATCTCTGTTTCAACATTATGCCGTTGGGTTATTGGTGCTCACCCTATCCTGCCGAAGCAGGTGGAATCAAGACTATGTACCTGCAATCCCTGCATACAAACGAAGTCGTGTACATGTGCATACGTATATAAAATCAAAGCATTGTATTGTGAGAAGGAATCGCAGCATAGCAGGGCACCCACGAACAAGTGGTGCTACACTGTCCTTCATCACATCTATCCAAACAATATAATATAACCGATAAATTAATCATTTCTAAACTAACAAATCATATCATAACATAATTTACTAAATTAATGCATCGCAATGTTACTGAAATCAAACTAATACCACCAACCACAATATCATATCAATAACCATGTCCTCAAATGTATAGGCATAAACAACAAGGTCTACTAACCAAACCAAACAATAACAGTCTCATCACAATATCAAAGTACCAAATCAAAACATAGAAAAATAAATCTAAATAGTACCAGAGGGTATTACTTGTTGGAAGTAAGCTTGCTTTGCAACATTGATATTGGTTTTATGATGGAGGGTATGATACTTGTCACTTTATGTCTCGATTCTTAAGATTAAAAAACATGTCATAATCTTATGTAATTCTATATTCACATTGGCCTTTATAAATAAGGATTTTCCTTTGCAATTCATTCATTTAATCAATAAGCAACTCATTATCATTGTGTCATTTGCATCCTTTGATAGAACATAATTATTCTCTCATAGATAATCTCTCTTGTACTTTTTATAAAAGTTCCTAGATCTTGGTTTGCTACAATCTTTAGCCAAATCTTGCATGATGTAGAGAATTCTATACTAACTCTTACATGGTATCAAAGCTTCTGGAATTTCTTCTTTATCTTCATAGGATATATCTTTGTCTTTGAATTATGTTTTAGAATCATCTCTACTAGATTCTAGATTGTCATCTTCATTAGTGTAGCCTAGAATTCCTAATTTGATTTTGATAACTTTTGGCATCGACATGGAGACAGTTGAGCAGAATTCATATACATCACACACCATCCTTCTTCTCTCATCTTCCTTTCAAGAATGAGAATAAATATTACATAAATTCTTGGTTACTTTTCTTTTTAATGGGAGCAATATTGTTCAACAATATTGGATCATCTTCAACATTCATTGTCGAGCATCTATGATCATTGTAGGAGACTCTAACTTGAGTGGTCTTCTTAGTTACTTTTATTCTTATCTCTTATGGTGGGATTTTTTCTTGCATGGGGTTTTATTCTTCTTATTCTTCATTAGGATCATTTTTTCTCTTTTGGGGAGGAGTTTTGTCCCACTAAGTTTTCTCCTTTTCTTCATTTGTGATATATTGCATTTGTGCATGGGTACCTAACATGCTCTAGTAGCTGAGACCCATCATCATCATCTTTATATCATTTTAATCTGTCTAGTTCCCCCTAAGTTACACTTAAGGGGAGTTGTTGGTGTACAAAAGGGGTGTTTTACCTAGCTAGTTCATCACCTGGGTCATAATGACACTTGTTAGTTAAGTTTACTTAGGTTACATATATGATGTACTTATCACTTTATGTCTCATGTCATAAGATTAGGACACACATCATAATATTATGTAATCTTATGTTCACCTTGGCCTATATAATTGAGACATTCCTTTTGTAAGTCATTCATTCAAATTATAATTAAGTCATTATCATTGTATCATTTACATCCTTTCATTGAATAGAATTATTCTTCATATTTAATCAAGTTCTTGTGCTTTCATAGAAGTTCCTAGATCTTCGGTTGCTATAATCTTTAGCAAAATCTTGCATGGTGTAGAGAATTCTGTACCAAATCTTACATGGTGGACTTATTAGGCATCACCAAAGTGGGTTCAATAAGTTTTCATAAAAAATGCATTAATAAGGAGACTTTTAGTGTTATGAATATAAGGTTTTGAAGAAGAAATTGAATGTGTTTGTTCAATATATGTTCATATATCATTTGACATGGTATGTGAGTCAAGATCTGATGATACCTCATCACCAATGGGGAGAACATTAGTATGAAGAGTAGGGAAGGTGATGTCAAGAAAATAGTCAATATTGTCATCATGAACATTCTAAATTATACTTAGAAAGGAGAGGATATTCCATTAAAGAAATAAGATAATTAGAGAAAGAAAAGGATTTTAAATCATGATATGAATGATTAAAGAGATAAGGCTCTTTATCAATACGAGAAAAAATATTCATTGAAGAGATGATTTTCATAAAATAGGATAAACCCATAATACTAGTTTACAATTTTGATGATGAAGGAAAATTGTAAAAATGCTCCCAAAATAAAATAAAAAATTGATTTTTAAGGGGTTTGTACAAACTAGGGCATTTGCACGAACCCATAAAAGGGTTCGCTAGGACCCCTAGTTTTAGCAAACTCCCCTTTACATGTTGTGGGCGCTCAAACCATATTATGACACATTATTTTTAGAAAGAAAATGGAAAATTCAAAAATAACGGGGATTCGATCAAACCCCCCTTCACTCGAAAGGGTCAAGGGGCGTTTGCTCGAAGAGGGGTTCAAGCGAACCCCCACTTTTGTCCCTTCTCCCCCTCATCCACCAAATTTCTACAAATTTTTTCCCTTCGAAGCTCAAGTTGAGGATGGAAAAAAAGGAGATTTCACAGATCCAATTGGATGATGGTAGTCCTCGGAATGAGCTATCCATTGAATATAATTTTAATATGTTTTGGTTTTAATTTTTCTTTTTTTAACTTGATTAAATATAGGTTTTTCACCAAAAATCAAGCACTATGTTCTGTACATGTGGAAAAATAATAGATTATAAAAAAATTGAAAAATATCAATGCACTAGATATTGATGTCCCTATCCATAAAAAAAAATTGAATTTCGATACATACAAAAAAAATTATACTTTAGCCAGTAAATCATGCCTAAATTGTAACTGGTTTGACTTTGAAGCTTAATTAAGAAAAAAACATTCAATGAAATGCTATGAAACCAATTACATGCACTAGATATCATAGTTATGAATCTAAATTAAAAAAAATAAAAAATTATCCTTCATAGAAAAAAATTATGTGTTAGCCAATGACACTAGTCTTTAAAAATGGTGTTTATTGTTAAAAACTAGATTTCAAATGAGACGGAAAAAGAAGTGCAATGTGATTCCAATTTTTTTTAAAATATATATTTGTAATCTACAAACAAAATTTCACAAATCACTAGTTTGCATCATCTTCAAATTCTTCACGGTTTAGCTACTATAGGTGTTTGAAAGTGAAGATTTAGTTAAAAAAATTAGTTTAATGCCCATTTTGGCCAAAAATTGTAAACTAGTATTGTGGGATCACCCTATAAGATAAAAAATCATGGGTATTGGAGACATGATAACATCAAAAAAGAGAATAAAAGAGGCGAGTTAGATATGTTAGCCAAAGTAAATTATATTTATTAGGTTTAGGATTATAGAAAGAGGTATGTAATAGTGCCTTAAAATTTGAGGAGAGGAAAAATTGAATTTGGATGGCCAGCCAAACAATTATAATTCTCAACCATCACACTATGTCATTAAAGGTGAAACCATCAAGTCTCAACATTTAATATGTACGAACATGTTTAAAAAATTATATACCCTCTATATTCAATGAACTTATGTTTTAAAATGACCTTGATGATGACTTTAAATTTAATTGATAGAATAAATAATTGAACTTTTTGGTGCACATACTTGTGAGTAATGACCATGTCTTGGATTTTAGCCTTAAAATATATTAAAAAAATTGAAACAAAAGATGAACTTTCAAATCCATGATCTACTCTAGAGAACAAAATCATAGATGCAATTTAATCCAAGAGACATTATTTAAAAAAATAAATCATGGATGTTTTGAACATAATGATATGAAATACACAATGAACACTTGAAAGTAACTAAAATTATGTGCTAAAATAAATTAACATAACATTTAAAATTTATTAATTTAATACAAAATTAAACATAAAATAATTTTTTAATTTAAAAAATTAAAATATATAAATATAATTATTAAAAAATAACTCAAAAAAGTTAATTTTTATTCTATTATATTATATAAAAAGCATTATAAATTAAAATTATTACAAATATAAACTCACTTTCCCTTCCTCATTACTCACTCTTCTCCCCATTATTCAAATCTATCCATTCAACTTTCGGTAGGCACATTTGCATTTCTCTTCCTTTTTTTTTATTCTTGTTTAATTTGAATTATTCTAATCTCTAATCAAAATTGTTGTTGTTGGAGATCAAATAATCTGAAATTTTGCTATGGATTGGTCCTTTGATGTCATTTGTTTTTTACTTGCATTTACATGATATTTCCAGATGACAACTTGCAATATCAGATGCCTCCCTCATGAAAGAGATGGTCTTCTTTCATTCAAGAATAAATTACATACTACACTTCTATTGCATTCATGATAGGGCTTTAATTGTTGTGAATGGAGGGAAGTGGAATGTAGCTTCCACACCTCACATGTTGTCAAACTCCATCTTGCCAATCACCTATAGAAATGGGAATATTATTACTAGTTTGGCAAGAGAAATGGTAAACTTGTTGAAGATTTGTTCCAATTAAAATGGCTGCAACATTTAGAACTAAGTTTCAAGTATTGGAGTGGTGTTCTACCCAAAGGTATTTTTTATGAAGTGATCTTTCATGCTTTCTAATTTAAGTTTTCCCTTGCAATTTGAGTAGTTTTTTCTGGTTGTTTAACATGTAGGTCTATCTGCCCTCCATGAATTGAGACATCTAGATTTGAGCTTCAACTATTGTTATGGTGAAATACCAAAGATGTTTGGCTCCTTGCACAATTTATCCTATCTCAACTTGTGCCAGAACAAGTTCAATGGTACAATTCCCAAAGGCATTTTTTTCAAACAATCTGTCATGTTTTCTGATTTAAGCTTTCCCTTACAATAATTTGAGTAGTTTTCATTATTGTTTAACATGTAGGTCTATTTTCCCTATAAGAATTGAGACATCTATATTTGAGCTTCAATGATTTTGAAGGTGAAATACCCAAGCAATTTTCCTCCTTGTGCAACTTAGCTTATCTCAACTTGTCCAGGGCCGGGTTCAATGGTACAATTCCCTACCAATTGGGGAATCTCTCTCAGCTAGAATTTTTGGACCTATCTGTTGCACATGTGTATGATTTTGGAATATATGTTGAAGTTTATGGGGAAATATATAGTCCTAGTTTATTGTGGAAAGAAAATATGCAGAAATTAAAATACTTGTCCCTTAGCGGGGTAGTGTTGAATATGACAGGAAAGCAATTGGAAGAACCCCTTTTCCATCTCCACAATCTCCAACACCTCCACCTTTTAGACTACATGGTTTCAGGGCACATTCCCAATGCTATACAAAACCTCACCTTCCTCTCCCACCTCCACCTGGCTTCCAATGACTTTGACAGGTTAGTGCCTTTGTGGTTAGGAAATATGACTAGGCTAGTTTCACTTTGGTTGTACGACTGTCCATTATTAAGTGGTTCATTTCCCCTAAGTCTCCCTCGTCTGCCTACTCTAAAAGAGCTCATATTTGGGGGGAACCTAGAGTGAGTGGAAATCTAAGTCAAATGTTATGTGTAGAATGGTCTCAGCTCACCATATTTATTCTTTTAGGCTCTAATATTATAGGAAGTATGCCACCTTGTATTGCAAATATTTCCTCCCTCATTTATTTAAAGTTGACAGATATGGGAAAGACGGAAGGTCCTATTCCTTTGTCTATTGGCAATCTCCCTTCCCTATAAAAATTGATTCTTTATAACAATTCATTCAATGGGGAGATTCCACCGTCACTCGGTCAAATTTCATCTTTGATTACTTTATAGTTCTCTTACACTATGTTGAGTGGAAATATACCGTCTGAGTTGGGTAATCTTTCCTCTTTGGTGGGACTGTATCTTTCTTCCAATTTCTTGAGTGGAAATATACCTTCTGAGTTGGGTAATCTTTCTTCTTTGGTGGAAATTTATCTTGATTCCAATTTCTTGAGCCAGCTTGGTAATATACCTTCTCAAATAGGGGAATTATCAACTCTAAAATATCTTTATCTTAAGGACAATCAATTAAATGGTAGCATTCACATTTCATTTGGAATCCTTACTACTATTATAGACATTTCCTTATCTTCAAACAATCTTTGAGAAATTTTTTTCTTAGTTGTTTTAAAAATTTGATTAAATTTTCTAGTCTTAATCTATCCTACAATGAGTTGATTGTCATCATTGAACCAAAGTGGATACCTACAATTTACTCTGATGAACTACTCTTAGCTTCATGCAGTATTGGAGGTATCATTCCATCATTACTTTCCACACAATATAGATTGAATACACTAGATCTCTCCAGCAATAGCCTATTTGGAAATATTCCAGATTGGTTAGAGATGCTTCCTCAGCTAGAAGATCTTAACATGTCATACAATAATTTGCAAGGCCCTATTCCCTCCAACTTGATTATAAGTGGTCTTTATAGTTTGGACTTGCATAATAATATATTACAAGGTTATCTTCCATTTTTTTCAATTCCAACATCAAATATGGAACTATTGGACTTGTCTCATAATAGATTCATAGGATCTATTGTAGTGGATATTGGTAATATTCTACCAAAAATACATTTTTTAGTCACTTTCAACAAATGATCTAAGAGGTGATATACCTTCTTCAATTGGTCTTCTACAATATATGGAGGTTTTGGATCTCTCAAACAACAAATTATTTAGTAAAATACCTGCAAGCATAACTAATTACTCTATTCTAACAAGATTAAACCTAGCAAACAATGGTTTAATAGGAGAGATACCATATCATATGGGAAGGCTAAGTGAACTCAGTTCACTTCATCTCAATGATAATATGCTGAAGAGAAACTTGCCATCAAGCCTTAAGAATTTTTCTAGCTTGCAAATTTTAGATTTGGCTAATAATCTCTTCTTTGGGAACATACCACCTTGCTTAGGCTAGTTCTCTGAATTGATGATACTTGTGTTGAGGTTAAATAAATTTGAAGGACACATTCCACATCAATTAAGCAATCTATCAAGTCTCCATGTTTTATACATCTCACACAATAGCTTGATTGGTGTCATCCCACCACAATTAGCAACACTGAAAGGTATGAGGAATTCTATAGTGGGATGCTCACATGACAATGGTGATAGCTCCTATTACTACAAAGAAGAGATCCAAGTGTTCAACAAAGGATTAGAAATGGTGTATTTTAGTTTAGTGATGTTACTTATAACATTCATTGATCTATTTTGCAAAAAATCTATCATGTAGCATTCCTTCAGTAATTGGAAACCTTCAAGGTCTTCACACATTGAACTTATTAGATAATAATCTTATAGGAGAGATTCCAAGAAGCTTTGGAATTCTTATAGAGTTAGAGTCACTTGATCTTTCAAATAACAAATTGCATGGCAAGATTCCAAATGAAATGCTACAAGTTCACTTTTTTAGTTTTTTCATTGTATCTAATAATACACTTTGTGGAAAAATACCAGTAGGAGGATAATTTAATACATTCAATTCTACCTATTTCTCAGGTAACCTTGATCATTGTGGATTTCCAGTTAATAATAGATCATGTAGATATGGAAAGAGATCAAATTCTAGTATACCAAATCCTCTTCCTGAAAAAGAAGATGATGAGGGAGGAGAAATTCCATGGCATTGGTATGTAGAGTGGATGCAAGTGTTGTTGTTGGATTTTGGGCAGTGTTTGGAATCTTTGCTATAAAAAGGAACCATAGGAAAAGATTTATTCAAGTCTTAGATGAGATGAAAATTAGTTTATTGAGTAGATTGATAAATGGGCAATAATAGTGGGAAAATATAAAATCATTTTCCTCAAATACTTCTCATGATAATGAGATTGCTTTGTAATTCCATTATACCTAAACAAATATGATATCTTACTTTTCAAGCTTATGAAAAAAGTATTAATTATGTTTTTGATTTCTTACCAAAAAAAAAACATCTTTAAGTTATTTCACTATCTCTTGATTATAATACTTATATAAATAATATGTTAATAAAGTACAAGTATATTTTTATATTTTTATATTTATTCTTTAAATTTAATTTTTAAGATATAATTTATTTGTGTTTTTACATAAAATTAATGTTATTTTTTAATAGACTTTGACTATAGAAGAAATATTGTATTTTATTTAACACAACTAAATAATGTTTTAGCATTTGAAATTATTCATTCAAGAGGTAAATTGCTTTATTATTTACAATATATCATTTGTTCTATTCAAAAGTATGTGTTGATGAGGATCAAGTTTGTCCTAAAAGAATAAAACAATATGTCATATGTGTCTTGAAACTAAGACAAATTAATATTGGTTTTATGTTGTGATTCCCTCTACAAACATTATGACTAAAAGGATATGGATGTATCTTCAAATTCATTTAATCAAACATTATTGTGAGGAGGACACTATATATTTTAGAAATATTAAGATTACATTCCAACTACAAATATGTTTTAAGAATTTTATATATATATATATATATATATATATATATATATATATATAATTTTTATCATTAAAATGTGATTAATAAAAATGATTTATTTAAGAAACTCTGAAGATTCTAAAAATATAATATATGCTTCATTATAATGTTATTCATAATTGTGAATTTATTTATTTACTTTAAATTCTTAATAGACATACATATTGTTGAAAAGTGTTGACTACTATCAAACCATTCTTCATTTTTTTAAATATGAAAGATGTGTCATATTTCTAGGGTTCATTGGCTATAAGATTAGAAAAAAATAATTTCATATTTTTGGTAAAGTTTGGTAGGTCAAAAATGTGTTTGTTAATGTTTAGAAAATTTTATAATAATAAAAATCATAAATTATTTATTTACAAAAAAAAATCATATCTACTCATATTTCCTTAATCTATATCCCTATTTTAAGGAAAAAAATATTTTGTTTTACTTAAGATTTAAGTTGCTAGAAATTGTGCCTAAAAATATCTAGTTTTCATCAAAATAATTTCATTTTAAAAAATATTAGTCTATAAATTATGTTCTATTTCCTACAACTTTTATTACTTCCTCTTTGCAAATTATGTAAATACCTCATTCAATTTTTGCTTGAAGTTACTTAAGTCCATGTTTAGTATTTTAAAATTATCACTCATTCTATATTATTTTTCTTAGCATGCTCTCATGCTCCCCTACATACCAAGTTTTCTTAATCCCTTATTCACATAACCTCATAGAATATCAAAGAACCTTAAACATGTATCTATATGTCCAATTATTGTATTTTCCATAAATCTTAATCTATAAAGGAACATCACTACAAGAATAGCAAGTAAAGTATGAAGAGGGTGAGTGCAAACCTTAGTAAAAATAATTGCACATGAAACTAAATGCTTCATGTAATGCCCCTCCGTTTTGGTCATTCTTGAAATTTAGGAAGTTGGTTGTTTGGTGACCATGTCATTTTCGCTTGTTACTTGTGGTTGGTAATTTGCTAGGTCATGAGGACTTTTGGATTGCATCATTTAATTTGATTTTTATATTAGACAATATCACTAATCTTATGACTAGAAGTAATTTATCAAATTAATCTAATTTTTAAGGTCACTTGATTTGGTTTGGGATCAATTAAAGAGCTAGATTTAATAATAAATATTAATTGTATTATCAGTGAAAATTTCTTATTTTAAGATGAAAGAAATTGTAAGTAAATGAATTTAATAAAAATAATTATTGTCTAATAAGTGAATTTAATTAAGAAATTTAAAATTGAGAAAATATTATCGTAGATAAAATATTTAAAATTGGAACTCAAGTTTGAATAAAGATTAAAGCAAAGAAATCAATTGAAAAAAATAATGGAAAAAGAATTGTTTATTGCTAAATAAATAAATAAATGATTGTGGAAGTCGAACGGTTCTCCGAGGGGAGTGGAAAAGACACCATGAAACAATTATAAACAAGAATTATTCAAAAAAAATGGGGGGAGGAAAGATGCTCATAGTTTGATCTTATCCCACGGCTTCAACAGTAAGTCATCTTGTGCAAATCTGGAATACCAACGATCACATTCATGAATGGTAACTGGAGATGGAGGAGGGGAGAGAGAGATAGTTCCATAGCTCCTTCTACGGCATAGGTAGCTGGTGTGCAGCAATGGAGCATCACGACGGGATTTAGGACTTGAGGAAAACAACCAAGGTATGTTGTTTGATATCACTGGTGGCAGTAATATAGATATTACTTAAGAATTTATGTATCATAATGCTTCTGCATTGATTTTCCTTGTATGAATGAATGGTTCAATATTAGGAATATTCTGAAAGCCACAATAGTGCCTTATATAGAGTAGGAACTCGGGTATGTGTTTATCTCTAATGTGTTAATCTGAGCTGACCAAGTTTTGAAGCATGATTCTCAGAGTCATGCCCTTCTATCTTGTAGCATACTTTCCCCAAAGAAGCCTTTCTTTCCTCTCGACCCATTCTTGTTTTCCCTGGCTTTTATTTTATTGGGCTCGTGAAGGTGTAAATCTAATTCAGCGTTCCAAATTAGAGTTGTCTCTCCCAATACTCAGTCTTCACGGTTCGGCCTGGTCAATTGTATATCCAATTACCGTATTCCTCTTTTCATCAGCTATTATGCTCTACCTAAGTACCTTGCATGTGTATGGTTATGTAGAGAGAGTTCTTGGTATTCATTGCATTCCATGATTTAACATCTATTTACGCTGTTCCATTCATTTGTGTCTGAACGTTTCTTAAGTTCTTTTTCAATCTGATTCGTGCTTAACCTACAATCACTGTATCCCATCACAGCTGCAACTTTTAGACTTAGTAAATTAAATAATTTCTCTGATTTCACTGTTAACCTGTCTCAGCCGCGCCCTTTTGAAATATAATAGGAAGTTTAAAGGGTTACAATAATCTCTCTGTTTCCATTGTCAATTTGTCACAGTCCCTGCACATGGAAATGAAATATTTTCATTATACTAGCATAATAGAGAGCTCACCCTTGGTCATGGTGAAGTTTAATTTCCAAACTTCAAACTTGAGCACGTCTCTGGAAACTCACCAGCAAACAGAAACGTTGTACATTAACTTTCTATCTCTTAAGTTATGTATTTGCACCTCGCCTATCTCTTACCTTCTATCTTGTGAATAACATGTGGGATTTGATAATAATGCAAGTAGATGGAGATATTTCCAAATTCCTATATTCACTTTCTAAAACTTGGCAACCTGTCACTGTTACAGCTTTTAGAGTTGAGACATTGTTCAGAATTAAATAGTCTCCCCATCTCAGTTGCAATGTTTAGTCTTGCAAAGGTGGAGTAAATTAAATAATCTCACTGGTTTCATTGGTAACCTATCTCAGTGGCTCCCTTGGTCTTGGTAGGGTATATATTTTTAAATGATTCCTCTGATTTCTTTACCATTCTGTCTTAGCCACGAGCTTGAGCATATTAGGAAGTTTAAAAGTTTTTATAATCTCTCTTATTTCATTATCAATCTTTATCATGTGGTAGTTACAAGTGCAAATGTTATTCATTGTATTTGAAACTAATAGAATTCTTTATCCATTAGATCGACCTTATAAGTATCAAATCTTGTTATTCATATAATCAAGTAAGTTCTTGTGCTTCTTTAATCATTGTAGAAAATAGTGAACCTAAATTGGGATGACATCCACCAGTGTGTTGTCTTCTTCAAGCTCTTTAATTATATTAAAAAATATATATATATAAAAGGTATAATGATGTAAAATGTAAATACAAGTTAGATTATGTTCCCTTTAAATATTTTATATAACTACATCATAAGCACATAAATATAATGTAAACTGATTGTTTTTGAAATGGATACTTGAATAGTAATTAAAGGAGAAACTTTAGGCTCTTTTCAATTAAATGATTTTATTTTGGAAAAGATAAATAGAATGTTTCTTTTATTATTACTGGTTAAATTTATCCGTGAATGTTTGTATTATATTAGTCCAATACTTTATTAAGGAGTGTACACTTGGTAGTTGTCACATTAAAACAGTAGTCTTAAAAAAAGTATTTGTGGTTGGGACATAAGTTGCATTTCATTAGTTATTTAATCTTGTGGTTACGATAAATTGATTAATCAAGGGGGGGTAATGTTGAAAGGGGAAATAGTATATTGATTTCTTGGGATCATTAGAGAGTTTAGTTATATGGTTGCATTTGGTAATCTTACAATTGGTGGTTGTATTAACTCTTTAATTGAGGAATTGTGTATGTTAGAATTAATCGTCATCTTTAGTCATGGTTTAGTATTGTTGTAAACTCTATTTGTCTTCACTTTGGTAGTTTTATAAACTTGCATGAACGTTGAAATAAATTGTTCTTGAATTGAGGTCTCCCGTGGAATACCTAGTTGGTGACTTTTGGTTTTATTAAGTGGTTTTGTTAAATTAAAGGTTGATTTTCTTTTGCGTTTTCCTATTTGATGTGACACCATTGTTGATTAGTGATTAGTGTCTTATGGCTTAAAAATATCAGATTATATCTTCACTTCGCAATATTGTGATGTCCTTAAATGTTGGAAATGATTGATCTTAAAGATAATCATGTTCTTTTTAGATTGTTTCAAGTTACTTCTTATTGAATGAATGGTTATATTGTATTCGAATGGATTGTTTTGATAGACACTTTCGATGCGACTTTTCATGAGTTGATTTTGAGTTGGTGATTTTCTCTCTTTTAATTTATGTTGCTATTCGTTGGGAACCCATGTGTTTTCTTTTGTTCTTTACCCAAAGTGGTAAATCAGTTAATATTGTCATGATTGATGGTTCTGCTTGAATTGAAAAGTTCTTTGAGTTATGGGTATTCCAAGAGGAGAAAATAGAGGTTCCCCTTGGATTTCCGATTTAGTTTGTATGGAAGTTGTTGATGTTGTTTGAATGGAGTTGTCGATCTTATTTTGATGTATTCTCTCATTTATTTTGAATCACAATTAGTTCTTGTGGCCTTGCAATTATTGTTGTCAGTTCTTTGACGGGGAAACCCTAGTGTCAACTTTATGAGAATCTTCCAGAGGCTTATTTTTATTGTTGGTCAATGTTCCTCCTTTTATGTGCATTGAAGTGGCAAGTGTTTTGATATCAGGTTTTTGAAAGGGTTCTCTGAGAAACTTTGTGAGACTCTAGTTTTGTACTTGTTAGCGAGATGGGTAATGCCTCGCACACTTTTATGTTGTGATTCATTGTTCTAATTATGATGGTACAACCCTTGGTTATTTTTGGTTTGAGATTGTTGGGTCTCTAGGGAGAGTGGCTCCTCGTGGGGGCCGGCGCCCCGTTTAAGGGGAAGGGCTTAGGATAACCCACAAGTGAGTTAGTAATCAAGTAGAAAACCTAATAATTAACTTAGGAGGGATGGGTAGTAATATCATTATAAGATTTTTAAAAATGGATGCCTCATCTTCATTAGTGCTTCCAAAACTAATGGAAGGCTAAGAAGGCCATGTTGCTTGGGTCATGACCCCATAGTCCTCACGAGGGTTTTCACGGCTCCACATGGAGTCACCTATGGGTGGCGCCTCCGGTTGGGAGGAAGAACCTGGGGCCGATACATAGATGGGAATGGGGTGCCTCGAGTTGGGAGGAAGAGCACATGGCGGCCATGTAGGACTATGCAATGACACTCTTTGGATTGCCCAAGTGTTTTCTTTGTGTGTTCCTCACGGGGGTATGTTATGTGAGTTGGTTTAGATTGTAGTTGAATGGACTTATATTGATTTATGGATTATTTCTTTGATACATCTTTGGTGTACTTTGTGGTCTTGTATGATCTCATTGATATTTGACTTATGACCTTGTACTCTTTGGGTACTGTGATATGATGTTATTTTATTGTTTATTTGCAATTTGGAATTTTATTATGTTTGTTATTTCATTTTGTTTTGGAAGCATTTTATGATCATCCTTTGGTTACTTATTTACTGGTTATTGCTTTGTTTATGTGATGAGATTTATGACTTTAAGTTATTATGTTGATTTATGAATGTTTTTGATTATGTCATTGTAATCCTTGAGCTTTATGATACTTTTGTATGGCGTTGAGTCTTGTGGTTCCGTGTTTGGATGTTCTTGGTTGAGGACTCTTCTTGTCAGCTCCTTAGCACGGGGGGTGGATCTTCGGACTCACATGAGTAGTGGAGCGATACTAAAACCCCATTGGGTCCCCTAGTGAGGATGAGGTCACCCGGTTGATGTATTTAGCTGACTCCAGGAAGTTGTATTTTTTCTTGGGGCTTCAAATGTATTATTGTGTATTCATCTATTCATTTGTATCATGATTCTTGTTGTATGGTTTCCATTTATGTTTGGAAACACTTTTGTATCATTGTATCTCCAGAACATTGTATTGTAATGTAACGTTAAACTCGGTGTGGATATTGGCCATGGCAGTTGTTATTCATTGTGTTGAGTTAATTATTTATATGTTGTACTTACTCAAATGGTTTCTTATGATTATCATGTATGTGTTATATTTGTTAATGTTTATTTTGTTATGGATTATATCTTTGGCTTTTATTCTTTATTGTCGTTGTGTGGATCTAAGTCTCGTAATGACTCCTCGTGTACCCCAAGGGATGTATGTGTTAGTGAATCTGCTTAAATGAAATTCATGTTATGACTTAATGTGTATTACTTGTATGTTATGTTAATCTTAAAAAATTATGCGATAATTCTTGGTTGTTTTGTTGTCCTTCAAGGTTCACACGTGAGCGTTACAACATGAATTATCGAGCCTAAGTTCACTTACACTAGGCACTGTAGTAGCTCACTATGTAACAACAGCTTAGACCCACTTAAGTCGCGAGTTTCACTTTTTTTGTCATTATTTGTGGTGAGTTTCTTGATGCTTAGGTGTCGGTCAATGGTGCAAGCCCGATGGGAAAAGGATAGGACCCTGATTGTAGTGCCCTCCGTTTGGTCGTCGTGGATGTTAAGTAAGTTGTTGGTAATGTCATGATGATGTGGTGATTTTATTATTTAATTTAATTTTAAGGTTATGAGGTAACATTAATAATATGTTTGGATTTGATTAATAAAATTAATTTAATTATAAGGTTACGTGTTTCATTTGGAATTAAATAAATAATTAGATTCAATAATAAACGTCAATTTAATTATCGTTGGGAGTTAGTTATTTAAAATAATCAGATTAAATGAGGAAAGGTAATTATCATTTAATGATTAAATTCAATTAATAAATTTAAAAGTGATAAAATATTAAAGGGGATTAAATATTAAAATTAAACTTAAATAAATTACGGTAAAAATACTTATTCAATTATATTTTAATTAAAAGTTAAATATTTATGAAAATTTGTTTTAGTTAAAATTTAGAGTTAAGTGGAAGTAATTTAAAACAAAAGAAGTTATTGGTTGAAATTAAATAAATAAATATATAAAGTAATGATTAATTAAAGTGGGTAAATAAAAATTAGTTTTTTTTTTGAAAATCTTTTACGGAGGAGAAAGAGGAGTTAGGGCGGTTGAACGGAGAATTTGGTATTTTCTTTAAGAGGAGGCAAGAAAAAATTTAGGGGAATTCTACACTGACCAAGGGTTTGAAGATGCGGCAAAAGTTCTTGTCTGGAAGGGATCGAGGAAAGGTATTTTTTTTCATTGATGATCAATAAAAATAAGTTGCGGATATTTTGGAGTGGTTTTTTTTCCAGTTGGAGTTTTTCACGTGAATTGGTGTTGTTCTCTTTTTTTTACCTTTGTGACCTATCTTTTTACCTTGTGCAAATTATTTTATGAATAATATTAGGACTTCATAAATATTCTATTTAAACTAGAGGCTTGAATTAAATAAATAAATATATAAAGTAATGATTAATTAAAGTGGGTAAATAAAAATTAGTTATTTTTGAAAATCTTTTACGGAGGAGAAAGAGGAGTTAGGGCGGTTGAACGGAGAATTTGGTATTTTCTTTAAGAGGAGGCAAGAAAAAATTTAGGGGAATTCTACACTGACCAAGGGTTTGAAGATGCGGCAAAAGTTTTAGGCGTAATTGCTGGCTGATCCATCCTTCAACCTCAATAAATTACTGCTCTTGTCTGGAAGGGATCGAGGAAAGGTATTTTTTTTTCATTGATGATCAATAAAAATAAGTTGCGGATATTTTGGAGTGGTTTTTTTTTCCAGTTGGAGTTTTTCACGTAAATTGGTGTTGTTCTCTTTTTACCTCTGTGACCTATCTTTTTACCTTGTGCAAATTATTTTATGAATAATTTTAGGACTTCATAAATATTCTATTTAAACTAGAGGCTTGAATTAAATAAATAAATATATAAAGTAATGATTAATTAAAGTGGGTAAATAAAAAAATTAGTTATTTTTTTTGAAAATCTTTTACGGAGGAGAAAGAGGAGTTAGGGCGGTTGAACGGAGAATTTGGTATTTTCTTTAAGAGGAGGCAAGAAAAAAATTTAGGGGAATTCTACACTGACCAAGGGTTTGAAGATGCGGCAAAAGTTTTAGGCGTAATTGTTGGCTGATCCATCCTTCAACCTCAATAAATTACTGCTCTTGTCTGGAAGGGATCGAGGAAAGGTATTTTTTTCATTGATGATCAATAAAAATAAGTTGCGGATATTTTGGAGTGGTTTTTTTTCCAGTTGGAGTTTTTCACGTGAATTGGTGTTGTTCTCTTTTTTTTACCTCTGTGACCTATCTTTTTACCTTGTGCAAATTATTTTATGAATAATATTAGGACTTCATAAATATTCTATTTAAACTAGAGGCTTGATGAGTTTTCATTAAAGTAGATTATTCTTTTGATTTAAAGCAAAGCTTGAAATAAATAATAATTGCATTTGTGAATGTTATTCTGTCAATTGAATGTAAATGGAATCCTTCCAACACAGATAATTCAATTTTTTGCATATCCCTCTGCCGGCACACGAGCATCCTACCATTACAAGGTGCACATTATAATTATTATTTTTATATACGTATAATCTAGTAAAAGCTTTATTGTATGTGCTTTTAATACCAAGCCTAGTTCGTAATTGTGTAGAAACCCTAGTGATTTGTAAACTAGTGCCACCAAGTAGAACAGTTAATAAAATCGACATAAATTTATGTTTACAGAAATTGATGTCAAAACAGAAGAAAATAAAATAAAATAAATTTAAATAAAATTTGAGTAATAATGATAATAATTACCATCCATTGAGAGTCATAGTTAAGTTGTGAGATCAAGAAAATAAAATTAACTTAACAAGTTAAAGATTAATCTAATTTTAACCTATAAAGATTTATTGTTTTAATAAATCTAATATTATTTCTCCTGCGCATAAGTCATGTATTTGCAATCTCCCCAAAACTATAGGCAAAATTATCACAGCTGCAACGTTGGACTTGCAAAAGTGTAGTAAATTAAATAGTTCCTCTGAAACCCTTGGCAGCCTGTCACTGTTACAGCAATTAGAGTTGAAACATTGTACAGAATTAAATAGCCTCTCTGATTTCTTTGTCAACCTGTCTGAGTTATGGCATTTGAATTCCCAACTGCATATATGAGTGACTTTTTATTTATTTTGAATTTATACCTTTTTGATTATTATTCTTTTATATGCGTATGGTTATATAAACAAGTATAGATACATAATTAGGTTAAAAGATTTGAGTGAAGGTAGTCTTTTATATTTAGAATTTATGAGGATATTTCAATATATAAGTAGATTTGTATGATGAGTATTATTCAAAAGAAAATGGTTCGTATTTATATAATATGTTTATAAAACATGAATAATTTCTTTAATTGTTTTGTTTATGATTTTATCGTGGTGTAAAAGTAAAATATGAATCGAGTGTAATTTTATTTTATGGTAAGTGAAGTAATAAAAGGTGATAAAGAATTTTAAATTAGATAGTTGATTTGTAAATAAAGTATTGAATTTGCTTTAGAAAATAAAAGAATTGGGTAAATAATTAAAGTGAAAATGGTTATTTCGCTAGGTTGTTTAGTAAAATATTATTTAACAAAGGATTTTAACCGAATAAACATTATTGAAATAGGTATTTAATTTTGTTGTAGATAAATGAACTGTGTTTAGTTAAAGTAAATCGATTTATATAGTTAATTAAGTTTTAGGGTTCACTAAAGGAGATAAGTGATTCTACATTTACGTAGTTTCTTTTACTGGAAGGTTAAATGATAAAGTTATTTTTATGTGAGGATAAATCCCAGGTTCATAGGTTAATTAATTTAGATGATACTGATTAAAATGTTAAATGGTTTTAATTACTTTTTTGTTATCTAATGAGTCTGTGAATAATAATTATTTATCAAACTACTATGTGAAATAATTTATTAGTGCCATCACCATAGTATTATAATAAAGTTGTAAATTATAGAATTGTCATCTTAGTATTATATTTTAAAGTTATAATTAGAATTCGTATTAAACTTGATGGAGTTGGTTATCTTATAAATATAGTTATTTTAAATATAATTATTTGTAGTAAATACTCTCTTAATTTAAATTAAGTGGATATATTAAAATAAGTGGTAAAAATGTTGAAATAATGCTTAAATTAAAGGAAAGTCTTTATGTTTATAATGTGTGAGTAAATGTGTTTTAAACAAAGTGTTGTGATTACTGGTTAAGTGTTATTTAATTGTTTTAAGATGGGTGTTATTTGTGGGATATTTATGGAGATGTCTCAATGGCCTGTTCATTGTAAGTGTTTTAAGATAGTGTTCTTAAAGGTTGATGTGTTGATGGTTTCCTTGTATGGAATTATTCCTTAAGACTTTGTGATTAATGTGTTTATGTTCAGAAAATGATTTATTTATAGGAGTTAGAAAATTAGAATTATTAGGTAGTTAAGTTAGGTATTATGTTATTGAGTAGGTTAGTAAAGTGATTAGAGAGAGAGTTTCCTTATGTTAATAATTTGGGTAACATTGATAGATTAGTTTATTCTCAATTTGATTAATTTCAAGTGGGATAGTTAACTTAGAAATAATGAAAAGTAGAGTTTTGTATGTAGATAATATTGGCGATAAGGATTATTTCTGTTTAGGTGGGAGAATTGATTTATAAGATAAATGGAAGTAAATAAATTTGAAAACTTTAAATAGTTGGGTATTACGACAAAGGCTAGTGAATGATTGTTGATTCGATAAATGTTTTGATTAATTATATTTAGTTAAACAAAGGGTTTATGTAAATGAATAAAATTAGATGATCTTTTCTAAGTCAATTTCCCTCATATTCTTTTAATAGTTGTTTTGTGGGATTTCTATAAGAACAGTTCTAGAAAATACTTGTGATTGATATTAGGATCAAATTGTTGGTTTGAGTGGGTTGATCTTCAAAAGGAGATTGTTGTTATAATGTGTAAATGGGAATATAATTGTGTTTGAAAGAGTATACTTGTGAATAGTGTCTTACGACTTAAACCATTAGATTTTATTTTCACTTCGCAATATTGTGCTATCCTTAAATGTTGGAAATGATTGATCTTTAAACTAATGTTCTTTTTGTTTCAAGTTACTTCTTATTGAATGAATGGATATATTATTGGAATGTGTGGTTTTATGGATTCTTTCGATGTGACTTTTCGTGAGTTGATTTTGAGTTGGAATTTTCTCTCAATTAATGTATGATGTTATTCGTTGGGAACCCATATGTTTTCTTTTTGTGCTTTACCCTAAGTAGTAAATCGGTTAATGTTATCTTGGTCATGATTGGTGGTTCTGCTTGAGTTGTTAATGAGTCAAATGGAAAAGCTCTTTGATTTATGGGTATTCCGAGAGGAGAAAATAGAGGTTTCCCTTGGATGTCCGATTTAGTTTGTATTGAAGTTGTTGATGTTGTTTAAGGGAGTTGTTGATCTTATTTTGATGTATTCTCTCATCATAATTGAATTGAAAATAGTTCTTCAAGGTTTTGCTTTTATTGTTGTCAGATTTTCATGGGGAAACCCTAGTGTAACTTTATGAGAATCTTCCAGAGGTTTATTTTACTATTGGTTAGTGTTCCTCCTTTTATGTGCCCTTGTTGTGGCAAGTGTTTTGGTTTCATGTTTTTGAAAAGGGTTGTACATGAATCGTTGAGATTTTGATTATGTATTTATGGCAAGATGGGTGATGCCTTGCATGCTTCTCTGTTGTGATCTATGTACTTGTTATGTTGTACAACCCTTGGATTTGGTTTTTTATGTTTTGAGTGTCTAGAGTGGGAGTGGCTCTAAGTGGGTGGTCGGCGCACAAAGGGGCGCCAGGATAGCCCTCGTTAGAGTGAAATTAATAAGTGATAATTTAAATAATTAACTAGGGGGTGGGTAGAATCACATTAAAAAAGATAATTGATGCCTCATCCGCCTTTTTAGTGCTACCGCAGACTAAAGGGGATTGAGAAGGCCGTGGTTGGCATGTTCGTTGCCTTGTCTTCGCGAAGGGTAACGGATCCGCATGAGCAACCCTATGGAGCGGCGCCTTGAAATAGGTAGTCTGGATAACCATAGATGGAGGCGGCTCCTAGCGCTCGGTTTTGTCTGGATAATTCGTCAGTAGACGGAGGCGGCGCCTTGCGTTAGTGGTAGTCTGGATAATCCATGTAAGCCATGCGATGACACTCTCCTCTAACACTCCTTATTATGTTGTTTCTTTGGAAATCCTCTGGAAGTGGTTCTTTGTCTTGTATTGATGAAATATAGTTGTTTTGAATTGATTTATGGTTTTACCCTATTTTATCTTTGGTGTACTTTGTGGTCTTGTATGATCTCATTGATATTTGACTTATGACCTTGTACTCTTATGGTATTGTGATATGATGTTATTGTATTGTATCATTGCGTTTCTGAATTGTGATATGGTTTTTAATTCAACTTGATTTGAAAGTGTTTTATGATCTTCTTTTGGTTCCTTGTTTACTAGCTATTGTTTTGATTTATGTGATGAGATTTATGACTCCTGGATGTGGTTGATTATGTCATTTTAATTCCTGAGTGTTATGATACCTTGGTATGTTGTTGAGTCTTGTGGTTCCATGTTTGGATGTTCTTGGTTGAGGTCTCTTTCTTGTTAGCTCCTAGCACGGGGGGTGGGTCTTCAGACTCACATGGTCGGGTGGAACGTGCTATGCACCCCATTGGGTCCCCAGTCGAGGATCGAGAGGTGCGGATTGGTGCTATTGCAGCGACTCCAGAGTTGTATCTATCTTGGAGCCAGTTTTGATACTTGTATTTCTCTAAATATTTGTATCATGGTATCTTGTGTATGGTTTCCATTCACGTTTGGAACACTCTTGTATCATTGTACTTCTTAAACATTGTACTGTAATGAAATGTTAAACTTGGTGTGGATATTGACCATGGTAGTTGTTATTCAATGTGTTATGTTAATCATGCATATGTTGTATTTATGTGCAGATGGCTTCTTATCAATGAATTTTTCATGTATATTTATTGTTGATGATTATATCTTTGGATTTTATTCTTTTGATGTTGTATGGATCTAAGTTGTGTAATGACTCTTCGTGTACCCCAAGGGATGTATGTGTTAATGAATCTATTTAATTCATGTTATGAATTAATGTGTATTACATGTATGTTATGTTTATTTTTTAAAAAAAAATTTGTGTTGTAATTATTGTGTTATTGTCCTTTGGGGTTCGCCGGTATACACTCTCGGTGTAGTGCACCAATATCATTCCTGTTGGGGATGCTCTATGGACCCTTGAGTTTTAGTGTGATTTGTTTCTTGGTGATGTGTTTTATGTGTGTGAATATGTCAAGTGCATGGAATCTGCGATTTGTTGTCCTTGAGTGATGAATAATGTTTTCTTGAATATGTGAAGGTGTAAAATTTTACCCTTTTTATTGAAATTGATGTAAGATTTGGTGTTGAATAATGGTTAAAGTGGAGTTCTTTGTGTGAAAATTATGAGTCTTGACAAAGATGTGAGGTTTTGTGGATAATTATTCTATGATTTTAGCAGAATATGGTATCTTGAGGTTAAGACGCAACTTGAATTATTGGTACTAATGTGCAATGTTCTATGGTAGCTTTTTATTTACAGGAAGTTGGCTTCAGAAACGTAGCGATGAAGGTAATGCAATTGTAATATGTAGGCATAGATACTGATAATTTCAAGTAGTAATTCATTTTGATATAGTAGATGAATTAGGTCTATGGTTAGCATCCTTATGCGAATATTGCCTAACTATTAAGAAGCAAACTATTTACGAGTTACTAGAATTGTTTTGACTATTATGTGTGGTTTGGTGGGAGGGACAGTGTGGTATCACTTGCTCACGAGTGCCCTACTATGCTGAGATTTTCTCTCATGATGTATTTGTGATATATATGTATTGTGCACAACATTTGTTTGCATGCAGGATTGCAGGAATTAAGTCTCGATTCGACCTACATTGTCAGGACAGGGCGAGCATTATATACACCCAATGGGCTTGACGTTGAACATAGGAGCTGACAAGAAAGTTTTCCCAACCTAGTTCATCATCTGTCGTAGTGTTTGACAAATTGGTCTGGTTGCAACCCCGTCACCACTTTTGTCTTGATATCATTTCTTTATTTTTGGTTTATTTAATTTTCATGGCTTACTTGATAACATTTAATTGACATTTTAATTTATAGTGTTGAGGTTCTTATGATCAATTGATATTGTTGTGTTACCATGTATATGCTTGGGTTCGACTTCTAGGAGTAAGTCGATGTCTATGGGGGGGAGGATGTAATGCCCCTCCGTTTTGGTCATTCTTGAAATTTAGGAAGTTGGTTGTTTGGTGACCATGTCATTTTCACTTGTTACTTGCGGTTGGTAATTTGCTAGGTCATGAGGACTTTTGGATTGCATCATTTAATTTGATTTTTATATTAGACAATATCACTAATCTTATGACTAGAAGTAATTTATCAAATTAATCTAATTTTTAAGGTCACTTGATTTGGTTTGGGATCAAATAAAGAGCTAGATTTAATAATAAATATTAATTGTATTATCAGTGAAAATTTCTTATTTTAAGATGAAAGAAATTGTAAGTAAATGAATTTAATAAAAATAATTATTGTCTAATAAGTGAATTTAATTAAGAAATTTAAAATTGAGAAAATATTATCGTAGATAAAATATTTAAAATTTGAACTCAAGTTTGAATAAAGATTAAAGCAAAGAAATCAATTGAAAAAAAAATGGAAAAAGAATTGTTTATTGCTAAATAAATAAATAAATGATTGTGGAAGTCGAACGGTTCTCCGAGGGGAGTGGAAAAGACACCATGAAACAATTATAAACAAGAATTATTCAAAAAAAATGGGGGGAGGAAAGATGCTCATAGTTTGATCTTATCCCACGGCTTCAACAGTAAGTCATCTTGTGCAAATCTGGAATACCAACGATCACATTCATGAATGGTAACTGGAGATGGAGGAGGGGAGAGAGAGATAGTTCCATAGCTCCTTCTATGGCATAGGTAGCTGGTGTGCAGCAATGGAGCATCACGACGGGATTTAGGACTTGAGGAAAACAACCAAGGTATGTTGTTTGATATCACTGGTGGCAGTAATATAGATATTACTTAAGAATTTATGTATCATAATGCTTCTGCATTGATTTTCCTTGTATGAATGAATGGTTCAATATTAGGAATATTGTGAAAGCCACAATAGTGCCTTATATAGAGTAGGAACTCGGGTATGTGTTTATCTCTAATGTGTTAATCTGAGCTGACCAAGTTTTGAAGCATGATTCTCAGAGTCATGCCCTTCTATCTTGTAGCATACTTTCCCCAAAGAAGCCTTTCTTTCCTCTCGACCCATTCTTGTTTTCCCTGGCTTTTATTTTATTGGGCTCGTGAAGGTGTAAATCTAATTCAGCGTTCCAAATTAGAGTTGTCTCTCCCAATACTCAGTCTTCACGGTTCGGCCTGGTCAATTGTATATCCAATTACCGTATTCCTCTTTTCATCAGCTATTATGCTCTACCTAAGTACCTTGCATGTGTATGGTTATGTAGAGAGAGTTCTTGGTATTCATTGCATTCCATGATTTAACATCTATTTACGTTGTTCCATTCATTTGTGTCTGAACGTTTCTTAAGTTCTTTTTTTCAATCTGATTCGTGCTTAACCTACAATCACTGTATCCCATCACAGCTGCAACTTTTAGACTTAGTAAATTAAATAATTTCTCTGATTTCACTGTTAACCTGTCTCAGCCGCGCCCTTTTGAAATATAATAGGAAGTTTAAAGGTTTACAATAATCTCTCTGTTTCCATTGTCAATTTGTCACAGTCCCTGCACATGGAAATGAAATATTTTCATTATACTAGCATAATAGAGAGCTCACCCTTGGTCGTGGTGAAGTTTAATTTCCAAACTTCAAACTTGAGCGCGTCTCTGGAAACTCACCAGCAAACAGAAACGTTGTACATTAACTTTCTATCTCTTAAGTTATGTATTTGTACCTCGCCTATCTCCTTACCTTCTATCTTGTGAATAACATGTGGGATTTGATAATAATGCAAGTAGATGGAGATATTTCCAAATTCCTATATTCACTTTCTAAAACTTGGCAACCTGTCACTGTTACAGCTTTTAGAGTTGAGACATTGTTCAGAATTAAATAGTCTCCCCATCTCAGTTGCAATGTTTAGTCTTGCAAAGGTGGAGTAAATTAAATAATCTCACTGGTTTCATTGGTAACCTATCTCAGTGGCTCCCTTGGTCTTGGTAGGGTATATATTTTTAAATGATTCCTCTGATTTCTTTACCATTCTGTCTTAGCCACGAGCTTGAGCATATTAGGAAGTTTAAAAGTTTTTATAATCTCTCTTATTTCATTATCAATCTTTATCATGTGGTAGTTACAAGTGCAAATGTTATTCATTGTATTTGAAACTAATAGAATTCTTTATCCATTAGATCGACCTTATAAGTATCAAATCTTGTTATTCATATAATCAAGTAAGTTCTTGTGCTTCTTTAATCATTGTAGAAAATAGTGAACCTAAATTGGGATGACATCCACCAGTGTGTTGTCTTCTTCAAGCTCTTTAATTATATTAAAAAATATATATATATAAAAGGTATAATGATGTAAAATGTAAATACAAGTTAGATTATGTTCCCTTTAAATATTTTATATAACTACATCATAAGCACATAAATATAATGTAAACTGATTGTTTTTGAAATGGATACTTGAATAGTAATTAAAGGAGAAACTTTAGGCTCTTTTCAATTAAATGATTTTATTTTGGAAAAGATAAATAGAATGTTTCTTTTATTATTACTGGTTAAATTTATCCGTGAATGTTTGTATTATATTAGTCCAATACTTTATTAAGGAGTGTACACTTGGTAGTTGTCACATTAAAACAGTAGTCTTAAAAAAAGTATTTGTGGTTGGGACATAAGTTGCATTTCATTAGTTATTTAATCTTGTGGTTACGATAAATTGATTAATCAAGGGGGGGTAATGTTGAAAGGGGAAATAGTATATTGATTTCTTGGGATCATTAGAGAGTTTAGTTATATGGTTGCATTTGGTAATCTTACAATTGGTGGTTGTATTAACTCTTTAATTGAGGAATTGTGTATGTTAGAATTAATCGTCATCTTTAGTCATGGTTTAGTATTGTTGTAAACTCTATTTGTCTTCACTTTGGTAGTTTTATAAACTTGCATGAACGTTGAAATAAATTGTTCTTGAATTGAGGTCTCCCGTGGAATACCTAGTTGGTGACTTTTGGTTTTATTAAGTGGTTTTGTTAAATTAAAGGTTGATTTTCTTTTGCGTTTTCCTATTTGATGTGACACCATTGTTGATTAGTGATTAGTGTCTTATGGCTTAAAAATATCAGATTATATCTTCACTTCGCAATATTGTGATGTCCTTAAATGTTGGAAATGATTGATCTTAAAGATAATCATGTTCTTTTTAGATTGTTTCAAGTTACTTCTTATTGAATGAATGGTTATATTGTATTCGAATGGATTGTTTTGATAGACACTTTCGATGCGACTTTTCATGAGTTGATTTTGAGTTGGTGATTTTCTCTCTTTTAATTTATGTTGCTATTCGTTGGGAACCCATGTGTTTTCTTTTGTTCTTTACCCAAAGTGGTAAATCAGTTAATATTGTCATGATTGATGGTTCTGCTTGAATTGAAAAGTTCTTTGAGTTATGGGTATTCCAAGAGGAGAAAATAGAGGTTCCCCTTGGATTTCCGATTTAGTTTGTATGGAAGTTGTTGATGTTGTTTGAATGGAGTTGTCGATCTTATTTTGATGTATTCTCTCATTTATTTTGAATCACAATTAGTTCTTGTGGCCTTGCAATTATTGTTGTCAGTTCTTTGACGGGGAAACCCTAGTGTCAACTTTATGAGAATCTTCCAGAGGCTTATTTTTATTGTTGGTCAATGTTCCTCCTTTTATGTGCATTGAAGTGGCAAGTGTTTTGATATCAGGTTTTTGAAAGGGTTGTACAAGAATTTTTGAGACTTTGATTTTGTACTTGTTAGCGAGATGGGTAATGCCTCACATGCTTTTATGCTGTGATTCTTTGTTCAAATTATGATGGTACAACCCTTGGATGTTTTTGGTTTGATGTTGTGGGTCTCTAGGAGAGTGGCTCCCTCATGGGGGTTGGCCCAGTTTGGGAAAGGGCTCGGGATAACCCACAAGTGAGTTAGTAATCAAGTGAAAACCTAATAATTAACAGGTGGGATGGGTAGTATCATTGAAGATTTTAAAAATGGATGCCTCATCTTCATTAGTGATTTCACAAACTAATGGAGGCTAAAAGAAGGCCATGGTTGGCAAGGTCATGACCTGCGTCCTCGCGAAGGTTTCTGGCTCGCATGAGAGTCACCCTATGGTGGCCTCAGGTTGGGAGGAAGAGCGGAGACTGACCATAGATGGGGCCAGGTGCCGAGTTGGGAGGAAGAGCACAGGACAGCCCATGTAGGACTATGCGATGACACTCTCCCCTAGTTGCCCAAGTGTTTTTACTTTATTGTGTTCCTTTGGAAGTATGTTATGTGAGTTGGTTTAGATTGTAGTTGAATGGACTTATATTGATTTATGGATTATTTCTTTGATACATCTTTGGTGTACTTTGTGGTCTTGTATGATCTCATTGATATTTGACTTATGACCTTGTACTCTTTGGGTACTGTGATATGATGTTATTTTATTGTTTATTTACCCAATTTGGAATTGTATTATGTTTGTTATTTCATTTTGTTTTCGGAAGCATTTCATGATCATCCTTTAATTACTTGTTTTCACGGTCATTGCTTTGATTTATGTGATGAGATTTATGACTTTAAGATATTATGTTGATTCTTGGATGTTGTTGATTATGTCTTTGTAATCCTTGAGTTTTATGATACTTTTGTATGTTGTTGAGTCTTGTGGTTCCATGTTTGGATGTTCTTGGTTGAGGTCTCTTCTTGTCAGCTCCTTAGCATGGGAGGTGGGTCTTCGGACTCACATGGTCGAGTGGAACGTGCTAAGAACCCCATTGGGTCCCCAATCGAGGATCGAGAGGTGTAGATTGGTGCTGTTGTGGCGACTCCAGAGTTGTATCTGTCTTGGAGCCGGTTATGATATTGTGTATTCCTCTGTACATTGCATCATGATTCTTGTTGTATAGTTTCGTTCATGTTTGGAAACATTGTTGTATCATTGTACCTCTAGAACATTGTACTGTAATGTAATGTTAAACTCGGTGTGGATATTGGCCATGGCAATTTTTACTCAATGTGTTAAGTTAATCATGCATATGTTGCATTTATGTTTACAGATGATTTCTTATCTATGATTATCATGTATGTGTTACATTTATTAATGTTTATTTTGTTATGGATTATATCTTTGGCTTTTATTCTTTATTGTCGTTGTGTGGATCTAAGTCGCATAATGACTCCTCGTGTACCCCAAGGGATGTATATTATAATGAATCTACTTAAATGGGAATTCATGTCATGACTTAGTATTATTACTTGTATGTTATGTTTACTTGTTTTAAAAAAAAAAAAATTGTTGTAATTATTATTTTATTGTCCTTCGGGGTTCGCACGATGGGGCATTACAACATGGTATTAGAGCCAAGTTTCATACACTAGGCACTATGTGTGCTCACTATGTAACTTATAGCTTGAACCCATGAGTCTTGGTTCCACTTTTTGTCATTGTTGTGAACACGAGTTTTCTTACGTTGGCGGTGTCGAGGGTCAATGGTGCAAAAGCGATGGAAAGGATAGGACCCTGGGTGTAGTGCCCTCCGTTTCGGTCGTCGTGGATGTTAAGTAAGTTGTTGGTAATGTCATGATGATGTGGTGATTTTATTATTTAATTTAATTTTAAGGTTATGAGGTAACATTAATAATATGTTTGGATTTGATTAATAAAATTAATTTAATTATAAGGTTACGTGTTTCATTTGGAATTAAATAAATAATTAGATTCAATAATAAACGTCAATTTAATTATCGTTGGGAGTTAGTTATTTAAAATAATCAGATTAAATGAGGAAAGGTAATTATCATTTAATGATTAAATTCAATTAATAAATTTAAAAGTGATAAAATATTAAAGGGGATTAAATATTAAAATTAAACTTAAATAAATTACGGTAAAAATACTTATTCAATTATATTTTAATTAAAAGTTAAATATTTATGAAAATTTGTTTTAGTTAAAATTTAGAGTTAAGTGGAAGTAATTTAAAACAAAAGAAGTTATTGGTTGAAATTAAATAAATAAATATATAAAGTAATGATTAATTAAAGTGGGTAAATAAAAATTAGTTTTTTTTTTGAAAATCTTTTACGGAGGAGAAAGAGGAGTTAGGGCGGTTGAACGGAGAATTTGGTATTTTCTTTAAGAGGAGGCAAGAAAAAATTTAGGGGAATTCTACACTGACCAAGGGTTTGAAGATGCGGCAAAAGTTCTTGTCTGGAAGGGATCGAGGAAAGGTATTTTTTTTCATTGATGATCAATAAAAATAAGTTGCGGATATTTTGGAGTGGTTTTTTTTCCAGTTGGAGTTTTTCACGTGAATTGGTGTTGTTCTCTTTTTTTTACCTTTGTGACCTATCTTTTTACCTTGTGCAAATTATTTTATGAATAATATTAGGACTTCATAAATATTCTATTTAAACTAGAGGCTTGAATTAAATAAATAAATATATAAAGTAATGATTAATTAAAGTGGGTAAATAAAAATTAGTTTTTTTTTTTGAAAATCTTTTACGGAGGAGAAAGAGGAGTTAGGGCGGTTGAACGGAGAATTTGGTATTTTCTTTAAGAGGAGGCAAGAAAAAAATTTAGGGGAATTCTACACTGACCAAGGGTTTGAAGATGCGGCAAAAGTTTTAGGCGTAATTGCTGGCTGATCCATCCTTCAACCTCAATAAATTACTGCTCTTGTCTGGAAGGGATCGAGGAAAGGTATTTTTTTTTCATTGATGATCAATAAAAATAAGTTGTGGATATTTTGGAGTGGTTTTTTTTTCCAGTTGGAGTTTTTCACGTGAATTGGTGTTGTTCTCTTTTTTTTACCTCTGTGACCTATCTTTTTACCTTGTGCAAATTATTTTATGAATAATATTAGGACTTCATAAATATTCTATTTAAACTAGAGGCTTGAATTAAATAAATAAATACATAAAGTAATGATTAATTAAAGGGGGTAAATAAATTAATTAGTTATTTTTGAAAATCCTTTACAGAGGAGAAAGAGGAGTTAGGGCGGTTGAACGGAGAATTTGGTATTTTCTTTAAGAGGAGGCAAGAAAAAAATTTAGGGGAATTCTACACTGATCAAGCATTTGAAGATGCAACAAAAGTTTTAGGCGTAATTGCTGGCTGATCCATCCTTCAACCTCAATAAATTACTGCTCTTGTCTGGAAGGGATCGAGGAAAGGTATTTTTTTCATTGATGATCAATAAAAATAAGTTGCGGATATTTTGGAGTGGTTTTTTTTCCAGTTGGAGTTTTTCACGTGAATTGGTGTTGTTCTCTTTTTTTTACCTCTGTGACCTATCTTTTTACCTTGTGCAAATTATTTTATGAATAATATTAGGACTTCATAAATATTCTATTTAAACTAGAGGCTTGATGAGTTTTCATTAAAGTAGATTATTCTTTTGATTTAAAGCAAAGCTTGAAATAAATAATAATTGCATTTGTGAATGTTATTCTGTCAATTGAATGTAAATGGAATCCTTCCAACACAGATAATTCAATTTTTTGCATATCCCCTCTGCCGGCACACGAGCATCCTACCATTACAAGGTGCACATTATAATTATTATTTTTATATACGTATAATCTAGTAAAAACTTTATTGTATGTGCTTTTAATACCAAGCCTAGTTCGTAATTGTGTAGAAACCCTAGTGATTTGTAAACTAGTGCCACCAAGTAGAACAGTTAATAAAATCGACATAAATTTATGTTTACAGAAATTGATGTCAAAACAGAAGAAAATAAAATAAAATAAATTTAAATAAAATTTGAGTAATAATGATAATAATTACCATCCATTGAGAGTCATAGTTAAGTTGTGAGATCAAGAAAATAAAATTAACTTAACAAGTTAAAGATTAATCTAATTTTAACCTATAAAGATTTATTGTTTTAATAAATCTAATATTATTTCTCCTGCGCATAAGTCATGTATTTGCAATCTCCCCAAAACTATAGGCAAAATTATCACAGCTGCAACGTTGGACTTGCAAAAGTGTAGTAAATTAAATAGTTCCTCTGAAACCCTTGGCAGCCTGTCACTGTTACAACAATTAGAGTTGAAACATTGTACAGAATTAAATAGCCTCTCTGATTTCTTTGTCAACCTGTCTGAGTTATGGCATTTGAATTCCCAACTGCATATATGAGTGACTTTTTATTTATTTTGAATTTATACCTTTTTGATTATTATTCTTTTATATGCGTATGGTTATATAAACAAGTATAGATACATAATTAGGTTAAAAGATTTGAGTGAAGGTAGTCTTTTATATTTAGAATTTATGAGGATATTTCAATATATAAGTAGATTTGTATGATGAGTATTATTCAAAAGAAAATGGTTCGTATTTATATAATATGTTTATAAAACATGAATAATTTCTTTAATTGTTTTGTTTATGATTTTATCGTGGTGTAAAAGTAAAATATGAATCGAGTGTAATTTTATTTTATGGTAAGTGAAGTAATAAAAGGTGATAAAGAATTTTAAATTAGATAGTTGATTTGTAAATAAAGTATTGAATTTGCTTTAGAAAATAAAAGAATTGGGTAAATAATTAAAGTGAAAATGGTTATTTCGCTAGGTTGTTTAGTAAAATATTATTTAACAAAGGATTTTAACCGAATAAACATTATTGAAATAGGTATTTAATTTTGTTGTAGATAAATGAACTGTGTTTAGTTAAAGTAAATCGATTTATATAGTTAATTAAGTTTTAGGGTTCACTAAAGGAGATAAGTGATTCTACATTTACGTAGTTTCTTTTACTGGAAGGTTAAATGATAAAGTTATTTTTATGTGAGGATAAATCCCAGGTTCATAGGTTAATTAATTTAAATGATACTGATTAAAATGTTAAATGGTTTTAATTACTTTTTTGTTATCTAATGAGTCTGTGAATAATAATTATTTATCAAACTACTATGTGAAATAATTTATTAGTGCCATCACCATAGTATTATAATAAAGTTGTAAATTATAGAATTGTCATCTTAGTATTATATTTTAAAGTTATAATTAGAATTTGTATTAAACTTGATGGAGTTGGTTATCTTATAAATGATATAGTTATTTTAAATATAATTATTTGTAGTAAATACTCTCTTAATTTAAATTAAGTGGATATATTAAAATAAGTGGTAAAAATGTTGAAATAATGCTTAAATTAAAGGAAGGTCTTTATGGTTATAATGTGTTTTAAACAAAGTGTTGTGATTACTAGTTAAGTGTTATTTAATTGTTTTAAGATGGGTGTTATTTTTGGGATATTTATGGAGATGTCTCAATGGCCTGTTCATTGTAAGTGTTTTAAGATAGTGTTCTTAAAGGTTGATGTGTTGATGGTTTCCTTGTATGGAATTATTCCTCAAGACTTTGTGATTAATGTGTTTATGTTCAGAAAATTATTTATTTATAGGAGTTAGAAAATTAGAATTATTAGGTAGTTAAGTTAGGTATTATGTTATTGAGTAGGTTAGTAAAGTGATTAGAGAGAGAGTTTCCTTATGTTAATAATTTGGGTAACATTGATAGATTAGTTTATTCTCAATTTGATTAATTTCAAGTGGGATAGTTAACTTAGAAATAATGGAAAGTAGAGTTTTGTATGTAGATAATATTGGCGATAAGGATTATTTCTGTTTAGGTGGGAGAATTGATTTATAAGATAAATGGAAGTAAATAAATTTGAAAACTTTAAATAGTTGGGTATTACGACAAAGGCTAGTGAATGATTGTTGATTCGATAAATGTTTTGATTAATTATATTTAGTTAAACAAAGGGTTTATGTAAATGAATAAAATTAGATGATCTTTTCTAAGTCAATTTCCCTCATATTCTTTTAATAGTTGTTTTGTGGGATTTCTATAAGAACAGTTCTAGAAAATACTTGTGATTGATATTAGGATCAAATTGTTGGTTTGAGTGGGTTGATCTTCAAAGGGAGATTGTTGTTATAATGTGTAAATGGGAATATAATTGTGTTTGAAAGAGTATACTTGTGAATAGTGTCTTACGACTTAAACCATTAGATTTTATTTTCACTTCGCAATATTGTGCTATCCTTAAATGTTGGAAATGATTGATCTTTAAACTAATGTTCTTTTTGTTTCAAGTTACTTCTTATTGAATGAATGGATATATTATTAGAATGTGTGGTTTTATGGATTCTTTCAATGTGACTTTTCCTGAGTTGATTTTTGAGTTGGAGTTTTTCTCTCATTTTATTTATGTTGCTATTCGTTGGGAACCCAGTATGTGTTCTTTTGTTCTTTACCTAAGTGGCAAATTGGTTAATGTTATCTTTGTCATGATTGGTGGTTCTGCTTGAGTTGTTAATGAGTCAAATGGAAAAGCTCTTTGAATTATGGGTATTCCGAGAGGAGAAAATAGAGGTTTCCCTTGGATGTCCGATTTAGTTTGTATTGAAGTTGTTGATGTTGTTTAAGGGAGTTGTTGATCTTATTTTGATGTATTCTCTCATCATAATTGAATTGAAAATAGTTCTTCAAGGTTTTGCTTTTATTGTTGTCAGATTTTCATGGGGAAACCCTAGTGTAACTTTATGGGAATCTTCCAGAGGTTTATTTTACTATTGGTTAGTGTTCCTCCTTTTATGTGCCCTTGTTGTGGCAAGTGTTTTGGTTTCATGTTTTTGAAAAGGGTTGTACATGAATCGTTGAGATTTTGATTATGTATTTATGGCAAGATGGGTGATGCCTTGCATGCTTCTCTGTTGTGATCTACTGTACTTGTTATGTTGTACAACCCTTGGATTTGGTTTTTTATGTTTTGAGTGTCTAGAGTGGGAGTGGCTCTAAGTGGGTGGTCGGCGCACAAAGGGGCGCCAGGATAGCCCTCGTTAGAGTGAAATTAATAAGTGATAATTTAAATAATTAACTAGGGGGTGGGTAGAATCACATTAAAAAAGATAATTGATGCCTCATCCGCCTTTTTAGTGCTATCGCAGACTAAAGGGGATTGAGAAGGCCGTGGTTGGCATGTTCGTTGCCTTGTCTTCGCGAAGGGTAACGGATCCGCATGAGCAACCCTATGGAGCGGCGCCTTGAAATAGGTAGTCTGGATAACCATAGATGGAGGCGGCTCCTAGCGCTCAGTTTTGTCTGGATAATTCGTCAGTAGACGGAGGCGGCGCCTTGCGTTAGTGGTAGTCTGGATAATCCATGTAAGCCATGCGATGACACTCTCCTCTAACACTACTTATTATGTTGTTTCTTTGGAAATCCTCTGGAAGTGGTTCTTTGTCTTGTATTGATGAAATATAGTTGTTTTGAATTGATTTATGGTTTTACCCTATTTTATCTTTGGTGTACTTTGTGGTCTTGTATGATCTCATTGATATTTGACTTATGACCTTGTACTCTTATGGTATTGTGATATGATGTTATTGTATTGTATCATTGCGTTTCTGAATTGTGATATGGTTTTTAATTCAACTTGATTTGAAAGTGTTTTATGATCTTCTTTTGGTTCCTTGTTTACTAGCTATTGTTTTGATTTATGTGATGAGATTTATGACTCCTGGATGTGGTTGATTATGTCATTTTAATTCCTGAGTGTTATGATACCTTGGTATGTTGTTGAGTCTTGTGGTTCCATGTTTGGATGTTCTTGGTTGAGGTCTCTTTCTTGTTAGCTCCTAGCACGGGGGGTGGGTCTTCGGACCCACATGGTCGGGTGGAACGTGCTATGCACCCCATTGGGTCCCCATTCGAAGATCGAGAGGTGCGGATTGGTGCTATTGCAGCGACTCCAGAGTTGTATCTATCTTGGAGCCAGTTTTGATACTTGTATTTCTCTAAATATTTGTATCATGGTATCTTGTGTATGGTTTCCATTCATGTTTGGAACACTCTTGTATCATTGTACTTCTTAAACATTGTACTGTAATGAAATGTTAAACTTGGTGTGGATATTGACCATGGAAGTTGTTATTCAATGTGTTATGTTAATCATGCATATGTTGTATTTATGTGCAGATGGCTTCTTATCAATGAATTTTTCATGTATATTTATTGTTGATGATTATATCTTTGGATTTTATTCTTTATTGATGTTGTATGGATCTAAGTTGTGTAATGACTCTTCGTGTACCCCAAGGGATGTATGTGTTAATGAATCTATTTAATTCATGTTATGAATTAATGTGTATTACATGTATGTTATGTTTATTTTTATTTTTAAAAAAAATTGTGCTGTAATTATTGTGTTATTGTCCTTTGGGGTTCGCACGGCGGGGCATTACAAGGGAAATATTATGAAAGCAATTACTCAACTTGATGTTGAGTCTTCAATTCGCTCCTCATCCTCTCCTCACCACCCTCTAATATAATTTAGCTATTACTTGTTGAGTAAACATAAAGGTGTAGATTTGTTCCTCTTCTTAACTTCCTAAAATGAAAATGTGGGGCATTCTATGCTCTTGAGGAACTAGCTATTAGTCAAAGGAGTCTCAATATGACAATATGATGCAAGAGCATCCAAGGTGTAAGAGTAGTCTTGTATCAACCAACTATATCTTCTCTTTAATGTTTGTTTGTTTTGAAAGTACTTTACTAGTTTTTCAAATATTGTGTAGTAGGATGAGTATATTTTGTGGCACTACATCTCATTGCACTTATGTTTTCATAAATTCAAAGCTTCATATTTGTAACCATAGGCACAATCAAGGTAGCAGTGATGTTGCAAGGCACCACAATTAATAATCATTTGTTGCAGTTGAGATCATAGATTACACCATATGTCTAGGATGTTTAATTCAATTTGTATGCGCTCTTGATCACCACATGTATGTTTTCCATTCAAGGAGTTAGTTGGGGGAAATATTGAGCTTTTTACTATATAAGAATAACTCATTTGAACAATGTGACAGGTATTTAAAACTTAGAAAAATTCTTAAGCTACATACTTCATTATAGGTCCTAAGAGGGGTCATATATAAAACCATATTAACTTTGGAGACTCCTTGTTTGAAGTATCTTGGGAATAATAATGCTATGCATTGCCAATGAAATTGCATCTTACATAAGGATGATACACTAAATTCCAAAGTTGATTGACGATAATTTTTTAAATAAATTTTGAGGCCTTTGATTTTTATCATGTTAATGTTTGATCATGTAGCATGAGACTAGCCATTACAATTCATTTTCACATCTTCTATATATAAGGAGGTTTGATATGATTTGAGGATAGGTAAGAAAGGAGAGGGAGATAAAGAAATAAACAAGTGGAAGAAACTAAGTTGTCGAGATCTTAAGATCCGATTTACAATTTGAAGGTTGAATCCTAACATGTAATCAAGCTTTCAAGGCTATTATATTAGTAAAATAATTATGTTCTTTACATATTATTTTTGGTAATTTTTTTTTTGTTATTAATGAGGTTTGAATTTGAAAGGTCTATTTATTGTATGCTTAGATAGTCCTTAATTGGAGTCTCCAATCTTGACTATATTATTTGGTAATAAAGAAAGTCAATGAAGTGAGTCTTCTAGAAAGTGAGTGTTGGGTAGAAGATTCTTGTGACTAGAATTGGTTGTGGACATATCATCGAAAAACTGAGTTAGTTCATATTGAATTTGAAGATGCTATCTAGAAGGATGGATAGAGGTGCAAGTGTACATGTTGTAGAATGAATTGAAAAAATGTTCAATATGATGAGGAATGTCTGAATCCGTTTGGATGTGGTAGAAGAAAATATAAGAGGATATGTGTTGAACCATATATTAGATGATAGGGATGATGAAAATAATGATGGATTAGTTGAAGATGTCATAGTTCAAGACAAAGATAAAGAAGAAAGAATGTTAAAGACTATTTCTGGACTTGGCAAGAAAAGAAGAATTGTTTTTCCTAATCATTCTAGTAATCTAGATTTTGAAGAATTAGTTGATTGGATTAATGATATTGAGGAATATTTTGAGTATGAGAAAATTAATGACCCTAATGGAGTGAAATTTACAAATAAAAAATTGAAATGTCATGCTACACTTTGGTGGAAGGAAACTTAATTAGAAAGAAATATGAAAGGTGAACTAAAGTTGAGAAATGAGATAAAATGGAAAAAGAAGTTGAAATTCAAGTTTATTCTTGCAAGTTATAAGTTGAGTACTAAAGAGCTTACAAAATTTGGATAGAAATATTTAAGTGTGAAGGGATATATCATCGAGTATTATATGTTGTCAATTTGAGTAGGTCATTTTAAAGATAATTAGGAAAAGTGGTTAGATATACTAATGAATTAAGGGGATAATATAGGATGAATTAAGCATGTTGATTATCTACTTTGTTGGGTCACAAAACCACCAAGATGCATCAAAACGAAGGGACTCAAGCAAAAATTGGCATTGAAAATTTGAGCCTGAACAATGGATATGGTTGGAACATGTGTCTCATGCATGGACAACGAGAATTTATAATATCTAGTTAGACTAAAAATGGAAAAAAAAGGGAGCAAGATTGACTCATGATGGATAAAACATATGTACATGATGAAGCTCACAACCAATTAATATGACAACACATGGCCACTAAAATATGGATGTGACAAAATTTTAACACAATGTAGACCAACCTTGTAGAGGAAGGATAGAGTCACTTTCCTCTATCAAACACCATCTTGCTAGAAAGGAATTGATTTTCATCAACATGAATCTATCATGTTCATACAACTACAACAAATGTAGCCTTCTTCCTTTATGCACAAACTTGTGATTGTCTCTAAAAATTGATTATTTTACCCAACATTAACATTTCCATTGTATGGAAACCACAAAACATAGGCCATTACAACACCTTGCATTGTATCCATTATCTTTATAGCATCTGGGAGTAAAAATTAAAAACTTAGACCAACACCAAAAAGACACTGGTATTTCCTGACATGTTGACCTCCTTGAGTGAATTGAGGAAAAAAAGAATTCCTCCAATTCACATTGCAAAGAAAAATATGCTACTCCTTCTTGTTGGCATGAAGAAAACTCGTACTCTAATAGCTCAAACTAAAAAAAGTGAAGCTTGGGCATATAGAAATCTTCAGTTCAATTGGTTGATCATCAACCTAGAGAACTTGTTGTTGCTCAACATCATCATAATTTTTATGTTGGGCCCAATTTAAATACTCAAACTTAAGTACACAATAATCCACACTATGAGAAGCTACATCCTCATGAAGGAAATATTCATATTCAATTCCATTCACCGCAAGAGCAATAGACAACCATCATAACTTGAAGTCACTTATGTTGGTGCAATCTTTATCAGCACAACATTTTGGATCAAGAGACACTTCAGGTGAAGAGATACACTCTTCAAATTGTCTCATTGTTTCAATCTTCTCTTAGAAATCTATTGTAATACATGTGCTGCAAAAATTAAACATCTAGCACACTTCTTCCACATTCAACTCTATAGAATCACTTTCATATTACTGTTTTTTAAGTGAACTATGCATGGGGAAGAAAACATATTGCACACCAAATGAAGAGGCTCTCATATGCATCCATATGATCACCCACTTCAAATTATTCAAGTATAAACTCTTCATATTGAGCATCATCAACTATACAAATACTTATCTCTACATTTATCTCTTCATGTACAATTGTGCATATGCTATCCTCATGAAAACCATCAATAACAACTTCAAAATTATAAAAAGGGACAAAATAAGTTAAGAGATCAAACAAGAAGATATCTTATTTTTCACTATTTGTATCACCAAAATGTGTGTGTTTTATACAATTAACTACTTATATTGGTTCATTTGATGATTCATTTGCATACACATCTTCCTCATTGTCTATACTATGTAGCGTCATACTCCTCATTCATAGACTAGATACCATCATAGATTGATTTATTGCAATCACCTATGGATGATTGATCTAGTTGAAGGTAGGTGCACACGTTGTCATCTTCATTTGTATTGTTGTCATATATTTAATTGAAACCTTATTCTACCCACTTGCAAAAAAAATCATCACTTGATAATGTGCTTCTACTTGAGGCCACCTCTATAAAATCTCTATCATCATCATGTTTATCACTAGAAACTTATATTTTGAGGATAAATATATTTTAATAATATCCCTTCTTAGACCATCAACAAAATCAACACACATGTATTCCTTCTGCATGTCCACCAAATTAAATTATTTATGTATTGAACCAAAACCTAGAGTAACATCATAGGCTATGAGAAACATATTAATACAAGCGTGTTAAGTCAAAATAATTTTGGATCTTGGAAAGAGCAGTAAAAACCTATGATTGAAATCCATGTTAGAATCTCCCTCTTACTATATGATGTTTTATGATTCTTCAACAAGAACAACAGGGTCTAGATGTAAACAAAATTATCCTTCAAATACAACCGCAAGTTGATTCCACGAAGCAAAAGAATGATCAAGGAAACCACCACACCAATTCTTCACCTTTCCATCTAGTGAAAAAAAAAAAATCTCATCCATATGTCTTCATCATCAAATTGATAATTTTCCATTAAATCTGAAAATACTCCAACATGTACATCCCCCTCCCAATGATCATACCCATTGAACCTTGACATCAATATATAGATTGAATATATCATTGTTTTCCTTTCATAATTGACCCAAGAAAGGTCAAGTTGTATATAAATGGATCAAGTGGAATAACAAGGGATGGAAAAATTTGTTTCTCTATAACAACAAGGTGTCTTTATGATAATAGAGCCTTAATTGTTTCCTCACTCTATCTTTCTAACTCAAGGAGCACATCTATCCTCAAATTATTTTCAAGTATGGATGCCTACAACTCGTTTGAGTTTATATTTTATCTTGGGCTAAATGAAAAACATTGGGGATCATCCTCATAATATTCCTAAATGTATTTCCTATCATAGCCCCTAGGGTTTGAATTATATGTTACATTTGTTGATGTATCCCTAAGGTAAATGAGTCCACTCCAACAATCATAGTTGGTTATAATTAATTATGTAGGGTATAAAAGAGAGGAAAAATAAATTATTTATTTACCAAAAAAGAAACAAGGGGTAACTTATAATTGGTTGAAATTTGTTATTTGACAATAGAGTCATCACCTCATAGATGTGAGAGAATCCTTGAAGCACACAAACCTCCAAGGAACAATTTTGAATCTAGGTTGCAACCACTAGTAGAGTCTTCAATATCTTCTCAACCCAGTAATCATATTTAAATTTCAAGTGTCATTCTGCTAGCATAAGTAGATGAGGCACCAAACTTACCCAAATCCAATTCCACTAGCTGAAATTGGTAAGCAAGTTGTAGAGGTTTTCAAAATATGCACTGAGTTCACATATCACTAGCAAAAGTTATTTTCATATATCCTTGGCAATGGCATCATTTTATGGGCGTAACTTGATGATATGTCCAACTCACCCAACCATAATGCACATCTACAAATCTTCTCAAGATACTAGGGCAATCAAAATATTTTAGGGTTCTTTATATCCCTGATAAGCAGACCATTTTGTTGGGTCCAAAAATCATTGCTCCACTTCCTAGAACCAAATATCACTCACAAGGACAACTTTTTTGTCATGCAAGTGAAATCAGTCATCAACAAATGGAGGGTTGAAGTCCAACTCAATGAGAGTGGGTTATATTTCCTACACTTTGAGCTCAACTTAGACTTAGTATTGTATCCCCAAGGGTATACCTTAAAAGGTATTGAAATCACATAAAATGAAAAATAATAACATAATGACAACCAAACCCAAATTGATGTCCTAGTCCCAAATATTATCACTAATCCATGAAAAATAGACTGTCTCAAAACCCCTATATAGTTGATACAACTATGCAAACATGACCCGCATAAAAATATATCTATTGAGTGTTTGCTTAAGAATAAATCCTTGATTATATTTTGGGCTCATGATTACACACAACTATTCCTACTCCTACTCTAATGGTTTACGTTTGTTTGACAATGTGATATTGGTGCATCATTCCAAACTAGTGCCTAACTATTGGGAAATAGAGTCGCATCATAATGAGAAGAGAACAAACTAGAAAATAATAACATGGAGCTATGTATTTGCATACAAAAATTATCATGATCTATTACAACAAAGCACACTTAGTAATCCAGAACAAAACTACAGATATCCATACATAAAGTGAGAAAGATCATTATAAGCCTTGCAATGTTTTCAAAATGTTGTTACATTCATCTAACCCAACATTATATTCATTCTAACAAATATGGAAAATAAAAATTCTTGTTATGACTAAGAAACCTTCTTGAATACATAGTTTCATGGAGATATTTTGCAGCAAAATTCTCTTACAATACTAGTCTTCTAATATTATGTAGGTCTGCAATCCCTCAACAATTTGGATCTAGCATTGCTAGCTACCCTGAAACATACTAGAAAATATTCGGTATTTGGTGAACCACCACTAAACTTTGAACCTCTTTTGAAAATGATAAAAAATTGTGCCTTAATACATGCAAGTTGTCAAACCCTAATTTTTGTGTTGTAGGACATTCAAAATTTGTAGTTGAGGATAAATATTGACCAAAATGGACATTCTATATTGAAGTAGGACATTTGCATTTACTTTTGGTAGCTAGGTAAAATGATGCCATTAATTCAATTTGGTGAAGTAGGTGGAAGAGGAATGCACCATCGAGTGCCTATGAAATAATTGATTTACACTCTATCATACCCTAGAGGACTTAGCATTAAATCATGAACCCTTAACAAAGGAATAAGGAAGCCATTGGGGATCAAGCCTTGGGCCTACCACATATTGCATTCCAAAAGAGGAGGAAAGGAAAGAGGGACATAGAAAGTCCAAACTCCAACAAAGGGTGAAGCTTTATGAACAAGGAATATATGGAAGATAGGTGAAACCTTGAAATTTTTATAAAATGAATTAAAATAACTTTTAATGAGTGGAAGGAATGGGATCAAGGGTCGAGAAGGACTCATACCATATGCTAAAATGGTATCGATGAGGAAGATATCTAAAACTTCAATGAGTCAAGGACTTAGGATTTTTTATATAGACCTTGGCTGGGTTTTAGGTATTAGGAATATGAAGGGAGGAATGCCCAAAAGGGATGAATGCAAGGAAGAAGCCAATAACCCAAAATTTTATTGGATCAACACTTAGTTGTTTATGGTCTTAAACTTCGAGGGTCGGTGAATTGAGAAAACTCAAAATAGGTAGATGGATAAGGGGGATGTTGAAGCTTCGATCTCCAAAAGATTTCAGAAAATTTTGAATGAAGGAGATTGGGGAGTTGCAATATCAGAAGAAGATGGGAAGAAATAAAAGAAAGGGAGTCAACAACAAGTCAAAAGTTTGATGAGAGGAACACTTAGGCATTTTAGGCTTCAAATTTGGGGAAAGGAGATGGTAGGGAGGCAAATAAAATCTCAATGGCCTAAAAGGATAAAAACATTGAAACTTAGCCACTTTTACAAGGGTATGATAGGGGAGTCGAGTTCGATAGAGAAAGCATGTTGGCATGAGGAACACCGAAAGACCAATATATAGAAAAACTCCATAATTAGGAAATTTTGGATTTTTAGATGGGGTATTGAACAAAGAAATAAACATGGGAGAATTAATAAAACATACATATGCATAATAAAATCTATGTCCCATAAAAATTTCTTTGATCAATTATTATCAATGGGTCAAAAAACTACCAAGACACACTAAAAGGAACTCAAGTAAAAAATAATTTTAAATTTGAGCCCTAATATGGATAAACCAATTTGTGATGGTAAAGAGTTACATGTTGTAATATGAAGAAACCATTTGGTCCTACTTTTTTGAAAATGGGGAAGTGACAACTCTAGATTTAATTTTTCATGTAGGACATAGGGTGGGAATATGGGGTGCTTGCTTAAGCTTTAGAGAAATTCTTGGTTAACACATGATGGTTTATCACTGGGAAGATAGTGACTAATATCTAAACAGTATGAGTTTACAATAAATGGAGAGTATGATACAATGGGGAGCTTACACATACTTGTGGATCCTTAGCATGACCATTCAGAAAGTGGGCCCACATATATTTTAGAAGATGTGTGGCATAACTAGGTGTGAAGTGAGAAATAAAATATATAAAACTCTTTGTGATGTGAAGTGGAAGGATAATACAAATTAGGAAAGTGATGCAATGATAAACTGCCATGTCAAAAAAGGTATGTTCAACAATCACAAAATGTGTAGCAATGACATCAATAGTTAAGAGAATTTTCTATGTGAATGATTATATTAATGGGATCAATATCCAATTAGAATGGGGACTTGAGAGAATTGGGACCTTCCACATATGCATGAGACCTTTGGAATCAACAATTAAAATGTGGGGACACATACAAGATATAAGAAAAATGGGAAAACATCACTAAGCATGAAGTGAGAAAACACTTAATGGTAAGAATTCATTATGTGAACATGGTGAGTAAATGTAATGAGGATTAACAACTTTGGAAAATCAAGGTGAACTAAAATGAAATATTAGATTTTATGTGTTTGTAAATCTAAAACAAAGATTACCCAATATGATATTTATGTGATTTAACATTCAAAAGAGAATAAAAATAACAATACCATAGATGACACTGAATTTATGTGGAGAAACCACCACGATAAAAAATCCACACGAGAAAGAGGACAAATATATTATTATCTTCAAAAGAGATATTACAACAATACATCAACACTCCAATCTCTAACAATATTCCAACCCTTTTCAATCTTCAATAATGGAACCTAAAAGTAAATATTTTATTGTATTAGAAGGGAAGTTGTTGGACAACATCCCTATTGCTTTATCCAAAAAAGATAATTCCATCCTCTTAAGGTTTGTTACAAGGGAGGAATTTAGGGCTACAACTTTCAGTATGGGGGCCTTTAAATCTCCTAGCCCAAATGGTTCCCCCCAGATTTTTCCAAGATTTATGGAATATTGTTGGGGAGGATGTTTTTTTTGCAGCTACAAATTTATTCAAATCCATAAAATTTCTAGAACAACTAAATAATACTTTTCTTGCTCTTATCCCTAAGAAGCTTGACCCCTCAACAATGTCTAACTTTGAGCCCATTAGCCTCTATAATGCCTTTTATAATATATTTTCCAAAAAGATTGTTAATAGGTTGAAACCTCTTTTGAGTAAAATGATTAGTAACTATCAAAGAGGATTTGTGACATGCCATCAAATTCTGGATGTTGTTGCTCCCACTCATGAAATTTTTCACTTTATGGATAGGAGTAACACCTCTGGTATGGATTTTAAATTAGACCTATCCAAAGCTTATGATAAAATGTCCTAAAACTTCCTCTTCCAAGTCCTAAAAAAATTTGGTTTCAATATGCTATTCCTAAACTATATTGAGGAATGTGTGACTACGGTTAAGTACCCAATTCTTATCAATGGAGAGCCTAGAGAATTCTTATGTGCTCAAAGGGGGATTAGATAGGGTGACCCTCTATCTCTTTACTTATTCATAATGGTTACTAATGTTATGGGTAGGAATATTATAATTTTTCTTGATGAGGGTGCCCTCAAGGGAATGAAACCTACCACTTCCTTTAACCCTTCAACTATTCAACAATGTATGGATGAATCGATCATGTTTGGGAAAGCTTCGGTTGTGGAAGATAAGAAGTGAAAGTTATTTCTCAACAATTATGCTACTATGTATAGCCAATGCATCAACTATGAAAAATTAAGATTTACTTCTTTAATACTAGACTAGTGTTACAAGAAAAATTTGTTGCTATCCTAGGTTGTAATTGTAAGGAAGCTGAGGCAATGGAGCAACTTCTTCCACTAATCTTGAGAGGAGGATAATGTAAAATTGTACACATCTTTACAACAGTTACATAAACTTAAACATAAATATCATGCACACCACAACACGACGATTTATGTTGGGAAAACCCTTTCGGGAGAAAAACACCACACTCTAAAGGCCACCCAATATATTATTTAGAAATAAAAAAGAATACAATATACTTGCAAAGAAAGCTTCTCATAGGAGTATCACCAACCAAAGATCTAGAGGCAACGTGACCGCTATCAGACTCTTAGAATACATCACAATACACAGTCGTAATACAATTCCCTCATAATATAGGGTTTCCTTCTAGGGCAAGTCAAGCCAACAAAATATCTACCATTAGATCTAAGACCTAGTGATGAATGTTCCATGTTTACAATAATAAAATATACATAAAATTTGGCTTTCAAGAGCATTACCCCTAAGCCCTCGCTAGGGCATGTGGCCCTTGGACCCTAGACCCCCTGCGGGGGGAGGGTACCCCCCCCACACCCTCCCTTCCTCGTGCTTACCTATCAACAATAAAACTTATGTAATTGCAAGGTTGAGACACATTTTCCCAATAGTGATAATGCTACATTTCCTATTGTTTATCTTGGGCTCCCTCTTATAGTCAAAGATGTTACTCCCTCATCCTAGAATTCAAAGTTGGAAAGAATTAAAAAAAAAACTTGTAGGTTGGAAGAGTAATCTTTTAAGTCATGCAGGAAAACTTCAACTCCTCATTACTACTCTGAAAGGTATTCTTGTTTACTTCCTTTCCTTATTTAAGATCCCTAGATACATTACTGATAAATTTGAGAAAATACAAAGAAATTTTATGTGCTATGGTATGGAAGAAAAGAAAAAAATGGCTCTCCTTAGTTGGGACACTATCTGTCTTCCTAAGGCCTATGGGGGCATGGGAATAAAAAAGATTGAACTTACCAATAAAGCCCTTATGGCTAAGGTTGACTACTGGTGTGAAATAATGAAAGCTAAGTATTTAAACAACATTTAGTTTGTCAAAATTATATCCAACTTTGAACATCCTCAAGATTCTATGTGTATACACCTAAAAATGGTCACATCACAATAGTCTGGTAATTAATTAAATATTTTTAATATTTAATTAAATCTCTGAATTCAATCTGCGTATAAATAAATCTAAATAATTTATTTATATTGTTCATTCTTTCATTTCTGATAAAATAAATAAGTTTATTTAATCACTTTTCTTATCCATTTCTTAATTAATTAAATAAACATTATGATTTATTAATATTAATTATCATATAATCTTGGCTTGAATATTTTATTCAAATAAAGATTAAATATTCTTCTCTTCTAAAATTCCTCTAAAGTCCATTCACAATTAAATATTCCAAATATTTAATTAAATTCTTCTAAAGTTCCATTCGCAATTAAATATTTCAAATATTTAATTAAATCTTCTATAGTCCTAAAATGAAATATCAAACTCACATGAAATTAAATAAATCTATTTATTTAATTTGGATTATCTTCAACAACCGTGAAACAAACTTCCAAAACAGAAAATTAATTTCTCTGTTCCTGTGCAAAATTGTTCCCGTGGGTTGAAGACAAACCTCCATTCTTCTCTCCAACCTCCCAACGTCTTCCATCTTCCTCTCAACCTCTCCATCTCTCACCATTCAAAATTACCAGACAATCTCACAGCCATTGATCTTTTCCAGCCAGGCTCTTGCCTATGAAAATCTATAAAAGGGACTGCCGGGTCTTGAAAAACATAGAAACTTTCATACAAGAAAACTATAGTCAATTAGCTTTCCAACATCCATAGCCTTTAGAATCATAGCATAGCATAGCTTAGTATATTAGCATTCCATATCATGGCTTATCATCCTCATTTCATAGTTTCAGAAGCATCCATAATCCACAGCCTCTGTGCATAATTTACAGCCCCTGTGCATATCCGTATCAGCATTTCACTCTACCAGCATATAGGATAGATAAGTACTCTCCCTTTGCATACTCATTCTATAGGTTGCCATTCTAAGAAGCTTTGCTTATACAATCTGAGAGCAGCAGCTTCAAGAGAATCACTGGAGATAGAGAACAATGGAATGACTCTAAAGAAGCTTTGTTTGATTTCATTTCAATTTATCTTGCTTTCTTTAGTTTAATGTTGCATTGGTGTGTTTATATTGTTTCATTTTGATACTAACATTTCCCACACACACTATGATTTGGAACAATATCCTCAAATCTAGAAGGGTAAAAGTATAAACCTGTGTTACACTTTTATAAAGGAATTGGTCAACACAAACAAAAAATATCAATTTTGACTGCATAAAAGTGGTATTTATATTCTGAATTTAAAAATAATGTAAAATAATGAAATGCATGAATCTTGATGAAGTTTATGCTTGTAATTTTTCAATTTTAAAAAATTAAAGAGTAGATTTTCAATTGTTGAAAATTTAGGAAAAAATGACATCGAGTTGATGTCACAAAAAAAAAGAAAATAATTTTATTTTCCCCTGATTTTTTTTCCAAAATAGATAATTTCAATATCTAGTGCATGGAAAAAAAACAAAATTTGATGTATATTTTCCTTGTAATAATGTTTCAAAGTCAAACTTACCATAATTTGATAGTTTTCATTTGACATCAAATTTTGTTTATTTATTTTTATCATTTGAAAAAACAAATTATACCCTTTTGGAGAGCATTCTCTCCTCTAGAGCACAATATATTTTTCAAAATATTTTAATATGCTTTAGTTTTTTATTTATTTCTAATCAACCTCATTTTTTATAACCTACTTGCAATATTAGAAAAAAAAAAACATTAAAAATAATCAAAATATCAAACAAAAAAATTTGGATTCTCAACTCCAAGCTCTATAAAACGGTATTTTTATTATTTTGAAAAAAATATTTTGACTAAAGAAATATTTAGTTGAAGTGAAATTTTTTAGAAAATTCTAAAAACGGATGCCATAGAGATGGTTTCAATTGAAACCTTTTCGATCAAAAATGTTTCAACCGAAACCTTATCAATTAGAAACCTATTAGTCAGAAGGCTATCATTTGGAAGTCTTCTAACCAAAAACCTTCATATAAATAATTTTTTCAATTCAAGCATCTAGAGGAAGTACACAAAAGGAATTATTTCAAAAAGAGAAGCTATAAATTTTTAGGTAGGATGATTTTCAATTTTTCATTGATTAATTTTAAAGGTTTACATGGAATTGTGAGATTATTTACTATTTTAGGGTTTTTGAATACTTAAGTCCTTCTACTTACCTCTCTCTCCCTCCCACCCTATTTTCTCTCTCGCTACCACCTTATCTCCTCTCTCTCCCCTTCTCTCTTCTATCTCTTCCCCTCCTTATCTTGAGCTCTCCCTCCCTCCTTTATATCTCTCTCCTCTCTCCTCTCTCTTCTCTCTCTCTTCCCCTCCTCATCTCTCTCTCTCCCTCCCTCCACTCTCTCTTACCCTCCCTATCTCTCTCTCCCTCCTTCCTCCTTTATCTCTCATCCTCTTTGTATCTTTCTATCTCCCTCTCTCCCCTCTTTCTCTAGATCTCATATTTAAACCTAGATATAAAAATTCTAAGTGCACATGTACTAAAATCCATTATTCCTCACCTTATTGAAAACTCATGGAAGAAAATTTAGGCTAAACTAGGTTTCATTTAAATAGAACTAGCTTAGGTAAATAGTTTTTGGAATGTAGACATGTACCTTCCTAAATTGGTTTCTAGCTCATATTTTTTTGTATTCTTCTCTCTTAGTGTGTAGACAAAGTAATTGCTAGAAAATAACTTTCATTTTAGAAAATCCTAAGATAATAGCATGCAACATAGGACACCAACATAGAAAATTTTAGTTTGACAATATGAGTGCCAATTAGTATAAAAAATAGTGAGTTGTTAGATCTGCAATTCATAGGTTCCCTATCCTCTCCTAATTTCTATATTATAGTTATTTTCTCTATTTTTTTCTCTATATCTAAATAGTTATTTTATTATTTCTCATTTTCAACTCAATAGTTTACTTAATAAAATGTGTTTTAATTAAGTAAATTAAGCATTTGATAAGGTTGAAGCAAAAACCACTATTTTGTGTTATAAATTTAGCAATATTTTTCATTTTATCAGTCTTATCTTACATTAAGAAATTAGAGTTATATGATTTGGTTTCACTTTAAAGGAAGCTAACAATATAAACCATGTTCAATTTACCATAAATTCATAGTTCAAGGATCCTTTGATTTAAGTTGTAGAACTCTCTCTCTCCTTATACATGGGCTTCTCTCTCATCTCTCCCTCTCATTCTACCATAGTGATCTAACCTCTCTCTCTCTCTCTCTCTCTCCTTAGATACCTACCCTAGATATCTCCCTCCTTAGATACCTCTCTCTCTTCTCTCGTCTCAAGTTCTACCTTGGGGGCATGAGCATTGTGCTACCCCCCCTCTCTCTCTCCTTACATACCCCTCTCTCATCTCTCCATCTCTCTTATCATACATGTAGTGCTACTTGTCTATCTCTTTCATTTTATTAGTCTTATCTTACATTGATAAATTAGAACTATGAGTTGGTTTCTCTATAAAGGAAGCTAACAATATAAACTATTCAATTTACCATAAATTCATAATAAAGATCCTTCCATTTAAGCTATAGAACTCTCTCTCTCTCTATCTCTCTCCTTATATATGGTCCTCTCTCTCATCTCTCCCTCTCTCCTATTATAGTGAGATAACCTATCTATCTCCTTAGATACCTACCCTCTCTCTCTTCTTAGATACCTCTCTCTTCTCTCCCTCTCTCAGATTCTACCTTGGGGCATGACCATAGCGCTCTCTCTCTCTCTCAATTGTTTTCTAAAGCATGATTTTTCATAGATATATCTATATCAAAATAGAAAAGGTTAAAGTTTTTCAGTAGTTTTCATATATAGTGCCTAAATGAACTTAAAAGACCACATTTATCTTTGAATTAAATTGGGAAGTATATGTATGTGTACATGTGTATGTAGGTGAATTAAAACTTGAGCAATTTGTGATGGGGAATAAAAGGACTAGATCAAGGTTGTATGACCGAAAAAGAGAGACCCAAAAATGGATCAAGGAACATCTAGTCAAGAACAACCCATTGAAATTATTGATGACCAAGTTAATGTATAGGTACAAGAAAAAATTGATAATAGTGATAGGAATTTTTTGTATGGTATGGAAATTTTTATGGAGATGGATGAGGATTCTCTTTTCAAGGAGATTTCATTTGATGAGGATTCTATTTTCAAGGATAATTCACCATGTTTTGTACATATAAATAAAGTATGTGAAACTTGTTTATTGAAATCATGTTCAATTTCATCTACACCGCAATAATTAATCTAAATGTATCCATCCTGGGAAGTACAACACATTTTTTTAGTCTCTTGTATGTGAAAAATCATAAGATTTAGATGAATTCAATGTATAGTGTATAAAAAATATATGTAATGATTGTGAAAATTTGAAGAATCTCTTACAATTTGAGATTATTGATCATTCAATGCTAGTTATTTGGAAGAGATTTGAATATGAGAAATACTTAATTAAGTCGAGAGTTGAAGCCACAAAAATTATTTTGAAAGAGAGTGAATTGTCTTACAATGAGTTTATGAATAAATTTCATAATATCAATATGTCCATCTATCCAAAATTTTCATGGTTCAAAATGGAAAGCTAAGCAATTTTGTGACTCAAATAATTTATTTTTGAAAAAATGTTTTCATTGATGTCAAAGGTGTATTGTCAAGGAGTAGTGCTCACTGATGTCTAAGGTGTAATGTCTGCAGTATAGTGAATAAAATGAATCGTACTTGAATTATCATTATTAGTTTACATTTTGAGAACAATGAATCCTACTACTTATAGTATGCTTGCAATACCATGCCTACATATATTCATGTTGATAAGGGTGATCCAAAATTCTGATCCAAAATGTTTCAGGTTGGTTACTCAGGGCAAAGAGAGTTCTTTAGCAACACATTTGTGTTAAGTACTTCTTCCTGAAGGTGAGTTTGGCTTTGTTGTTTGAATGGAGAGTATGTCTACATGTTCTATCATATTATAGAGTTCTTGAAGTTATGTTCAACATGCAAATTTTTTGAAGTGACAGAAAGGTCATTGTGCTAGTTAATCAACCAGTGATGGTTGGGTGAAAGCACGAAGTTGAGTCCACTTAAGGTGGAAGTTTCAAACTTAGAAAAAAACCTGAAATCAAGCAAAACGAAACGAGATCTCGTTATTTAGCAAACGAGATTTCATTTCACTTTGGGGCCTTGAGCTAAAAATGGGATCTCGTTTCATAAAAAAAATATTTTTTATGCTTTTATGAAATGGGATCCCATTTCATAAAAGCATTATTTTTTTAATTTTTTATGAAATGGGACCCCTTTTTTAAAAATAAATTTTGGTTTGAGTTTTGCTTTTTTTTTTCGGTTTGGGAAAAGGCTTGGGGCTTGAACCTAAGCTTTGGACCTAGTTTGACCTACAACTTGAAGGTCATGTCAATGTCACAAGAAAATAGTGACTTTACACATATGTCTAAAGACCTTTTTTGCAATTTTTTTTGACAAAATTAAAACCCATTATAGATTAGACAGTTTAGATTCCAAATATATAATTTTTTTTACAATTGGATTTTTTTTCTATTTTTCAATTAATTTTTGTTGAAATTGGTCCATAAACTTGAAATACCATAGTTTTTTAGTATTTTAATAACTTTTTGTTAAAATAATTTTTTGAAAAACGAATTGTATGAAAGCGTACTTCAAACAATTATTTTCAATTTGAAAAAAAAATAAAAAATTGATAAGTTTAGGTCATCATATGCATGGCGTACACGATGATTTTTCAAAACAATAAATATGGCTAATACAAAATTAACAAAAAAAATTCAAAAAAAATTCAAAAAATATTGTGAGCATTCTTTAGCGTGTTGCAAATATTTTCCCAAAGGATTTTGAAAAATATGATTATTTAGGTCAAAATATGGTTGGTGTACATGTGCATGGTATGGTGAAAAAAGAGTGACTTTTAAACAGTGGTTTTAAGAAATGCCTATTGAAAATCAATTTGTATCATCTGGGTATTAAAATAAATTACATATTTGGAAACTAGACTCCGAGTACTAAATTTTTATGATCAATGAATTTTTTCAAGATTCCATCTCTAAGTGCTTCAAATTTTAAGGTCAAATGTGATTTTTTTTTAAAATTAGGGAAAACACCCACTTTTTGGCCAAAAAGTGGACTCAACTTCTTGCATACACCCTATTTTAGAATTATGTGGCAACGAATAGTAGGTGAGTCATATAGAGATAGTGTGAGATGATAAGCTAGGTCCAGATCAAGGTTTTAGTGGAAGTACACTGGATCATTTTCTTTGGTAGAAACAAATTTGATTTAAGACCGACTTGTTACATGTTTCATGTCATTTGAATTTAGGTCCACCTTATGTCATCTTGATTTATTGCAGATCCCTAGATGACATGTAGTGTTGTTAATATAGTGTGCTATATATAATAATTAGCTCACTTCACACGATATGCATGTGTGAGGGTATGTATGTAAGTATGTGAGAAGTAGTTATGCGAGCAAGTGATATTCAATGTGAGTTGCATCTCAATCATTGTGCACTATCATCAGAAGATCATGAGGAGTGTAGAAGAGTGTCTGAAGCAAGTTAAGATCTTATGTAAGTTGTGTAACTAGTATTGAAGATCCACAAACCTTATCTTTGTAATTTGGTAGGACTAGTGTTCTACTTATTGAGTTGATGCTTAGATCTTTGTATTGGGGATCGATGTCTACAGTAAGTTGGTGCCTACAAATACAATTGGAGATTGGTGTCTTCGGTAGGTTGGTGCCTACTTCAAGTTATAAATTCCCTTATTATATCCTACTTTGTGAGGCTGGATTTGGACAATAGATCCAAGTAGCTATTCTCACTATGATTTTTCCCATATTGGGTTTCCACGTATATCTAGTGTTCTCATGTGTGAATGTGTGCTTATGTGGTTGCTTGATTAGCAATAGTTATTTTGATTCAAGTTTCGTGTTTGGGTATATATGTTGAAGTAAAGAGTTTTAAATTGATTTGATCTACTGATTCACACCCCCTCTCAATAGATTATGTGCCCTTCAATTGATATTAGGTTAACATTCCTTTGAAGAAGCTTAACAACTTGAGGTAGATTTGAGATGGCACACTCAATGGATCAAGAAGGATTATCTTTTACCAAGGAACCACTTTTCGATGGAACCAATTATGCTTTTTGGAAAGTAAGGATGGAAGCATACCTAATGGCTAGAGGATTTGAGGTTTGGTAATCTGTTGCAAATGGTTATGAGATTCTAGAATGTTCCCCAAGAGATCAAGTTGGGAAGAGAGCATGTGAAACAAATGCAAACAAAAGAAATGTTATTTTGTGTGTGGATATAAAATCCCTCAAGCTCCCTTCGGGTTGATAATATTTTGTTTGGCCTTGGCCCACACCCCATATATTTGAATATCTTTGGGCCCCTTTTTAAAGAGCTTTTCCAATTATCGCCACGTGTCCTCATAATGATTTCCTCCTTCCTCATAATGATTTCCTCCTTTGCTTCTCTACCGAGGCCTGCCATGCTTCCACGTGTTAGCAACATAGTCCTTTGAATGGCTACTTCCCTTTGCTTCTCTACCAAGCTTCACCTGCATGCCACGTAGCATCATTCCACAGGCACTTTTTAGTAGACCCCACAGTTAGCACTGGTAGCAAAGACTTCTCCACGTGTCTTCTATGCAAGGGTTTTCATTGTAAGAAAGGAAGAATGAACAACAGGCCCGACCTATTGCCACGTATCCTAACCAACTTTGTGGGTGAGCGACATATGTCTACATGGGAATTTGTTGCTTCTGCACTGGGACCATTGCCATCATTTGTAGGGGATGCATCTAGCTCGAAGGCGACTACATTCTATGGTTCATAATCTTTTCTGTTGCAACGGCCTAGGGAAATCATTGCGATGGAAATCATTGCTCTTGCCAAGGAAATCTTTTGTGTTATTGGATTTCAGGCAGTGGGATGATTTTCTATTTATACTGCTTCTTCTTTCTGAAAAGGAGTTTGGAACATACAGAAAATTTGGGAAAAGACACCAAGACTTTTGTATTATTTTTTATTATTGTATTAAGACTCTCAGACTGTGCTAATTGTTGTTCGGCCTTTCTATTTCTTAGCTATTTGACAAAACATTATACTGTGCCATTATTGTACTAAGTAGTTTATTTGCAGAACTTTTATAATTTCAATATAAGTTTGGTGATTTAGACCATGTCTTGGACTCTTCTTTTTAGTAAATGTGTATGGGAGTTATTTTATGTTATTGAATAGATTATTTTGGTTTTCATCTATGATTTCCATTATTCCAGGACATGTAGATTGTTGAACGGGCTCTTAAATCCCATCCGAAAGGGAGATTTACCATGGCCACACCTACATTTTGGTGCATCGCCTTAGGTTAGATCTTTATTTTTTTATATCTACTTCCATTTCCCATTCCAAACCCCCCAACTATAGGAGTTGGCTTCTTTAAAAAACTAGGAGGTCACTTAGTTTAGTGCAATTGGTCTCCCCATTAATTGAGTTTCCCATAAGGTTGTTGCTTGCTAATTTTAGGCATCAACAGTTTCTTTTTTCTAGCACGCCTAGTGGGACTTGTTTTTAATGTATCTAAATTCAAAGTGGGTGTATGAGCCATCGACCTATTACTAGATCCCAAACAGTGAATAACCCTGGCCTGCTAGTGCCACCACTAGTAATAGTATGAACTAGAACCTGTCTGGGGAATGTTCTGATCCCTCCACCAGTCATGTTTCCAATTGCTAACAAAAATTATGTGGAATGGGATGCTGGAAGCCCCCTTATAGCACCAGTAGCACCAGCTATATGGGATCCTATCCCTTCTTCCGCACTAAAAGCTTTGCCAAAGTTCAATAGAGAAGGCTCGAAGACACCATTCGACCATTTGTAAGACGTGGCCGACGTATGTTTGGTGCATGGTGTCACCGACCAAAATGTCTCTCTAAGGTTGCTTGCAACCTCTTTCAAGGGAAAGTCGCTAGATTGGTACTGCACTCTGGAAGCTAACACTATCAGTACCTAGGACCAACTCGGAGATCCTTTCTACGAGAGATTTTTAAACAATGGAGATTGTTCTTCGTTATATCAGCAACTGGTGACCATAAAGCATGCCCCATACAAAGCCATGACTGAATTCAATGCCTGTTTCCACACAACTTGGTAGAGGATCCAGGCTGTTATCTGCCCCCTGGTCGAGTTGGCATTCATGTTCTACTTGAAATCCATCAATGCTGACATCTCGATGATGATCTAGTCCCTTGGTGCAACCACCCTACTAGATGCATACAACATCGTTGTTAAAGTAGAGAACAACTTGATTGACCCCAGAAAGTTTTCGCTTCGACTTGCTATGCCTATATTTCTAGAGATATCGGCTCCTGCCCAGGAGATGGCATCTAACAGTGCGTCTGCTCCTCCCCAATCTATTTATACATATCCAAACATGCCACAGAATGTTGCTTCCACATCTTCCTCTTCAAAAGATGAGATGAGCGATGTCAAGGTGTTGTTGCGGATCATCTCAAACAAAATAACTACCATCAAGCGGAATTAGTTCGCACCTCCGAAACCAACCTACCAAAATTATCAAGGCAAAAGATCTTCCTGCCAACAAAATTAGTTCCAAGGAGGCCCGCGCACAAATTCACAAAATCAAACAACTAATCAGATGGTTTCAGTCGCTACTCTACTACAAAATTCTCACCCAAGTTCGAGTAGAGAATTGACAATGGGGAAAAATAATCTCATCGATGACATCAATCCCTGGTGCTTCCCCTACGATGATGCACATATGCCTCAAAACTTCCTGCGTGGAAACCTACAACAAAAGGTGGTGGAACAGCACAACCAAGGTGCGACATTAGACCTTGGAGGTTATGTATACACCTCTCCCCAGATGGAAAATGCGGTACTCACCGCACAAATGTGAGGGATGTCCTTGGAGCAAGAAACAAATATATCTCTCGACCACACGCTCTTCTCATGGATAGAAGAATAGGTGGTGTTTGCAAATGATACATCCACATTGAAAGCCCCACAAGTGTAGTCTAATTACAACACTCACTCTAAGAGGAGATTCATAGGTGAACCAGTCATCGCGCAACCCTAAGGTGTTTGTGACCAAACTCCTAGTACCTCCGTAGTTGCACAACAATTTCAATCGCGAAGGGAAATTGTTATAACAAGGACTAAGGAATAGAAGCCTTTGAATCTGATGCCTTTGAATGTGGTGGAGAAATTGAAAAAATCCTTTGCTAATGTGTCCCTTTGGGATATCTTAGCTATTCTAGAGTAGAAGTCATTGTTGTAGAAGGCCCTGCTGGAAGATGCAATCATTACGCCAATGGAGCAATCACTCAAGGGAAAGGCCATTGATTCATCACCTCTAGCCAAAGTCCTCACAAATAGTGCAGAGGAAGCCTCCACCAAAGTTAGAGGTAAGCCAAAACTGAAACCATTTTTCCTAACTCTAATTGTGGGTAAGAAATTGTTGCACAATTCTATGATTGACTTTGGTGCTAGTACCATAGCCATGCCCAAGCAGATAGCTGAAGCCTTAGGACTTAGCTATGAACCTTTAAAAAAATGGGTCATACAGCTTGATGGGAACAAGTTTGAAACCATAGGTGTCATTAAGGACCTCCCCTTGACTCTATTATCCCGCCCTAGCATCACAATTCCACAAGATACCATGATCATAGACGTTCCCTCCATGTTCGGTAATTTCTTATCACGGGAATTCACTTCCAAAATAGGTGGATATCTTTCTTTAGATTGGTCACACTTGATCCTTAGGACAAAACATGGAGCTAAAATGAAGATAGTGTTTGAACCTCTACATTCAGAACATGTGGCTGATGAAGCTATGATCAACTTTGAGGCCGCTCATACCTCTTTCACCAAAGATGAAATATATTGTACTGAGCTACTAGAGGATGAGAAGGTGACTGGAGACTAGATTGATTCAGAGGAGGTCCTCTTGACGAAATATATTGACACTGATCCTTTCAAAAATTATCATGCCACCGGATTGGGGACTTATGCCATCTATGATGAAGATCAAGTGATCCTGAAGGTCATGAAGGAATCCGAGAACTGTCCAGCCTCAAAAATATGGGCATTGCATTTTGATGGATCAAGATGCAAAGTTGGCATAGGAGTCGGGATATGTTTGACATCCCCATCCAATGAAAATACACTCAAGTCCTTCCACTTCCAGTTCACTTGTTTGAACAATGAAGTTGAATATGAAAGCCTAGTGCAAGGTTTAAGCCTTGCAAAGTGAATGGGAATTAAGCAAATAATGGTGTTCGGAGACTCCGAGCTAGTGGTCAATGAAGTCCTGGGGATTTTCCCAGCCAAGAATGTCCACATGAGATCCTATAGACATAGATTTTGGGACTTAATCAAGGGCTTTGAAGCCTTCAATATCCAAAAATTTCCCAGAGAGCAAAATGTAGATGCGGATCACATGGTAGTAATCGGATCTCAGTTTGATCCTGCTTTTGGCTTAATTCATAACATACACTCTATGTGAGTGATCATCTGACCTGCAATTCTAGATAATGACTAGAGCTAGCAAGTGTTCAAAAGTGATGAACACATCACCTCATTCATCCAATAGTTGGGAGAGTTCGCTGAGCAACTCCAATCAAATATTGTCGAGGCGTATGAAGGAAAAATTATTCAACTAAGGTCCAACAAGCTTCCAAAAGGATTGGTCACTCTTGAGAACCTATTCGATTATGATGATGTGAGGAATGACAAGAGGAAGTTTGTAGTAGACAAAAGTGACTATGCAGACCTTTAGGTCGGAGATGGAAGGAAGCTTAGAGTCAGGAAGGATGTCTCACACATGATAAAGAAAGACTCATCCATTTCTGTGAGAAATATGGAGTAGTGGCTTGGTCATATGATGACCTCAAGGGATATGATCCCAAAATCATCCAACATACTATAGAAATGATTGAAGGTGCAAAACCAGTCTGCCAAAAGCAAAGGTCGGTTAAACTAAAGATTGAGGCATTGATGGCGCAAGAGCTGACAAAGCTAATTTAGTCCCAAATCGTCTTCTCGATCAAGCACAGTACATGGGCATCCAACCTAGTTCTAGTTCGAAAGAAGAATAGAGACATCCACCTATGTGTTGATTTGCAAGACCTGAATAGAGCATCCTTGAAGGAACACTACCCCTTGCCTTCTATGGAGTCAATCTTGCAAATGGTGGCAGGATCAAAGATGTTTTCTATACTAGACAACTTCTCTGATTACAACCAGATCTGGGTAAAAGAGGAGGACTGACAAAAAACAATGTTCACTACCAACTGGGGAACATTTGTATATGCAAAAATGCCTTTTGGCCTCTCAAATGCGGGAGCTACCTTCCAACAGGCAATGGATATTACTTTCAGGGAATTGATCAATAAGATCATCTTGATCTACCTGGATGATCTTACAATATTATTTAAGAGTAAGGATGATCACTTTGATCTTCTAGAAATGGTTTTCAAAAAATTCCAAGAGTTTAGGATATCCCTAAACCCAAAAAAATGTGTCTTTAGAGTGCCACAAGGAAAACTATTAGGGCATGCAGTGTCCAAAGAAGGAATTGGTGAAGGAAATCAGGGAACCTCCCCTACCAGTCAACAAGAAGGGAGTTCAATCCTTCTTAGGGAAGGTAAATTTTGTGAGAAAATTCATTTATGATTTTGCAGGTATAATTAGACCTATCACCCTAATGCTAAAAAAGGATTAGTTTTTCAAATGGACAAAGGAAGCTAGAGAATCCTTTGAAAAGGTTAAGGATGTTATTTCTTCAGCTCTTGTGCTAGTGAATCCAGACTTATCAAAGGAATTCATAATGTATGTATTCAGTAGAAAATTCAACATCGCTATTGTTTTGACCTAAAAGGATGATGAAGGAAACGGAGAACATCCAATAGCATTTCACTTCCGGACCTTAAAGGATTATGAGACGAACTATAACTTCGTTGAAATGCAAGGATTTTCCATTGTTAAGGGGCTCAAGAAGTTTCGACACCTCATATATTGCAAGAAGGTAATGGTATATGTCACATATTCTAATGTGCGTGAGTATATCATGGAGGGAGAAATCACCAAAAAAAGGGACAATTGGATGACTAAGATCCTCGAATATGATATTGAGGTCAAGCCCACAAAGACCATCTAAGGAAGAGGACTGTGTGAGAATTTGGCACATGATGAAGAAATAGCAACTAAAGAGGAGCAACCTGAGCTTGTCCTAACAAATGAGTCCAAGTCCGAAGTTTGTTGGTTGGTACACAGAGTAAGATTTGTGCACACCAAAAAATATCCGCCAAGCCTTCCTTCTCAGAAGAGAAGATTCTATAGATTGCAAAACAACAAATATGCACTCATTGAAGGGGTCCTTTTCAAAAGGAACTTCAATGGTGTTCTATTGTGGTGTGTCACCACAAAATAGGCGAAGGGAATTCTTAACACTTTCCACAACAATCCTATGGGCGAACATTTTTCTGCAAAGACCACCGCTATCAAAATTATGTGTGCCAGATATTTTTGGCCTACACTATTCAATGACTTGCACTCTTTGGTGAAAGCTTGCAAAGAATGTCGATTCTTCACAGGAAGGAGGAAAAATTCAACAATGCCTCTCAATCCAATAGTGATCGAGGAACCTTTTGCACAATGGGGCCTCGATTTTGTCAGGATGATTAATCCCACCTCCAGTGTTGGACACAAATGGATCCTCACATCTACAAACTACTTTACCAGATGGATCGAGGCTATGCCCCTAAAAAATGCAACAGAGGCAAAGATTGTGAATTTTCTTGAAGAACTGGTAACGAGGTTTGGCCTACCAAAGACCATCATCTTTGACAATGCTAACGATTTCTTGGGTTCAAAGGCATGTCAATTTGCACTCAATCATGGCATATTCTTAAAAACATGTTCAAACTACTATCCGTAGGGAAATGGTCTAGCTAAGTCGACTAACAAAAATTTAGTTTGGCTCATTAAAAGAATCAGGTCAGAACATCAAAGAGAATGGTATAGGAACCTATGGGAAGCTCTATGGGTAGACCAGATAACCCCTAAGAAAGTCCTCAAGACTTCGTCATACAAGTTGGTGTACGGGAAGGAAGCACTATTTCCCATCTCCATGGAGATTCCTGCACTATAGTTGCTCAAGTCTCTGGAGGTGGAACAAAATGGAGCCATCGAGGTCCAGTTGGCTGAGTTGTTGGAGATACAGGAAAAAAGAGAAAAGGCCCTGACAACCATGAATAACCACCAACAGGTGGTTAAAAGGTGGTTTGACAAGAAAACCTTTGACCAGGGTCTAAAATGTGAAGACCTAGTTCTAAAGTTCAATGAGAGGGCCACAAAGCCTGGCCAACATAGAGAATTTGATAGTCTGTGGGAAGGCCCTTTTAGAATAATTAAATGCAAGCAACACAATGCATTTGAATTAGAAAATATGGAGAAAGAAGCATTCAGGATTCTAGTTATTTGAATCCACCTCAAATTGTTCAATTAAGATTTATTAATTGTTCTGCCTATGTAAATATGTAATTATTGTAAATTTTATTTTTTTCTTTTGTTCGTTTGGTCTTTCCAAAAGCAACTCATAACGCAAGAAGTGGAGAAACAAAACCCATAATGTAGGAAGCAAAAAGAAAAAGAGACAAAAATTTAGTAAAAGTTGTATATTCATTAGATGGTATATATACTTTGATATTACACTTCCAAAATGGCTCTAGGGCCATACTTTTCAAGTATATCTATATCTATACTATGTAGTTTTTTCAAGTATATAAGTTAAAAGCCTTTTCTAGGCGTATATACAAAAAATAGATGAAAATTGTTGATTCTTAAATGGGGAAAGGAGTTCACTCTTCAAGCAGGAGCATCATTAGCAGCAACATCAGGAATAACATCATCATCAACTTCTAGAATAGCAGCAGGGGCAACATTAAAGATAGCAGGAGCGTCAACAACAACACTGGCGAGAGGTGGAGGGAACACTAGGTTCCTGAAGTCAGTATACCATTCAACGTCATAAAATATCACCATGTGTTAGCAGCGTAGTAGGAAATGGCAAGCACAGGTAACCCTCTCACGGTGTTCTCCAATTGGTAGAATGCAGAACCCACTCAAAAATGGTACCCACGGAACCATTGTGTCTTCTTCTATGTGTCTGCAGAGGTCACTCTCCATGGGAAGACCAGGGCCATAGACTAAATTTGTCACAATATTACCAAGGCCACTGAGGTAGCGCTTCAAAAATATCTCCACAAAATCATCTACTTAGGGACCTATATATCAAGCAAGGATGCAAAAAAATGAGAGAAAATGTCGGTATTGATCCTATACTTGTCTTCGTACTCTATATAGTCCCTACCAATACCCACTTCATTGCTATGATAGCCAATGAATGCTTGTTCTTTTTCATTCACTTCAAATTCCTGTTAGAAACTTCACCTACAAAAGTTGTCTGCGACTTATTACTAGTGAGCCTAATTGGAGTATTCATGACACCTAATGCTACCCAACTTCCCAAACGCTAATTTGTCTCAATCACTAAGTGCAATTTTTTTGTTGCCTTTGTGTCTATTTATAGAAATAGCCAGGATATCTAAGTGCCATAAGCATGATGCTAATCGAGTATTAACTCAAAAATCCCACCAAGAGCCAACCGAATTTCCCACCCAGTTGTGTCTGCTATGTACGAATTGCTACGTGCGAAGTTAAGAAGTAATTAAGTAGCCAAAACTGGTGGTAGTCTACACGACCGAGTACTAATGTGTCACATTGCAAGCATTTTCCAATTTCCGAGGAGGAACTCAAATATTTTTGAGTACTTATTGCATCTTTGGTTTAATAATTATTTTTTAAATATTAATTGTCAAGCATGCAAAATGTTTTAGATGCCTTCAATCACCGACTCAGTTTCCCAAGAAATCATGCCGTAGGACATGATGACTAACTGCCATTATGAATTCTTGTATTTTCAAAAGGGAAATAAATTCATTTCGCATGAGCAAAGGAGTTGGCGATACATGCTGAATTTAATGTAGAAAGGAAATCGTTGTCTACAACTCCAAGTAAGAAAAATCTAAGTGTTGCATGTGAAAGAATAACATTGTGAAAATCTTCCTAAGTATGTTATTCAGTACAAAGAGTTTTTGAGTGCAGAATTTCTAAAGAACACAAGTGAATTGCAATAGGTTTGAGCATCGCAAAAATCCACAACACCTTGAAATGGCCCAAAATCCTCAGATGGAAGTGCAAGGAGAGGCAACCCAAAGCTTGTTTGATGACATGCGTGTGACACCCATAGCCAATATTTTTAGTGATACCTCTTACGCTTTGCTTGGGATACCAGAGAAGCCAAGGTGGATTCGGGCCGCAGGAAAGCTAAAAACTCATAGGGACCAGACCCAAATAATGGAAGAATGGGATAACATTCGTTATCCCACCCTAAAAACTAACCCTAAGAATCTTAGGGAAGCAGCTTGCAAAAGAATTAAAGTGGCCACTAACGAACGTCAGTTGGCGTACAAGCTATGGTTCTACGGTCTCCCACAATATATGGTTCCTTTTGTGCATTACTACCTGGAGCTAGTTCATGAGGGCATTCAACATTTCAACCTAGATACTGGCACCATTGAAGGTCGAGAGCTGAGGGTTAACATTAGCGTGGAGGCTATCAGAAACATACTATGCATCCTTGCAAGGGGCTCTAGAGCAGAAAAGATGGAGTCATTCACTCTAGAAAAAGGGGACAACTATTGGAGAGGTAGAGATCTTGCTCTAGATTTTTATAACAGAGAAACCCAAAGGCCTCAAGAAGATTTGGAAAATCTACCAAAGATTCTGGTTGCGTACAACGCTTTTAACACAGACTTGTAGGAAGCCTTCTCTATGATGGCTTTTGTTTGCGGCACGAACGAGGAAAATTTTGTTGAAGCATTTCAAATGGGTTTGGGTTTTCAATTGAGGAAGCAACATTCGTTATTTTGGTATGAATTTTTGAAAGTCATTGTCCAGGAAATGATGAGACAAATCAAGGAATACAAAACACAACATAAGTTCAGGTTTTCTTCTCTCCTTGCTCATATGTTTTTACACCAAAACCCTAACTTCTTTAAAAAACATATCAGGTTAGCTATTTTTGATGAGAAAGGAGTGAGAAGGTTGGTTTATGTATGGACTTCCCTCGTTTCTGCAACATATGACTATTATGCATTCTCATATTATTTCTTGACTCTGATTCTGCAAGACTTTAGCTAGGATGGCAATCTCTATCGGCTTTCTGCCGACCAAACAAGGTGGATGCAGAGTTTCACTCCTAAATGTGATTGGTTTCTCAAAGAATATTTTACATTCATTTAGATGTGTGGCTTTACTGAGGAGCCATTCCAACTCCTGGCATGTGTCATAGACATGGTGTTGGCCCTTGTGATGTTTTGGCAAGTGTCAGTTATTGACAATAAATTTTGTGGAGGGAAGAACAAGAAAGGGTTTTTCTACTACCCACTGAGCTTCAAAATGGTGGTTATAACAAAGAAGCAGATGCATGGTCTGCTAAAGGAAAATTTGGCTCATCTGGGGCTAGTATTGATCTATGAAAAATGGCAATATAACCCCGACAATGATTTAGCAAACATAAATTTTTGGGTAATTCATAGCCCCTGGCCTTACTAGGAAAAGCAACAAAATCCCCTTTCAAAATAGGATGATATATTTGTAGACCTGGTTCACATTCTTACAGAAGATAGGAGGCCAAAATTGCTCAATTTTTATTTATTTTTAGTGAATTTTAATGAGAAGCGCCAAATGGGGGCCACCCTTTGCAATGTATTGGTCAAGAAGTGGCAGTGGAGTGAGGAAAATATTAGAGATTTCTAGATTTATTGTCAAGAAACCCAATGCCTTGATGCCCCATTCCAAGAGGTAGACAAGGATGAAATATTTGATACTCTATGGAACAGAGCGCATGATGATATTGATGCGAGTGATGATGAGGATATAGACCCGAGGGAGGCTAAGAAATGTATAGCGCAAGGAAAGGTGGTAAAACAGGCCCAAGCACAGAAGAAAGAAAAAATGACAATACAGCCTAGCAAAACTTCTTCAAGGGTGCGAGTGAATATATCGCATTCAGGAGCCTCACAAACATGCACATGGGATATGAAAAGAGCCAGAGTAACCCAACAAATTTCAAAGGTCATAGAGGTGGATAATTCCCCACTCGACAAAAGGCAGCGCACAGATGCAATTTCTGAAGGTTAACAAGAACTTGCAATGAGCCAAGGATTAGATTCCTCTGCAACTCAGGTATCTTTCTCTCCCCCTCTTCTTGATTCACAATCTTTGGTTTCTCCTACTATCTCGGTGTCACCTATCACTTCAATTGTTGGCCTTTCTTTTTTTGCTTCTATTGTAATGGTCACTGGAGGTTTCTCCTAATTCTCCCAACTTGGGAAATTCATTTTTATTCCCCCTCGGGTTACTCCACCTTTTGTCAGAGCACAGTCCACAACCGCTATTGCCACCTCTTTTTTTGTAACCGTGTAGGATCTAACCTAGCTTGTCCAAAAAATGGAGTCCATTGTACCTCCGCTACCACCACTGCTCCCCATGAATCCTTCTGCCACTTCACAAACTGGGCCTTGGTATAACATTCCCCCATTCTCCCCACTAACAGTCTCTCTTTCGAAGAAGAAATCAGTCGGGACCACTACTCTCTCATTCCCTTTTGCTCTTCCTCTTGGTGCACCCTTTGCAGGTGAGCTGATTAGATCGTCAGTGGAATTTATGTTGGAGGGTGATAAAACAAGAGTAGCACGGGCTCTCAGGCTCCAGAAGCAAAGGGACAATTATGCTAAAACATTGGTAGAGCCACAGGTGTGAACCCTTTTCAATAAGGCTCAACAGTCATTTCATTTTGCAACCATGCATCTAAATGTCATCAAGCCTCAAGGAGAGATGCAACCCGAAGATTACACCATCTATGCTATGGGACTCGATCTGCGCATGGCCCAACTGCAAGATAAGGTTGAGCTAATGGAAGAGACCCATCGTGTGGTGACCATTGACTTTCTCAAGTCTGGTGGCCAACTAAAGAAGAAGGAAGATGAGCTAAAAAATATCAAGGAGAGGATGGAGGTCCTACTGAGGAAGGAAAAGGCAAGGGATGCTGAATTTGCATGCTTGTCTCAGTAAGCACAGGTAGAACAGGCTAGACTCCAAGGAGAACATGCGAAGTTCCAATCCCAAGATCCCAACCTAGTCACTGATATTTAGTAGAAAAACCAAGAATTGTATGACCGGTTGGCGTAGGTAGAAGAGGAAATGCAACAAAAGAATGAAGAGTTTCAACATCAACGTGCTCAATTGGAGCAAAGAATGCAACAAAATGATATGAACTTCCAAGGCTGACAAGCTCAATTTGAGAAGGAAATCCAGGAAGTAAAGCTTTCCTTGGAAAGAGAATCTGCAACCAGAGGTCATGCTGAGGAAAAATTGCTTGTTGAGTTGAAAACTCTGTAGGAACAACTCTCTGTTGTAGACAAGAGGATTGTAGAGCTAACATAGGATGTTGGGTCGAGGGAAGCGAAAATTGGTCTTTTGAAGAATCCTCCCCAATCCCTTGCTACCTAGTCGGACCTCCTCTTGGTGGCCCAACAACTATATATTTTATACTAGGAAAAGGTCAAGGATTTTTTTCTAACTCTTTAGTCGACACTTCAGTTCATGGCGGAAGTGGCAAGTTTGAGCAGGGAGGTTCGTGGAACGATTGAAGAGTCCCAAAATTCATTGTGGAGAGGGTACCCGAAGCGAAAAAATTGCTAGATAAGTTGTACATGGTGGAAAATGAGGACCTGGTGAATGAAGGGATTGAAGACCGAAGGTCAGCTGCCAAAACAACAAAATAATTTATTTGTTTCCATGCAACTATCCTCCATGCTAGTGATTGCTCGACAATATTGAGTCAGACCATGAACAATATGTGGACGAAGTTCTCCCAGTTGACTCAAATGGGTTTGCCCTCACCTTTCCTTTCTGATGATTCAGTAGCCACAATGGAGCACATTGCAACAAAGATTGAGAAGCAAAAGGATTTTTCCACTTTCCAAAGTTTTAGTCAACCCCTTATTGCCACATATATTGAAGGCATTACCCATAAGATAGCGCGACTGCTCTTTCAGCTTGAGTCCAAGACCAGGATATCCATGAAACTTCTCTTCAAAGAGGTGATCGATCTGCATGAAGTGCAAGAAAATTTGTGTGCCATATTAATGCTATCTAAGGTCAACTAGCTTCCTCTGCAAACCACACTCTCAAAGCTCTGACTCCATCACCCATTGAATAAGGCTCTAGTCTTCGAACCAAAATTTTTTGGGTTCCCCATTTTGCATGTGAAACACCCTTGGTAGTCGCCAAAAGTTGTGGATATAAAATCCCTCAAGCTCCCTTTGGGTTGATAATATTTTGCTTGGCCTCGGCCGGTGCCCCATATATTTGAATATCTTTGGGCCCCTTTTTGAAGAGCTTCACCTGCTATCGCCACGTGTTCGCTGCGCACTCCTTGCAATGATTTCCTCCTTTGCTTCTCTACCAATCCTCGCCATGCTTCCACATGTTAGCAATGCAAGCCTTTAAATTCCTGCTTCCCTTCACTTCTCTACCAAGCTCCTCCTGTGTGCCACGTAGCATCATTCCATGGGCACTTTTTGGTGAACCCCACAGTCAATGTTGGTAGTGAAGACTTCTCCACGTGTCTTCTCTGCGGGGGTTTTCATCACAAGAAAGGAAGAAAGAAAAATAGGCGTTGACCTATCGCCACGTATCCTAACCAACTTTATGGGTGAGTGACACATGTCTGCATGGGAATTTTTTGCTTCTACACTGGGACCACTGCCATCATTTGAAGGGGATGCATCTAGCTCGAAGGTGACTGCATTCTATGGCTCAAAATCTTTTCTGTTGATATGGCCTAGGGAAATCATTGTGATGGACATCATTTCTCTTGACAGAGAATCTTTTCTATTACTGGCTTTCAAGCGGTGTGATGATTTTCTATTTATACTGCTTCTTTCTAAAAAGGAGTTTGGAACATACAGAAAAATTGGGAAAAGACACTAGGCCTTTTGTATTGTTTTTTATTATTGTATTAAGATTCTCAAATTGTGCCAATTGTTGTTCAATTTGTTGTTTGGCCTTTCTGTTTCTTAGCTATTTAACAAAACATTATACTGTGCCATTATTGTACTAAGTAGTTTATTTGCAGAACTTCTATAATTTCAATATAAGTTTGCGAATTTAGAGCATGTCTTGGACTCTTCTTTTTAGTAAATGTGTATGGAAGTTCTTTTATGTTATTGAATAGATTATTTGGGTTTTCATCTATGATTTTTGTTATTCTGGGACATGTAGATTGTTGAATGGACCCTTAAATCCCATCTGAAAGGGAGATTTACCGTGCCCATACCTGCATTTTGGCGCATCGCCTTAGGTTAGATCTTTATTTTTTTATATCTTCTTTTGTTTCCCATTCCAAACCCCCCAACTACAAAAGGAGACAACTTCTTTAAAAAACCTGAAGGTCACTCAGTTTAGCACAATTGGTGCCCCCATTAACTGAGTTTCCCATAAGGCTATTGCTTGTCAATTTTAGGCATCAACGGTGTGGTCTATCTAACTTTGATTTTATGAAAATAATATATTGTAGGATTTCAAAGAATTTTGGGATAAACTCTACAATATCTCTGAAGGAAATGATAAAGTCAAAGAGGCAAAACCTCAAACCTATTGAGGATTGCTTGAAGTTCTAAACATGAAGGAGGAAGAAGATATCACTGCATACCTACTTTGGGTTGATGAAGTTGTTAATACCATCAGAGTACTCGGTGAAGAAGTAAAAGAATTAGTGATTGTTAAAAGGGTACTTGGATCCCATCTCCCTAAATTTGATTCAAAATTTTCAGCAATAGAAGAAGCCAAAAATTTGAATAGTTTGACTATGGATGAACTACGTGTGACATTAACTGCATATGAGAAGAGAATTATGAATGAAAATTTTTCAAGAGAGGAGGCAACTTTCAAGGCATCAATGGAGAATGAGGATTCAAATCACAATGAGGTTCTTGACTTGGAAGCAGAAAATTTTGTGAGGAGATTAAAAAGAGGCTTTGACAAGTATAAAGCTAAGTTACCTTTTAAATGTTTTGTGGTAAAATTGGGTACATTGCTTCAAAGTGAAAACTGAGAACTGGCATCAAGAAGAAGAATGGTTTGTATGTCGAGGAAGAAGGTTACTCATTTGATGAGTATGATAATCATACTTCCGAAAATAAAAAGGCTCTACTCATGGCATTGGAATCCATTGATGGTGATGTTGAAAATGTATTTTTTGGAAATAAAGAAGAAGATACAAAAATAGTTTTTGAAGAAGATCTTCTTTGTGCTCGTAGAATGATCAAAATTATCAAGAAGATAATTACAAAGGACATCAATGCTAAAGATGAATTGTTACAAAGTCTTAAGAAGTTAGAGAATATAATTGTAGATTTGAAAGTCCAAAAATAAGAAAGAAAAAGGATAGAAGATGTCATGGAGCTCATAGATTAAAGACAAGAGACAAGGTGAAAGGAAGCTAGGTATGTAGAAAAGATTCCAACACTAATCTATTAGAGGAGAGAATGTGAAAATTTCAACAGTTTTAAACCCTTATTCAATTACAATAAATAAGGTGCACATAACAAGTAAAGATAAACAACATCAAAGATACAATAAAAACACATAACACCAAATATACATGGGGAAAATCCTTTCAAGAAAAAAATCCCACACTCGAAAATCCTAAATAATGTATTATCTATAAACAATGGTGCCTTCACGGTGACAAAATACTTCGCTGAGAAGTCTTGGCGACTTGGATAAGTCATGTCGATAGTCTTCGGTAAGACATGATGCAACTCGATGAAAGGTCACAGTGAAGTTTGAAGGTCTTGCCGACAACAAATGCTCATTGATGTAACATGAAGGTTCGGTGAGAGGTCTTGGCGAAGATTGGTATGTCTTGCTGATGGAATTCCTAATCATTGTGACTTGTGTCTTCGATATGAGTCTCACCGAAGAGCGATAGTCACACCGAATGGAAAACACATGACGACATGACTTGAAGATTTCGACATAAGGTCTTGGCGATATATGGAAGTCTTGCTGATGGTTTCTCTGAGTTCGATATGACTTGTGTTCATTCGATATGAGTTTCGTCGATAAGGGAAACTCTTGCCGATAGGAACGAAATGGACATCGACGGTTTTGGTATGACATGTGACACTCGTTATGTTGTCTTGCCGACTGTTGGAGACTTAAGCCGATATCGATAGAGAAACTTTGTGGCATCGGGGAGACACTATTAGTGTCTCACCGATATGCCAACAAAGTTTGAATGTCGTTGACCGTGTGACCATCCTATGTGGCATCCTACTGGACCAATTAGAGGAAGCAATTTTCAAACGGATGATTGTTGGTTTTTTGCATCAGTTGCAACGCTGGAGAAAAAACTGCATGCAAGGAAAAATCATTAGCTCAAAAGGAAACTATCTATGATTGGTGATGGCGGATAAGGATGCACAGAAGACAAAATCAGAATGTGATAAAATAAAAGTAAATCAATTCTGATTTGACAGCGATGAGTGAGTTGAATCGGATGTAATGAGAGCATTGTTTGTAACTGATGAACAGTGAATGAAGCTACTGTGAAATACCAGAGAGTTGTATTTCTGATTGTATGTAATTTTTTTGTTACTATAATACAAAGAGATTCAGCTTGGTGTGGTGGGTTTTTTTCCCGAAAGGGTTTTCCCACATAAATTTGTTGTTCAGTTGTCTTTGTGTATTTGTTCTATTTCTAAAAAAATTTCATGTGTGTCTTAATTAGATTGTAATTTTAAAATTAAAAGCCCTGCATTGCATTCTTCCCTGTGGATTTGACATTAGACAAGTGTTTCCGCACCTCTACTTTCCTTACAAGTGGTATCAGAGCCTAGCCAGTTGTGTTGTCCTTGTGAGTGGGTTGGGTTTTTTGTGTCAATCCTTTTCCAATGGGAGTTTTGGTAGAAGTATGTTAATTTAACTACAGATTAAGATGGCAAGCACATCTAGAAAGATGGAGATAGAGAAATTCAATGGTAGCAATTTTGAGCTGTGGAAACTCAAGATGGAAGATCTGTTAGTGGATCATGATCTGTGGCTTGCTATGTCTGAAACAATGCCTCAAGGCATGAAGCAAGAGGATTGGGACCTGTCAGATAGAAAATCAAAAGTGCTGATAAGGCTCTGTTTAGCAGATTTTGTTCTTCTGAATGTACATGAAGAAAAGACTACATCTTCCTTGTGGAAAAGATTAGCATCTATTTATCAAGGCAAGTCCTTGGTGAACAAGCTATTCTTGAGGAAGAAGCTATACTCTTTGAGAATGCAGGAAGGAGGGTCTGTTGCTGATCACTTAAATGCTTTCAACATGCTGATTGCTCAGTTGACATCTGTTGATGTGAAGATTGAAGATGAAGATCGTTGCATGTTGTTGCTGTGTCCTCTGCCTAATTCTTGGGATCATCTAGTGATGGCCATTGGGAGTACAACATCCATATTCAAGATGTAAGATGTTGCTTCTCTGTTATCAGAAGAAATGAGAAGAAAATATTTTGAGATGGCAAAGGAGGCTCTAGCTATCAGAGGTAGACCAAAGGAGAAAGGCAAGAAGAAGGATAAGAAGTCCAAATCGAAATCAGAAGGGAGATCAAAGTCTCCTGGCAATAAGTCAAAGGTGAAGTGCTGGAACTGTGGGCAACCTGGTCATGTCCAAAAGGATTGTAAGGAGGAGAAAAAGAAGATGAACTCTTTTGGAAATGATTCTTCTCATAGTGATGCAGATGCCTTCATTGCAGCTTTGGCTACACGGGCATCAGATGATCTTTCCACATGCCATCTCATAGAGAATGGTTCACAAAGTATGAAGAATACAATGGTGGAAAGGTGTATTTGACAAGTGATTCATCTTTGGAAATTGTTGGTCATGGAAGAGTCAGAATTCAATTCCCTGATGGAAGAGTGAAGGGAATCGATGATGTGATGCATATACTAGGTCTGGCTCGAAATCTACTTTCTGTAAGTAAGCTGAATGATATCAGAGTGTAGGTCATGTTATTTGGAAATGGATGCAAGATGACTAGAGGCTCTATGGTGTTGGATAGGGGTGCTCAAATTGGTACTTTGTACAAGCTAGATGCACTGGTTGTCTAATGTAACAATGTCTCTGCAAAGTCACTTAAGGCTGCTCACGGAGAAAAGAAGGAAAACATTCCTGATGGTGTAAACTCCATGGAGATTAAACTTCCAGCAGAGAAGACTATGCTCTGGCATCATAGGCTAGGCCACATTGGTGAGAAAGGTTTAAAAACCTTGAAAAATAAAAACTTGGTAGAAGGGCTTGAAGATTGTAACCTTGAGTTTGAATTTTGTGAACATTTCATATATGGAAAGCAGCATCGTGTTTCATTTTATTCTAGTCCTCACAAAACTTCTAGTTTGCTTGATTATATACATTCTGATGTGTTTGGTCTAGTAAATGTTCCTTCTTTGTCTAAATCAAGATAATATGTGTCGTTTATTGATGATTATTCAAGAAGAGCATTTGTATATTTTCTGAAAAGTAAATTAGAAGTGTCCAGTTGGTTTAAGGAATTTAAAAACCTTGTTGAAAATCAGACTAGTAGAAAAATAAAATGTTTAAGGACTGACAATGGCGATGAGTTCTGTTCAGATGAATTCGAAAGGTACTGTAAAGATCATGGGATCAAAAGACACAAGACTACACCTTACACTCCACAACAAAATGGAGTTGTTGAAAGGTTCAATAGGACAATAATGGAAAGAGCATGAAGTATGTTGAGCAGTGCTGGTTTAGAGGAGAAGTTCTAGGCTGAAGCAGTCTCTACAGCATGTTACTTGGTAAATCATTCTCCTAACTCTGCTCTTGTTGAGAAGACACCTTTGGAAGCATGGTCTGGAAAGAAGCCCTCTCTAAGACATATTCGTGTCTTTGGCTGTGAGGCATATGCATATGTGCCATTTGAAAAAAGATCTAAATTGGAAAAAAAAGTTGTAAAGTGTATTTTTATTGGCTATAGTGCTGGCATAAAAGGATACAAGCTTTGGAATCCTGAGATTGAGAAGGTTTTGCATAGTAGAAGCGTTATCTTTCTTGAGCTGAAACCTTCTACTTTGGATCTGCAGTCAGATAAGAAATCAAAAAATGAAAAGGATGTAGCAGCAATTCCTTCGACACTAGATAAAGAGGAATTGAAAAATCAAAATGTACCTAATACTGAGGAGAGCTCAAGTAGTTCTGAAAGTTTTGATGAAGATGAAGAACCACCTCAGCCTCAGCTGTGAGGAGGTCAACTCATGAAAGAAAGCAACCTGATAGGTATGGGTTTTCTTTAATTGATTCTACTTGTGCCTATGCTTTAATTTCTAGCACTGATGAACCTAGGACTGTGAAAGAGGCATTTAAAATGTCTGATGCAAACTCTTGGTTGGAAGCCATGAATGAAGAAATGGCATCATTAGAAAAGAATGATACCTAGAGTTTGGTGCCGTTGCCTAAAGGCAGAAAAGTTGTAGGCTGCAAATGGGTTTTTAAAAAGAAAATAGGTATGGACGGTAGTGTGGAGAAATATAAAGCAAGGCTGGTTGTGAAAGGTTATTCCCAGGTAGAGGGAATTGATTATGGAGAAATCTTTTCTCCTGTAGCTAAGCTGACATCTATTAGATTTCTTTTGTCACTTGCAGCTACATATGACTTAGAAATTGAGCAAATGGATGTGAAGACAACATTTCTTCATGGTGATCTTGAAGAAGAAATTTATATGTCCCAGTCGGAGCACTTTGTGGAGAAAGGTAAAGAAAGACTGGTTTGCAAGTTAAAGAAATCTTTGTATGGTTTAAAATAGTCCCCTAGAATGTGGTACCAAAAGTTTGACACATTTGTTTTGTCATTGGGATTTGTAAGATCAAAATGTGATCACTGTGTGTATTACAAAGCTAAAAGTGATCAAGTCCTTATTATTGCACTCTATGTTGATGATATGTTGTTCATAGGCAATAGTAAGCTGATGATTTCTGATCTTAAGTCTCAGTTTTCTGCAAAGTTTGAGATGAAAGATCTTGGTGCAGCAGGGTACATTCTGGGAATGGAAATAACTAGGGACAGAAAGAATAGAAAGCTTTGGATCAGTTAGAGTAAGTATATCATGACTATTCTAGAGAGATTTTGTATGATTGATTGCAAATAGCTAGTTGTTCCAGTTATGCAGGGAACGAAGCTATCTATTGAGGATTGTCCAAAATCTTCTTCTGAGATGGAGGACATGACCAGTGTGCCTTATGCAAGTGCAGTTGGTAGTCTCATGTATGCTATGGTCTGTATAAGGCCAGCCATTTCCCAAGCAGTGGGAGTTCTTAGTCGTTTTATGGAAAATCTTGGAAGAATACATTGTGATGTTGTGAAGAGAGTGTTTAGATATCTAAAGGGCACTTCAGACTATGCTTTGTGTTACCATGGAAACTTGGTTGAATCACAGAGGACTCTCAACATTCGAGGTTATGTGGACTCTGATTGGGCAGGGGACATTGACAGAAGAAGATCCACCAGTGGATATATTTTCATGATGAATGGTGGTGCAGTGAGTTGGATGAGCAAGTGGCAGGCTATAGTCGTTTTGTCCACTATAGAGGCAGAATACATGGCAGCAACACATGCCTGTAAAGAATCAATCTAGTTAAAACGTTTGTGTTCTAACATTGGTTTTGATGTAGGAAAGATTACTATTTACTATGACAGTCAGAGTGCTATATGTTTGGCAAATAATCCTACTTTCCATGCCAGAACGAAACATATAGATGTACAGTATCACTTTGTACAAGATATGGTGGAGGATGGGAAGGTCTCTTTGGAGAAAGTGGATACTCTTGAGAATGTTGCAGATGCATTGACGAAGCCTGTGAGCATAGACAAGTTCAGGTGGCACGCTAGTTCGATGGGCCTCTTGGCCCATGAATTTCAGTAGTTTTATTATGTTTTGGAGGTGTTAGTAAGATCTTTGTCAAGTGGGAGATTATTGGAATATGTGCCTCAATCCTTACTGACATAAAACTCCTTGAAGGCAAAGTCGGTGTGACATCATGGATGTCTGGCCGACTAACTGTTCTGAAGCTCTTAAAATTTTCATATCGCTGTGACAGGGTTGATGTCTTGCTGACAAGTCTATCGATGTGACTTTCTATGTTTGGCATGACCTTTTGGCGAATGTAGATCTTTGGGCAACAATTTGATCTTATCGGGATAACTCACGGGTGTCGGGGAGAGGTCCCAGCGAATGGTGAAAGTCTCACCGACAACATCTGGTCATCGGGGAAACACAATGCTCTCAGCATGAAGTCTTGGTGGCTGATGGAAGTCTCACCGACATTGAGCTAACATAAGGATCATCAGGGAGAGGTCTCAACGAAACCATAAAGTCTCACCGACTGGAGTATTCTCATGGTGCCTTCACGGTGACAAAAGACTTCATTGAGAAGTCTTGGCGACTTGGATAAGTCACGCCGATAGTCTTCGGTAAGACATGATGGAACTCGATGAAAGGTCACAACGAAGTTTGAAGGTCTTTTCGACAACAAATTCTCATCGATGTAACATGAAGGTTCGGTGAGAGGTCTTGGCGAAGATCGGTATGTCTTGCCGATGGAATGTTTGATTGTTGTGACTTGTGTCTTTGATATGAGTCTCACCGAAGAGTGATAGTCAAGCCGAATGGAAAACACACGACGACATGACTCGAAGATTTTGACATAAGGTCTTGGCGATATATGGAAGTCTTGCTGATGGTTTCTCTGAGTTCGATATGACTTGTGTTCATTCGATATGAGTCTCGCCGATAAGGGAAACCCTTGCTGATAGGAACAAAATGGATATCGATAGTTTCGGTATGACATGTGACACTCGTTATGTTGTCTTGCCGACTGTTGGAGACTTAAGCCAATATCGATAGAGAAACTTTGTGGCATAAAGTGACAAAATTTAGGAGGGATCAAAGTCATAATCGAGGGGGTTGTCTTGTGTATTATTTTTCAATATGGACATTATCCTAACTCCATTTAACTTCTATAAATAGAAGCAATCAATGGAGAATAAACTTAAGAAATTAGGTTTACATTGTGTCACTATGGGTTTGGAACCTGAAACTACAAGAGCAGCTAAGAAACGAAAGTGGAATATTCATAAAGATGAAGCCTATGGCACATTGTGTACATTCATTTCTAATGATCTTCTCTTTCACATTAATTCTATCACAAAACCTAATGATGCATGAACAACAATACAAAAAAAATTGGTAAGCAAGATGTTATGAGGGGACATCAATTGGAAAATGAATTGATAAGTCATAATCCATAAGAATTCAACATAATACAAGAGATATTTAGTAAATTAAATCTTCTAAGATTTCAACTCAAACAAAGAGGAATTGAAAAACAAGATGAAAAATTGGTCCTAAGTATCTTGTCAAAATTGGGCCCTCAATATTTAGTATTTGTTTCTACTTTCCATGTAACAAAGAATGCCTTTGGTGCATGCTATACTATGCTATCACTCTTAGATTTTGTTGTTTCTCTCACAAAGGAGCAAGAAAAACTGATTCAAATGGGTACAATATAACATTCAAAGCCACAAGTGCTTGTTGTAACAAAATAAAGTGATAAAGAAATAAAAACTGGTAAAACACAAAAAGTGAAGTGTGCTTTCTACAAGAAAACTGGGCATACTGAAGATTAATGTATGAAGAAAAGGTTATATAACCTTGAGCATCTACTTGAGCAATAAGGGGTTCCTATCTCTAAAAAAAAACTTCATCTAGTTTAGCATCTAAAGGAAAAGTACTTGATGGGTCTAGATAATGGCTAGTTTTTCCTTCATTAGTTTATGCTTTTATCATTTCATTTGCTAAGTTTCACAAACATTTCTAAGACTTCATACATCTTTCATATGCCTTTTATGCACTTTGACAAACCTAAATATGTGGAAATATAAATATATGATATATTGATATATGCTTGTGTGGATGTATGAATGTTCATAAGATTTAGTATGTTTTTATGATTTGATTGTGATTGTTAATAATGTGAGTGCCTTGGTAGCAAAACTAACATCTTGCAACCAAGAAGATTGTAGACCGCAACAACTAGATTTCTAGCCAGCAACAAAGGATTGTGGATAGTTGCAAGGGAGAAGTTAGAATGATTGAAGCACGACAATTCCAAAGGAAAGCAAAGGTGGCTATTGAATGGTTAGCCATGATTCACGATAAATACACTTCAATCCACCAATAAGGCAACTTGAAGAAGAATTTTGTTCCAAATAGGAGTAACCCATGACGTGACAGTTTCTAGGAAACATGTCTCTATCATGGCAGTTAACCATTAGGGGCAGAGTCCTAGTTTGATTTTTCTTCTTCCATTTCATATTTATGGTGTTTTGTTTCAAAGACTAGTCATCTCCCTATCCTTGAGGGAGAGTGGATGTATGCATTAATGTTCTATTTTTCATTCCTTGAATGAATAAGACTCTTCCCTAACAGGTCTATATTGGTTTTTGTGGTTGAGAAGAAAATCTAGTAGTGTAATGTTTTTTACTAGTTAATAGTTCATTGTTGTTAGTTTTATGTTATCAAGTTGCAATAGATATGTACTGCTAAATGAGAAATCCTTAGAGATTCTTGAAAAACTATAAGAAGTTCAATTTTCATGCAATAAAAGAGTTTAGTTTGTTGTCATGATTTATTGATCAAGTAGTGAATATTTGATATCTTCTATGGGCACAACTCGAGCAAGGGCCACTCGAGGTATTGTCAACCCAACTTATTTTTTATCACTAGATTAGATGTTGCATTACTAAATCCATTTAAGATAAGTTTTCAATTATATGCATGTGAATTTCATGAATGATATTCTATAGCATGAATTACATCCTATAACATTACATTGAGCTATTCTCTAGAGAAGTTAGAAGTATTAATAGTTGCAAGTTCAAATTCAATAGTTAGCAATTACAGTATTGAGCAGTAAGTACTTGTAGCATAAGCAGTAGATTTATGTTAATTCCCCTATTTTGCAATTTCATGATTTATTCCCTTTTCTAGTTTTTATAGTTTTCAATACATGTGTGACTACCTATGTCCATTGATATAGGGCATAGTTAGGATCCTTCAATGCACATATAGTTCCAACACTGTCAAAAGATTGAGCCCTAGTTTAATTAAATGTAACCTTTTTGTGAAGGTTTAGTGAACTATTCAGTTAGAAACATGTCCTCTAAATTGTGTGTCTACTTGCAAACACCGAGTTAATCAAACATTAGAAAGGCCTTACATTACTAATGGCTACTACAAGTTTAGAGATAGATAAGTGGGTTCTTGATTTAGGAGCATCACATCATATGTCTCCTTATCCAAAAGTGTACATGTCCTTTTATCCCTCTGATGTAAATAAAGTAAAAGTAGCTAATAACACTTTCATATGTTTTTGTGGTCAAGGTATAGTTGAGGTATGCAATCAGAGTATTCCTAATGTCTTATTTGTTCCTGAATTGGAAAACATCTTTTCCATTTATCAACTTATAAAATCTAGAAAGATAGTTGAGTTTACATCAACTTCAATGACAATTCAAGACTCTTAAAGTAGAGATATTGTTGTAGTGGGAGAGCTTTATCAACTCTCTCATGTTTATACATTTTCACACTTTTCTCTTGTAGATTAATCTCTCGTAGCTCGAGGTCGAGGCCTTTCATTGCAATTTCTTTTTTATTGCATTTTATTCATGTTTTTGGGATGCCTCATAGCCTTTTCTTTTGGTTCTGGCTTAATTCTAAGCAAGACCGTAGACTCTAAAAATTCCTTGCATATCGGCTCTCGTAGGTTGCCATGTGTATACATGGCACAATTTCTAGCAAGACCACGACCTCTTATTCTTACAAAGGCATGTGAGGGTGCCACATAGTAGCCCCATGCGGTCTCTATAAAATATTTTAATCTTTGAGGTGCTTGAAAGCGGAGGAAGCCATGTGTTGGAACCACAGAGGATCTTGAAGTATAGTGAAGGGGAAGGCTTAGCAAATACTGCATGCATGCCATGTGTCCCAGGCATAGAGTTATTAAAGGTAAAATCTAAAGGAAGCTTGGTTACCATTGGAAGGTGACACTTGTCAGCAAGGCACAAGCCTGAGCATATTTTGAGCTCAAAGGGGAGTTAAAAGTGTGCTAGTGGTTATCTTAACAATGGAGGGGTGTTGAAAGGCACCTCATGTCAGATCTTGAGGATGTGAAGAACAATGCCACTTAGAGCCCACTAGCCCAAGCAGTTACAACAAAAATGATCGACTATCTAGGTGTTAGCACAATTGCATGATCAGGAGCATGATGTTTTCCAAGAAAGCAGTTGTAACGATCGCCATGATGATGATCCACAAGCGGCAAGTGGAGGGAATATTTTTAGTTGTGTTTTTATTTATTATGCTTAGGGAGTTTTCTCTATATAAGACTACGGGAATTTTGTAAAAAGCGTTCACCATTTTTGTAAAACAGACTTAGAATATCAGTTGTAAGGAAAATTTCATTCTTCAGACCTTAACATTTTGTGTCTTTTAAATCAATCAATAAAAAGTAGAACATATCAAATTGTGCTTAGTTTGTCTTTATTATATGTTTTATTTATATTTATGCTAGCATCAATGCTGTGTCATTTAGGAATGGATATTATATTGATGATTGATTGTTATGAGTTTTAGCTTTTATGATTGATAGCATAAGATCATAGATTATTGAATCATGTCTTGTACTCTTTTGTTTTCTACAATGATTTATGGTTAGCTATCGTATTATGCTTGTTGGTGAGCAATATTTACAAAGGAAAAATGTTTTAGTAAAATAATTGAGTCATATCATGCTCCAGTGAGCCTAAGTGGGTGCTTCTCATGAAAAGATTTATATTCTATGCTTTGTTCCTACTAGATATTAAGTGTTTCATTCTCTTTTCAATAATGAAGAGTCTGTTGTTAGGGTTAGAAGGTAGATGTATAATAGTTAAATGCAGATTTGATCAATAAAATAGAGAAATAAAACACAAAAAAGTTATAACAACAAGACAACATAGAGAATTTAACTTGGTTCAAACAATATGGGCTACATCCACAAAACCACAACCATCCAATGATTTTATGATCTAGTGCAAAACATATTACAATCTTGGGAATAATGCCCTACTGCAACTCCCATCCCAACTGCTTATTACAAGCTTTTTAGAAGCTTCCAGAATTAGGGTTTTACAATGTTAGTTTTGTATTTTGTCGATGATGAAGCGAAAAAATAAGGAGACATTTTTTTCTCAAGGGTTTCCACCCCTAAACCCCCAAAGAAGGACCCCAATGAGGATACATGAAGAGTGTACAGTATAGCATGATCAATCGCCACATACCAACATCTACAACACTTTGTGCTCGTTTCTTAGAAGTTTTATACTTCTGGTTATTTGAGAATAGGATTTGAAATGTTGTAAAAGCTTTGGCATATCACCTTAGATTAGATTTGATTATGTTCTATTCCTTCTTCCCCTTTTCTTGCCCCAAGCAAGAATTTAGAGTCGTCTTCTAAATCCCAGAGGTAGTCTAGTGGATTGAAATTTTTCCCCGATCCACTAAACTTCCCATAAGCCTATTCCCTGAAGCACATGTTTTAAGGATCAACAACTCTTTTTATGGCATGTCAGGTGGTACCATTTTAATTGCTAACCGCAAGTAGGTGTATGAGCCAGAGGCCAGTTACAAGGTCACAAACAACCCAAAATCCAAGCTTATTGCTAACTCCCCTAGTGATCGTAACCCATGCTAGAGCTACCCAGCTTATCGTGTAGTAATCTTGACCACAACTTCTTATGGCCGCTTAGATACCTAGAAACTTTATGGCCTATTGTAGACATTCAAATTATCCTGATTGATATCGTGCACTCAATTCTGATTCACTAACACCAATTCTTCCTTAATCACTTTGTTACTAACCAATTAATTGAATGGTCCTTATTTAATTAATTCATCAAGATTCCTCTTTTAATTAAATAAATCAACTTTATTTGATTAAATCTAATGTTCTTCTTTTAATTTAATTAAATCCTAATGTTCCTCCTTTGATTAAATAAATAATTTAATTTAATTTAATTAAATCCTAAAGTCATCTCTCTTAATTAAATAAATCAATTTTATTTGATTAAATCTAATGTTTTTCATTTAATTGAATACATCAAATTTATTTAATTAAATCCCTAATCTCCCAACTATCCTCTCATTTGATTTAAATAAATCTAAATATCTAAATCGAATGTCGAATCAAACTAATCTCATCTAAGTTAATTAATCATTAATTAACTTCTAACACTAATCCTCCATTCCTTTAGCTTTTGGAACTTGCACATATATATCAATTTATATGATTCATTAAGTCATCTATTTTCATTCAAATGTGGCATATTCTTGGAGTATTCCACCAATTTGAAATCTCCCTCCCAAAGGACTTTTGTTCTCCAACATGGCATTAAATGCTCTTACATGTCCTTTTCTTCAACTAACTTGGCATTAACTCCTCTTACAACTCTTCTTGCACAAGCCATCTTTTGAATTTCAAATTCCACCTACATGCATTTAACATGCACATTGTTCAAAATGTGCTCCACTCTCCATTAGCATGTTGACAAGTGGCACAATGCCATTGGTTCAAGTTTAATCCCACATTCTTCCTATTCCTTATTCTTCAACTCTTCTCCATTATAAATAGAGGCCTCCTCTATTTGATTTGGCATCCACAATCCATGTAAGATCATTATGCTCATTTGAATCCACAAGTTCATCCATTTTTATCTAATTTATCATAGCATTTTCCATCCATAGCTAGGTTATTGGCAATTTTTATCAAGAATCACACATCCATCATCAAAGCTTGTCAAGGAATTGGGGAAGGGCTTCTTTCCACATCAAAGAAGCATCAATTCCCCCATGGGATGTTGGTTTGAGCATTTCAATAAGATTCATTAGCTTTCATTTAATCATTTTACTTTGTTTCTTGTTCATTGTGTTTGAATGAATTTCATGGGGAATGCTAGTTTAGATTTGTTTATTGACTAACATTGGATTGTTTGTTCATGTTTGAGCAGGTCTAGACGAAGTATTCACACCTAGAATAGAAAAAGCTCACTCATTCCTCCTATTCCTCCTATGGTATCGGATTCGATTCCTACAAATTCTCTAAAAGTGCTCTGTAAGTTTACTGGGGAAGATTTCAAAACATCGACAGAGTATCTTCAAGATATCCCTAATGTATGCATTGTTCACAATATCAAATAGTAAAACATGGCACTTAGGTTATTTACAACCTCCTTCAAAGGCAAGGCTCAAGATTGGTACAGGTCTCTATCTCCTAACTCTATTGGTACTTGGGATCAACTCAAAGACCAATTTTTTAGTGTTTTCCTGAAAAGGGAGATCACTCATCTTTGATGTAGCAATTGATAACAATAGAAAGAGCACCGCAAGAGGCCGTCATAGATTTTAATACAAAGTTTCACAAAAATTGGAAAAGAATCCTAGTAACTGCTCGGCCACCTGCAGATATGGCATTTTTTTTCTATTTGAAGGCTTTCAACTCTAACATACTCATCATGATCCAATCACTCAGGGGTAACACTTTGCTAAATGCATATGATTTAGTGAGAGCCAAAAATAACTTGATTGATACCGGAAAACTCCCACCTAGACCTTGATACCAATTTTCTTAGAAATATCAACTCAGTCCCAAGAAGAAGTCACTCCTATCATTTCTATTGCACCTCTGCCTTCTTTGTATATGTATCCTAATGCGCAGGCAAGTACCTCTACTTCCTCTTCATTAGTTGTGGAGGTAAATGACATAAAGAACCTATTGTAGACCTTCTCTAACAAGATTATTAATATAAAGCATCAACAAGCAACACCTCCAAGACCCCCCTTTCAGGTCTATCAAGGAGGGAGGCCACCATTTCAACACAATCAGTATCAGGGAGGTGCTAGACTAAATTACTAGCCTCAATCTTTGAACCAATTTTTTTCAGTTCCCACTCTGCTATAAACCATATCATCTAATCCCAATAGAGACTTGGTCGTCGACCAGAATAATTTGGTGGACATAAACACCTAATGTTTCCCCTCTAATGATGCACACATGCCTCAAAATTTTCTAAGAGGTAATCTCCAATAGAAGGTGGTAGAACAAAGAAGTTAAGGCATCTCATTTGATGCAGGAGTATATGCTTACTAGTCTCCCAGAGTAGAGAGTGCCATGCTTACTACTCAAATGTAGGGTATGTCCCTTGAGCAAGAAGAAAAAATTATCCTCGATCATGTGCTCTTCTCTTGGATGAAGGGTGAGGATGTTGTGTTTGCTAATGAGGCCTTGACGTCAAAGACTCCACAAATCCAGTTGGACTATAACACCCACTATAAGAAGAGGTTCACTGTGGAGCTTGTACCTCAAGAGCAGTAGCCTAAGGAAACTATGGAGAAGATTGCTTGTTCACTCATAATGATTCAACCCATTTAAAATCCAAAAGAGGTGTTTTGTTGTAAGCCAAAGTTATCGCCACTCAGATCACTTAATGTGGTTGAAAATTTGAAGGCCCCCATCAATGTGTCTCTATGGAACATTCTACCTATCTTGAAACAAAATTATTTGTTGTGAGAGGCTTTAGAAGTATGTGAAAGACCAACACGAGTTGGGGTAACTCTGGAAAGCACTCAGGTGAAGAATAAAGGACCAACCATTGTAGTGCAAGGACAACAAGCTATGGTTTTAACAAATACCAGAGAAGAGGTTGTGTCAGAAGAGGTAGGGAAACCAAAACCCACTTCCTTCTTTTTAACTTTGATTCTAGGAGATAAACTATTGTATAATTCCATGATCAATTCTAGTGTTAGTACCATTGTCATGCCCGAGAAAAATGTTGATGCTTTGAAACTAAAATATGATCTCCTAGAAAGGGGATTTATGCAATTAGATGGGAAGAAGGTCCAAAATCTAGGCCTAATTAAAAAGGTTCATTTGACCTTATATTCTTGTCCGAGCATTAGTGTTTCTCAAAAAGTGGTGGTAATAGATATTCCCCCTATCTTCAGATTATGTTTGTCATGGGATTTCATAGCTAATATTGGAGGATATTTTTCCTTCGATTGGTCACATCTCATCTTAAGGACAAAGCATGAAGCTAAAATGAAAGTGTTGTCGGAACCTTTACACCTCGAGCACATAGTAGATGAAGCCTTGATGAATTTTGAGGCAACCCACACTTCCTTCACCAAAAATGAGATGTACTACGTAGAGATGTTGTAGGATGAAGAAGTAACTAGAAATAGAAATTTTGAGGAAGAGGTCCTTTTGAATCAATTTATGGTGATCCTTTTGGAAATTTTCATGCTACTAGTTTGGGAACTTATGTAATATATGATGAGAATCAAGTCATTCTCCAAGTGACTACGGTTCAAGATGATCCTAAAGCTTTCCATAGTCCTGAGTTTGATCTTTGGACCTTGCATTTTGACGGTGCAAGATGTAAAGTTGGTTCATGAGCTAGCATTTGCCTAAATTCCCTGACCAGAGAACAAACTCTTAGATTGATGCAAAAGCATTCGGGCAGATTGGTAATTGGAATCAACCAAAAATAAGCTTTTGGTTTGGATTTCCATTTTGGTATGTTATGGGGTTTATTTGGCATCTCTTAGCATTGGAAAACCTCTCATGTGATTTAATTTTCAAATTTTGAGTTTTTGCTCTATTGCAGTTTTAAGGCTCCCACAGGCAGTTTTATGGAAACAATTAATTTTCAATATTTAAACGTTGGATAAAAATCCTTTGGAGGGAATCATCTTAATGATATTATTCATATCTTGACAAATTTTCATGTGAATATGAGCTTTTAAGTAAGATTTATGCAAAAAGTTAGTTTTCAGCACCAATTGTGCAACATCGAAGTCACATGTTTGAATTTTTTTTTCCAAATTATCTTTGTAGTCTCAGAAGGTAATGTTTGATGGAATTTATTTATCTCATATTCATATTTTGAAGCAAATTAAAAATTCAAATGGGAAGTGGTGGAGGATTTTAAATTATTGGCGTAATTTCACCTTTTGTCCGTGTAATCACTCTCAGATTTCATTGAAGGTTTTTTAAGAAAAAAAGGAGAAAGGGAGAGCTAGAAAGTTGCATGGAAGTAAAGTAGAGATGAGGGTAGCAACATGGGATTTTTGAGAGCAGGTTTTCAAATCTTGCAAGAAGAAAATATGAAGACTGAGTTTGAGGAAAAGTGAGAGAGAATAGCCATAGAGAGCCAAACTTTGTAAAAAAAATGTTTTGTTGATCATATTCTTGAATAAATATTGTAATTGTTTCAACATCATTTCACATCATTTTCAGATTTGAATGCAGTTGATTTCCTTTGTTCAAATTTTGTGTTTTGTGAGTTTTTGGATGGGTATGTGTTTTTGTTTGCATCATAGATCTTTCCATTTTCAATTCCCTTGTACAAATAATGAGGTTGAGTATGAAGGCCTGGTATGCGGATTAAGCCTTGTGAAGCGAATGGGAATCAAACAACTAAAATTCTTTAGAGATTTAGAGTTGGTAATCGAGCAAGTGTGAGGCACCTCAACTACAAATAATGTGTGCATGTGTTCTTATTGAAATGGATTCTAAGAATCGATTGAAGGATTCGATGCTTTCAACATCCAAGCGGCCCCTCGAAAGTAGAATGTTAAAGTAGACTGATTGGAAATAATTGGATCTTAGTTTGATCCAATGATAGACCTATAGATCAATAAACATTCAATCCAGGTCATTATTAGGCTGACTGTTCTGGGTAATGAGCATAATTGGAATTTTTTTGAGAGTGATGCTCAAATTACCATGTTCATCTAGAAATTTGGAAAATTTGTAGAGCAATTGTAACCTAAAATTGAGGAGGCCTACAAAGATCACATCATTCAACAAAGGAGCAATAAGCTTTCGAAAGGTCTAATCACCCTGGAGAACCTATTTGATCGTGACGATGCAAGGAATGATAAAAGAAGGTTTGTCACAAACAAAGGTGATTATCTAGATCTTGATGTCAAAAATGGTAGAAAGTTGAAGGTTGGAAAGGATGTTCCTTAGAGGGATAAAGACGGATTGGTATCTTTTTGTGACAAATATGACAGAGTAGTGGCATGGACCTATGATGGTCTCAAGGGATATTACTGTGGCATCATTCAACATACTATTGAGCTAGTTGAAGGAGCTAAGCCTATCTGCCAAAAGCAGAGGTTGGTCAACCCGAAAGTAAAGTCACTCATGGCTCAAGAGATGAAAAATCTCATAAATTCTTGAATCATATACCCAATTAAGCATTCCACCTAGGTCTTGAACCTAGTCCCTATTTAGAAAAGAATGGAGACATCTAACTATGTGTAGATTTATGGGATTTGAATAGGGTATCCTTAAAAGATCATTATCCATTGCCCTCTATGGAGAAAATGCTCCAAATAGTCATGGGATCTGAGATGTTTTCATTGCTTGATGGTTTTTTGAGTAATAATTAGGTTTGGGTTAAAGAAGAAGACCAACACAAAACAATGTTCACCACAAAGTGGGGAGCATTTGCATATGCAAAGATGCCATTTTTCCTCTCAAATGTTGGTGCTACCTTCCAGCATGTGATGGATATTGGTTTCAAAGATTTGATAAATCTTATCATACTTATCTATTTGGATGACCTCATGATATTTTCAAAGTCAAAGGAAGATCATTTTGATCATTTGGAAAAGGTCTTCCAAAAGTGTCAAGAATTTAGGGTCTTCTTGAACTCTAAAAAATGTGTATTCAGAGTCCTACAGGGTAAGATGCTATGGTATGGTGTGTCCAAGGAAGGAATTTCCATTGATTCAAAGAGAGTGAAAGCTATCAAAGAGCTGCCCTTGCCGATAAATAAGAAGGGAGTGCAATATTTCCTTGGGAAGATAAACTCCATTAGTAGATTCATATCAGACTTTGATAGATTAATTAGACCCATAGCTCTCATGCTAAGGAAGGATCAATCCTTCAAATGGACTCCAAAAGGAGAACAACATTTGAAAGAACAAGGAAGTTATCTCCTCAGCTTTGGTGTTGGTGAATCCAAATTTTTCTAAATATTTCATTATGTATGTGTATGGAAGCAAGCACAATATACAAGTAGTGCTAACATAGAAATATGAAAAAGGTAAGGGAGAACAACCAATCGCCTTCCACTCAAGGACCCTAAAGGGATATGAGGCCAAATATAAATTTGTTGAAAAATAGGATTTTTCCATCGTCAACAGTCTTAAGAAGTTCTGACACTTGATCACAAAGAATAAAATAATGATATATGTAGTGCATTCAAGTGTGCAGGAATACATAATGGAAGGAAAAATTATTGAAAAAATTTCAAACTAGATTACGAATATCCTGGAGTATGATGTAAAGGTCTAGCTTACTAAAGTGGTCCATGGGAAAGGAAAATGAAGCTTCGACAGAAAAATATTTTGAAATATCCCTAGCCCAAGAAGATGCTTTAGAGGAAGTCTTGTTTAATCAATTTGAAGCTGCATATTCATGGGTCAAAGATAGAACTAATTAGGAAGGTATCTGGCTAATATCCCATTGCATAAGAGGATATTTTACAAACTGTAGGGTGCAATTTATGTTTTGATCGAGGAAGTTCTCTTCAAGAGAAACTTTGATGGTGTACTCCTTTGGTGTATAGACAAAGCTCAAGTAAATAAAATCTTGAATGATTTCCATAGCACACTTGTGGGTGGTCACTTCTTCACAAAGAAAACTGCGATAAAAATCATGCATACTAAGTACTAGTGGCCTACCATATTCTCCTATTGCCATAATTTGGTGAGGAAATGCCAACAATGTCAGTTCTTTGTCGGTAAGTGCAAGAAATTTGCAATGTCATTGAGTCCAATTATAATAGATGAACCCTTTTCTCAATGGGGTTTAGAATTTATTGGGATGATAAACCCGACATCCAGCACCGGTCACAAATGGATCCTTATCGTAATATATTATTTCACCAGGTGGTCTAAAGATGTTCCATTAAAAGGAGCCACAAAGAATGAGATTATGAATTTCCTTGAGGAGTTGGTTGCAAGATTCGGTCCTCCCAAGACAATCATCTCTAACAATGTGTAAACTTTTGTAGGGTCTAAAATGTTTGATTTTGCATTAAAGGATGATATCTTCTTGAAGACTTCATCAAACTACTACTTGCAGGGAAATGGGCTCACAAAATCCACAAAAAAACCTAATCAGGTTGATTAAGCGGATCGATGTAGATCATCAAAGAGAATGGCATAAAAATTTGTGGACAACACTATGGGATGACTGGATCACTCCCAAGAAAGTTTTGAAAGCTTCCCCATACGAGCTAGTTTATGGAAAGGAAGTTATATTGCCAATCTCTACAAAAATTACAACTTTACAATTATTGAAGTCTCTATAGGTCAAGGAAAATGGAGCTATGGAAGTTAGGTTGGTAGAGTTTCTCGGCATTCAAGAGTCTCGGGAGAAGGTATAAGTTGCCATGAAAAACTGCTAGCAGGTGGTTAAAAATGGTTTGACAAGAAGGAATTTGTCCCCAGATTCAAAGAAGGTAACTTAGTATTGAAATACGATCAACACACTGCTAAGCCAGGGCAACATGTAAAATTTAATTATCTTCGAAAGGGATCATTCTACATTGCTAGTTGTAAAGAAAGCAATTCTTTTGAATTGGTGGATTTGGAGGGAAATTCCTTTGAGATTATGGTAAATGGAATCTATTTGAAACATTTCAATTAATACTTGGCCTTTGTGTGCTCTTGTAAATAAGTATATAGGTTTTCTTTCTATTTGTGTGGTGTGCTTTTCTTTCAATAAGTGTATGGTAACATGCCATTTGGCTTTCTCGCCTTGCGTCTTAACATCTTGACATCTTTGTCTAAGTGTAATCATCATAAGAAGTGACCCTTATTGACCACCCCTTGGCCGAATTTAATGTTCTTGCTTGCAAAATGCCCATTTTTCCCTATTTTCCAATGTCACATTTCCCAAAAGGTGATGTGATGAGACAATTGTATGCCTTCCTTAAAGGTTGGAATTTCCCAAAAAGAAGGTAATTAATTTGCATGAGTGAGCTCTTTGTCAGCAATTGAAATACTAATTGTGTTATTCATTTTCATTCATCCTAAGTGCAAGAAGAAGTAGAGAAAGTTGCAGAGAATTTTTCTATGTAAATTTCAGTGAAGTTGGGAATTTGCAGTGCGAAAGCAGTGAAATTAAGCAGGTAAGTGATAGTTTCCAAAGAAATTTGAAGCAATGGCTACTGAAGGGACATACTCTGGTGTTGGTTCTGAAGAAGCGTCAACTTCATCTTTCTTTGCCAATTTTTTTGGTGATAAATCATATTCCTCAGCCCTAATACCACCTAAGCTAGTGTTTACAAACACTCAGTTTCTAAAGAAGACAAATCACAAGGACCCAACATTGGTATTGGATTTCATTGATGATATCCATGACCTATAATTTCATTCAAACCCCAAGGGGCTTCGCAAAGGTGCTTTTGCGAGGATGCAAAATAAAGTAACGGAGAGAGATCTTGAATCCTTGGGTGTCTGACTATGGAACTGTAGTATCCCAAAATACATGGTACCTTTGGTGTATCCATGCCCTGAACTTGTGGATACTTGTGTGTTAAATTTTGATTTGCATGTTGGGATCATTCAAGGAAAAGAATTGAAGGTTATCATCAACATCGAAGATGTTGAAGGGATATGTTATGTGTCCCATTTGACTCAGTGGTGGTGGAGAATTTTTCCAAGAAGAAACTAGAATTTTATTGGGAGACCAAGAATGACCAACTTAGTTTCTACAATTATGAGATGAAGAGGGACAAGAAATAGATAGAGCTACTTAAATTCCCCATAGGTCTTAAAAACTTTTATCCCTACAAGATGTCTTCTCAATGCATACATTTATTTATGGTTGGGATTAAGATGATAATGTGGAAGCGTTTCAAATGGGTTTGGGTTTCAAACTCAGAAAGCATAAGCAACCTTTCTGATATGATTTTGTAGACACCATTGCAGGAAACATATACAAGCAACTGTAAAATTATGACAAAGCTTACAAATTCAAGTATTCTTCTTTTCTGTCACACATGCTTTTGCATCAAAATTTTGAGTTTTTTCAAAGATACATGTACAAAAGGAATCTGGTTACTATTTGGACTCGTGTGCTTTCTGCTATGCATGATTACTATACCTTTTTCGACTTGTTTTTGAAACAAAGAAAAATAGGGTTCACCAATTTGAAATGGGGAAAATGGGGATGATAAAATTATCTTCCTGATTTCATTAGGAAAAGAGATCCCCACAAAGAATTGACTTACAACCCTTAGGTGAGTCAACTTAATGAAGGAATTTGTTGGTTTCCTTATGATTGAGGATGGGGGTATTAGCCTAAACAACACTTTTGGGAGAAAAACTAAAAATAGTAAATCTAGTCAATTATGCCCATTCAAACTTGAAACATCAATTTAAAACTCAAACAAACATAAATAGTAAACTTTATACATATCTAAGAAGAGCTAGACACTGTGTACCAATCACCAAAAGGAAATTTCAGGAGGAAAACTGAGACTCATTCACCCATGGGCAAATGGGTCTTTGATCAAGGCTTTCAAACAAATTTTGAGAGCTTCTGATCTTAATCTGTAGCTTCTATTTGATCTCGGTTTCAGTTCCAAAAAGTCAGAAATCAAATCTATAGGTGAGATTTCATGGCTTAATGACAACTTTGATAGCTTTTCCAATCTTTCTCTTCAAGAGATCTCCAATCCTTCTTCAACCTAATATTTGCACCACAAACAAAAGAGGGAATTTTTTTTTTTTTTGGTGAATGGTGGTTTGCCTTGGTCAAACCCTGTTTGGGTAATTAAACATTGAATTGAAATAATGATGAATGAAAACAACTAAGTTGCAACTCACCAAACTCTTGATTAAACCTTAGGAAGTCTAATCTTGATCTTGCATGAAATGACTTCAATGGATGTGTATCTTGATGCTTGAATCTTGATTTGAATGCTCTGACTTGATCTTTGAAACCTACATCACAATGTTAGCTCCAAAAATATGCATGATGCTTGATAACTTTGACATGATGCTTGAGATCTTGATTGTTGTTGTAGATGCTTGATAAATATGTTCTTCAATAATCTTGACAATAATATTTGCTCATATGAAAGTTCACCTCTTGCTAGATCTTTTTCTTAGATTTGAATTGATAAAATAACCTTGCTTTTATAGATGATTTTCTAATTTCTTGAAAATTATACATTACAAGCCGACATTTGAATATGAATTTGGGATCATGAAAATACCACCAAAAACATATTTAAAATTTGAATTTGCAACTTATAGGGGACCCATTTGCTCATGGGTGAATGGGTCCTAACCTAAGTTATTAGGATTTATGAATTTTGGGTTGTTAATAATGATAAATGCATTAATTAAATCACACTTCCCCCTTCAGAAATTGTAATTAATTAGGCTTGTAAATGAAATTTTGGGCCAATTAGAGGCTTAATTAAGTCCAATTTAATTAAGGGATCCAAACATAGTGTGAAAATGTAAAGGAGTACATTTTTCTACACTACAATTTTTAACCCTAGCCCTTCAATATTTTAACCATCAGGAGGCCCTTGCTAGACTTACAAAGGAACATGTTGCATGGATAGGAGATAGTCGACCTCCATGCGACTATTTTTGTGGAGCAGATTTCAATTTTGTGTGAATGTACAGGTTTATGAAGGGGCCTTTTAGGTTGCCTACTTGTGTAACAGATAGAAATCTTGCCATTGAAATGACTCAACAACTTTCCATCATTGATAATGCATTTGGGGCAGGAAGGAGAAAATCATGGTTTACAAACCCCCAATCACATGAGGTGAGGTCATATTGTGAAAAGGTACATAGATGTCATGTTGGCAACCAAGTTGACTCAATTGGGACTTGGTATTATATGCAACTACTGGAATTATGATCCATATGGCTATTTATCCAGAATGGGAATCTCTTTGACCTATACCCCACGACCATACTAGGATCAAAGGCACAATTTGAAGGTAGTTACTCTGGATTCGTGTGTTGACTTATCATTTGTGTCATCTAGTGGTAGACTTCCATGGCTTTCCTTTTATATAGTTGTGGCAAAGGTGAACCTGACTATCAAGATTCATAAATCAATGAGAATGAAGTTAACACAATTGGGTTGGAGCGAGGAAAATATCACTGATTTTTGGACATATCATCAAGAGGTGCATGATTTGAATTCCAATTATGACACTATAGACACTTGGAAATGTCCTGAGCATATTGCACACTTGATTTTTCCTACTAACATCATTTATATCTTGATTCACCCATTTTCATCTATTTAATTGAATAATGTCAATTGTTTAATTAAATTCATCATTTTCCTCTATTAATCAAATATTTCATATTGTTTGATTAATTCCCCCTTTCACACTAATTTTCATCTAATTTCATTCAATAACGTAAATTATTTAACTAAATATCCTAAGTCCTCTCGTTTGATTGCATAATCTAAATTATTTAATTGAATGTCATAAATACCCCTTTTGATTAAATGATTTGTAATTTTTTAATTAAATCCATAAATTCCCTCCACTTGCACAACTAAGTAATTTCTTAATTATTTAATTGTCTAATTTCTTCTAGAATTCCTCCAATAATTGAAACAATATTTGTCATGGAATATTCTCAATTTGAATTCAAATATTTCCCTCCTCGTGGAAATATCTCCAACATAGTTCCTAAAATTTAGGGAATTTGTTGGGTCTATCGTGAATTTTAGACCATTGATCTGATATTTTATCCATGCCTCATCGATTATTAATTGTTTGATCCATCTTTGATCCATGTTCACCTCTCCTATTTGATTTCATCCCTTGATCACTATTTTCAATTTTGACCATTGATCATGATTTTTAAATTCTATAAATAGTAGGTCATTTCACATAATAATTCATTCACAAGTCTTATGCAAACTTACTCTCTTGAATTGATTACTCAATTTTGATCAATTTGAGAGCTCTTTTGTGAATCATCTCATCAATTTTCTTTGCAACATCATGGATTTTTTTTTATTTGAGCACTCCACATCCACTTTAAACATAATCCCACAATGGGATTGAGGTTTTCATCAATAATTAGGTTCTTTGCATTCTAATTTGTTCTTTAAATGCTTTGAATTGAATCTAGTTGTAGATTGACAAATGAATTTCATTGGAATGATGCAATTGATTGATCATTTACTAAGTTTTAAATCTTGATTTGATGTTAATTGTTTAATTGATTTCATACATTTATGGTGGGACCCCACGTCCCTATCTAATCCATTTCTTTCAAGCTTTGTTAGACTTGCAGGTTGCAGGGGCAAAGTAGTGCTTTTTTTATAGGTTTGTGCCTTTGTTGAATATTTGCGCCTGTGTATCTCAACAATGTCGCGTCTTCGTCATTGATTTCACACTTTTTTCTTATTTCTAACACTTTTATTTCTAGGAACAGTTCGCACCTTTGTAAAAGGTTCATGCTTCTTTCATTCAACAGTGGCACACCTTTGTCAGAAAAGTCGCGCTTATATTAGAAATAGCCCACACTTTTGTTTACTTTAGTTCTTCAATTTGATTTCATAATTGGATGAGAACTAACCCTAATTAGCATATTTTTTGTGTTATCTGATTTGACAGAGATGGATCTTTGCAACATGAAGAATTCTAAAGTGTTTATTAACACTTGCTTAAGGAATTAACCTTAGATTTTATTTATTTTCATTCTTAGATTAGAATCACACATTCACATTGGTGTTTTAAAATGAATCAAAAATCAAATATTTCTTTTGAGCTCTAAAAAGAACACTACAAAATTCACCTTCATTTGGGCTTTAAATAAACCAACAACTTACACTTTGAACACGGGGATAAAATGAACCACACTTTACTTTTGGTGCATACCTAAAAAGAACTTGTGTGCTTTGCTTAACGTGTTTGGTAGACTAGCAAGTGTGTATTCTCTCCCCTTGCGCTTTGTGTGATCTTGGGTGAAGAAAAAAACTTCTAGTTTGCACTCTATGTTCATTGTAACCCTATAAGGTAGTTACTATGTATCATTTCCCCTCGTGTCGAGTGTGATCTTGGGTGAAGATAAATAGTAACTCCTTTTTTTCTTTTGAGTAGGAGGCCTATCTTGAGACAGATCCTAATAGAGAACTCAAGGGTTTGACCTCAAGTGACATTTTTGGGTGCGCTATATGAATTGGCTGAGAATGAAAGTTGTAGGTCGATCCGTACATGTTGCGCTCACGACTTGTGTTAGGGACTGTGATTTTTTAGTTTACCAAGGCGATGTTTGAGAGGTCAACGATGTTCACCAAGTTCTACCCACTAAAAACCTATTGTTATTAGAGGCCTAAGACTTTCAAACATTTTCTCAAGGTGGTGCAATGGAATAGCATCATTTCATGAAGTTACTCGCCATGTACCAAGCATAGTTGAGGTGACAAAATTGGGTGATCCCACAATAGTGGTTTACACTTTTTGGGACATCCTGATTTTTGTCGAAATCACATTTTTAGAAAATATAATGATTTAAGCCTTGAAAATTTCCATTTAAAGGATTCCAATTAAAAAAGGTTTGATCAAACCACCTTAGATCAAACCCCCTTGGATAGAACCCCACTAGTTTTAAACCATACCTATAATGGATTCTCCTTTACACCTATCAAAATGTTGATAAAAAACCACTTTTGATTTACCTTTTGGGGGATCAAATAAATTCATTTAAAATTTATTTTTTGTATGTAGTCCTTATTATAAGCTTCCCAAAAAGTATAATTTTAAATATATTTGATTTTATTATTATATTTATTTTTATTTCTTGTATGTAGGTTTTTCACCGAAAATCAAGCTCTTTGTTCTACACATGTGGAAAACTAGCAGATTATCAAAAAAATAAAAAATATCTATGCACTTGATATTGATGTCCTTGATCCAACAAAAAAATTTGAATTTTGATACATACAAAAAAAGTTGTGTTAGCAAGTAAACGCATGTCTAAATTGTAATTAGTTTGACTTCAAAACTTAGTTAAGAAAAAATATTCAATAAAACACTATGAAACAAATTACATGCACTAGATATTGTAGTTACAAATCTAAATTCGAAAAAATTAGAATTTTATCCTTCATAGAAAAAAAGTTGTGTTAGCAAGTACATGTCACTCTTTAAAAATGGTGTTTACTATTAAAAACTAGTTTTCAAAGGAGATAGAAAAAGAAATGCAATTTGATTCCAAATTTTTAAAAAAATATATATTTAGAATATATAGACAAAATTTCACAAATCACTAGTTTGCATCATCTTCAAATTCTTTATGCTTTAGCAGCTGTAGGTGCTCAAAAGTGAAGATTTAAAAAAAAAAGAAAGTTCAATGTCAAGTTTGGCCAAAAGTGTAAACCACTATTGTGGGATCACCCAATCCCTTGCAAGGAACTTTTCCTTTCAAGGTAAGAGGTGTATTGTGTACGCATGCATACTCTAATTACTCATTATATGGGCAGTATTTTACCATGCGGGCCTACTTTGAGAAGATAAACCTAATCTACCCACTAAATAGGATTGCAATATGGTGTGTTTTCATGTTGAGACCTTGTAAAACCATTTAGTGTGACTTTTTGGAAGAAATACACATGAAAAAGCATCTAAATACCAATTGAGTTAGTTGAATACATTTTCTACTGTGTTTTTATCAATTGCAAAACAATAAAACACTCAAACAAACATTCAAACATGCACACAAAAATGGAAAAATTTAAACCTTTGAACAAATTGTGCACTTGCAAAACAGTGACACACCTTTGTTTTTATTAAAACAAACACCTTTGCAACATCTTTATGCCTTTGTCTACATCGTTGCACTTTTGTTCAGAGTCAACAATAGGTAACTGCATACACAACCCTTTGTTTTTCCATAGTGTGGCACTTATGTGGGTAACAACACACCTTTGTAGACATCACTATGCTTTTGCAAGCATCTTCATGCTTCTGTAGTGAAAAATGTTGTGCTTTTGTAACAACACTATGCTTCTGTCTGTTTGAAAATTATAGAAAGTTCAATAAACTTGCAAATCTTGATTTATGATCAACAAACTTTTAATAGACCTAGTTTATGAAAAGAAAACTAAATTATTGGAGTTACTCAAAACATAAAAAAGATTGTGGATTCTAAACTTCATTTTGGAAACATCAAAACACCATTAATTCTCATTTTGGATCAAGATTTCAAAGGCAACAAGCAAAACATCAAACTCAACCCATTTAAACAACTTGATTCTAGACATTTAAAACTAGATTTTCATATATCACTTTTGTAATTTATCATAGTGCTTGACAAACAATCTACTTTTCAAGTATTAGGTCAAACTATTAGAAAATCATGGTGAGTTAGCATACTTTAGAGTCACAAGTCTAGTCTTAAAGTTGCAAATTCATTATCATCAAAATCAAAAAAAATCCTAGATCTAGTGCAAAATATTATCTACATTGAAAGTTTCATGTTATTCCATCCAATCAAACTTCATTTCAAACAATTGGTCCAAAACTAGTTAAGGTGTCACTTTTGTCCACATTTGAGGAAACATTTGAACACAAACATTTGAGTCAAACATCATCATCAATATCCCCCAAGGTGGTCACAAATTGTATGGTCACAACTAAGTTACAACATAAAAAAACATGGAGATGAATAATGGAGATTTACCATTTAGAATTCCTACTACTACAAATGAAGTAAAACTATCACCTCAAACAAAACCTCAAACATCACAAACTGAAATAGTTTACATAGAGGATAATACACCAAACTGTTGGTGTAAATAAATTATTGTACCTAGTTAATTCATTACTAGGGGACTTATTTACACATGTTAAGTTTACTTAGGTCCTAGGAAGGAATCTTTCTAGAAGGTGTTAGTTGTCATTAGTTGTTATCTCATCTTTTGACAACTACTACATGTGAACCTAGGTAAGTGTGATTAGTTGTCTCATGTCATATGATTAAGACACTTGTCATAATCCTATGACATCTTGCATCTCACTTTGGCTATATAACCAAGGGGTTCTCTCATTGTATCACAATCACAATCATATCATTGAATCATATTGATAAGAATACAATTTATTATTGTCACATTTTATTCTCTCTCTTTGTGCTTTCCATTTGGCCTCTAGGTCTTGGCATCCATGGCCAATTCTAACATGGTATCAGCACGGGTTGGGTGCCATTGGAGAGTCTTTTTCTAAAGAGAGAGATACCAAATTTGGGGGTGTTCCATTTTTGGCTCTTTATTGTAGTTCAAATCAAAGCTTCTTGGTGCAAATCTAAGCTCACCATTGCATCTGAAAGGTATGAGAAAGTCAATTTTTCCTTTTGTTTCATCCAAATCGGACATACGAGGCCAAATCTATGAGGGTTTGAAGCTAAAGAGTGGTTGCCATAAGGTAGCTGCATTTTTGGAGCATTCTGGGTCAAATCCGACTTTGCCATCATGTCTAGAAGGGCCAAAAACCCTAAGATTGATTGCCAAATCATCCAAATCAGAGCAGTTGTTCGGTGAGGCAAATTTTTTTTTCCCAAAGAGCCGTATAGCCCCCCAAGCATCATAATTACATTGGTATGATTTTTTTTTCAAAAAAAAAAATATATTTTCTACAAAATGAAATTTTCAAATATTTTGTAAAAAAAATATTTCACAGTTTTTAATTGTTTTGAAAAGTTTTTTATCAAAAAATCAAAGAAAAATTTGTAGACATTTTTTAATGCCCGCAGTATAGACGTACTGCAGACTTGCTAGGGTACTGCTGACGGTACGCCAAGTACCAAAAGCCTCCCCATATACCAAGTGGCGGCATCTACAAACCTGTGTCGGGCCTCTCCATATTCCGCCCACTCCAATCAAAACCCAACAGGCTTTCAATACATACCAATTGACAGTTAATAAAATAATCGACAGGCTTCATAGAAAATTGGCGTTGTGAGAAGAATATTCCACATGAATATTCTAGTGGTAATATTCCATCTGACAAAGAAGATTTTGATCGCTAGCGGCCCACAACATATTTCGCAGGAATATTCCTTAGAGTATTCCATCCGTCAAAGAAGATTTCGATTGACAGCGTCCCAAAGCATATTCCGCAGGAATATTCCTTGGAGGGAAAATATTCTTTTTTGACGGTTTGACGGACATAAAATTCAATCAGATAAAATTTTGATGCCATCATCACCTCAGTGATGACATCAGCATGCTAAATTTTTTTTTCTCCCTCATAGTTTGAGTTTTGATTTTTCCACTTGATTTTCAAATGCAAATATCTCAGTCATTTTAACTCCTTTTTCAGAGAATTTTTTTTTTATTTGGGGTAGAATTTCACACTCTTCGTAGTGTTGGAATCAATTTTTGGTTTTGGTGCCTGGTTTTCCATAATTTTTAGATTATCACAGGTGTTGTTGCTTCGTCCTCATTTTGGGAACTTCGGGAGCTCATATCTTGCTCCTACGGTAACATTTTTGGGTGCAGTTTTGTTTTAAAGTGCATAATTTTTTGTGTACTTTTCAGTGGTATGATTATATTGATCTCATTGTGTACCAAAAATTGTACTTGAATCTGTGGCCTATTTTGGCATTTGTAAGCACTAAGATCAAGTCTAGCTTGTTGTTTTTGGCATCTAGCAACTGTAAACGTACTAAGTATAAAGTGACAAATCAAATATTGCTTGGGGGGTTTCTTGATTGAGTGATTTGGGGGGTTTCTCAGTGCATTGCTTTGATTTGTTTGCTTGTGCTCTCTCATTTTCATGGATCATTCTAAGGTTCCTTTGCTTACATCATATAATTATTCAACATGGCATCAAAATGCATGGAGTACTCTAATGATAGAAGGTCACTCTCTATATGTTGAAAATAAGGTACCTGAACCTACAAATGTAGATGAAAAGATAAAATGGATGATTAAACATACCAAAGCTCTTGGGTGTCTTCGTAGACTAGTTTCTCAAGATTTGTTATTGTTGTCAATCAGATTGCACCTGAACGCTTGAATGATTAAATTCAGCAATCTGTTGAAACATTGGAACTATCTTCAGGCTGTGGGTATTCCTATGGCAAAGATAAACTTCCAGATTCTAGGCTGGTTCCTATATGATTCTCTGATTAATAACTTGGTCACTTGCTAGAAAAGGGATAGAAGTTATGTAAAAAAGCACATAAAACTGTAAATCAATGGTGATTCACCTATTTGACAAAGACTTACAACTATGATTCACAATAAACTTCAGGAAAATTATCCACACAAGTCAATTCGACAGTTTGACCACAAAAATGATTATAAGGAGGGTGTGAATAAACCACCTTTGAAGGAAAACAAAGTTTTCTCAGCAATGAAGAATAGATTATTCTGCTACACAACCCTAGACCTTTGATTTTCACTATTTGAATGCATGCAAATATAAATGAGACAATAATTTTAAAGGCTCTGATATTAAACACAGTAAAACTTCATCAAATCATTCATAAAAACAACATAATGACAAGGCAGACTTTTGATTTCACTGAAATCGAAGGAATCTCTGCAAAATGACATAAATTGAACCTATAAACCTGCTCCTCCGCAGTTACAATCACATTCTTTGGAAAAATCATGTCTTGTTGTAATTTTGTAGACTCCTCTTTAGATAAATATTTGATCGGGCACCCTTTTGAGAGGATAAAACTTGGCCTCTCACTACTGCCTTCATGTTTAAAAATTGTTATCTCTCCATTTTGCTGATTAGACTACTCCACTGCATGCAGTGTAAGATTTTCTTCTTTCCTTCTTGTTGCTTCAATTTCAATTTGATCTGAAAGAGTTGGTCCACATAAATGAAATGAAGGAATGTGTGGCTCTTTGATCTGAACAGGTTGATTGCATATTGCTGGCTCATATGGCATCAAACTATCATCAATGTTAAAACAAAAGACCTCTATTATGCCTAAAAACATATTTTCATCTAATTCATGATCTTGAATTGGATTCAGATGAGTCTCATCACTCTACTGCTCAAAGGTAGACATTGATGTTAGTAAACATGTGTCGTCTTCATTTTCATTAACAAAATTTGGTAAATTCTCAAACAAATTAGCTAAATCCTGAGATTCAACCTCTATTTCCTTGTTTAAAACATGATCAACTTGATGTTGATTGTCATATAAGTTTAAAATAAAGGACTCAAGATCATTCCAAGATATGGCTTCTTCACAATCATCATTTGCATTACCTTCTGGAATTAGATGAGTAGCTTCCAACTTGTCACATTTGTTGACCTCAACCAACAACTCATCACATTGTTTAACATCTTCCTGCTCAGTAAAGGAAGGTAATTCATCAAATAAGAACATGAAATCATCGCCTTTCATACCTTTTTCAAGCTCCTCAACCTGTTGTCCTAATTGATCATGTTTGTTCATCTCTTGTTGCAAGTCTGCTTTTCCATCTTGTTCGTCAAGTATAAGCATATCAATATCAAAAAATTATGCCTACTTCTCTTTAAAAACCTTTTCCTCTCCTGCATTATTTACCTTCAACTGATCATGCTCATCGAACCAATTATTTTGACAAGCAATTGACTCTCCTTTGAACAAATAAATGGTATCAGGACATGCATACGCATGTTGGATCCCTTGAATAAGAACAAGTGACTGTTCATGAAGATTCATAGCTTGATTTGTTATGTGTACTTGTCTTTGCAATAGAAGAGGATCTCTAAAACTTGGAATGGGAGCCTCTTGAACTAGATTTGGAATTTTGAAGTCAGGATGCTTGGTCCAAGAAGGCCGCCATAATTGTTCAGTAATTTGATTAAATAGTTCAGGCTCTGGACTTGTCTGAAGCTGAGGATTAATGGATTGATTTGAAAGATTTTTTTCATTCATGAGCTCCTGTAGGGGCTGATCTTTAACATTAGATTGAATATTACCCCTATAACTTCGAATGTCAAATCTAGAAGACTTACTTGGAGATTGTGTAGAAACCTTAGAAACCTCTTCCTCTGTTGGCTGATGTTTTATGCAAGAAACTGACTAGGCTTCCATCTTTTGAGCAATCAATATTTTAATTTTCTCTTCCTTTGCAGCAAGATCTTCTTCATACTGTCTCCTCTGTATCAACAAGTCTTGCTCATAGAGATAGGCCTGATAGGCCATCTCTTTCTATTGTTGATCGTACTCTTGTTGCCTCTTAAACTCTTCTAGTTGTTTTGCAATGTCTAAGAATATATCTTTCATTTTATTCATGTTATTCTTCATATCATCAACCTCTTGGAGCTGATTTTGGACATATGAATATTGATCTAAAGGCTGAGCAGGGGTGGGTGGGAGGTAAGCATGTTCAGCATGCTGATAGGTTGTTGTTGCATAGTTGTTTGGGATAAAACCAATAGCATGATTGGCCTAATATGGCTGATAGGGTGATTGGTTGATAGGATTTTCATGAAACGAAAGTGGGTATACATGTTGACTATGAAAACCTGACATCTTTACTCATATAATTAGCTGGAAATAAGAAATAAAGCTTGTGTTTGAAACATACTAGCACTGGGTCTTGTTGAAACCAGTAAATATGCTCAGAGTCGCCAAGTATAAATTTGTACCTCTGAAAAGTAAAAATGTTGTTGTATATACCAGAATAGCAGCTTGTATCTTTGAATTCTTTCTCTGAAGTGATCTTTAGAGTCCCACCGGGTGTGCCAAAAACTGTTGTCAATCAGATTGCACCCAAACGCTTGAATGATTAAATTCAACAATTTGTTGAAACATGGGAACTATCTTCATGCTGTGGGTATTCCTATGGCGAAGATAGACCTCTAGATTCTAGGTTGGTTCCTATATGATAATCAATAAGGTACTTGAATAATTTATTTTGAGAAAAGGGTAAAGAGGGATTGAACTGAAAATATGAATCATAAAATTAAAAAAAACCTCAGTGATGCACCTAAATGATGGTAAACTTGCAGAATGATTCACAACTTATACCTTTAGGGAAAATTGTTAAAACAGGGCAATTTGAGCTCTCTGAACACATTATTAATTCATTAAAAGGTTGTATTTATTTCCTTTCTTCTAAGGCAAACTAAGTTTTCATAAATAGGAAAAGGAACCAGTTTTGAGCACAATTAATGCCTTGTTACAAACAACAATTGTGTATAAGTATGCAAAAAATAAGACAGAAGTTTGAAGGTTTCGGTAATGAAACACATTAGACTTGCATCAGATCATTCAAGCACACAAAACATCTGAAATTGCAAAGGTGAACTCTATCTCAATGAACAATACGAAGGAAAACTCTGCAAAATGACAAACTAAAGTAACCTGTAAAGCTGTAAAATTGTATTAATGTAAAAAGTTGAGTTACAAATCTTTCTCTCTGCAAAAAGGTATGCCAGAGAAGATGAAAAATAAGAACTACTAGAAAAAGACTAACTTTTTCCAATATATACAAAAGGCATGCACAAAGCAACCAAAAAAAGAACTGAAGTGAAAACAACATCTCCAATGCGAAATCTGAGCAGAAGAGAAAATCCTGATAAAAATATCTCAAACTTATGCAAAAATGAGTGTATGATGATTTAAACTCAAATTCAACTCATAACTAATCCATAGAGCACTCAAATTACACCGAAAAAATCCCTCAAAAAGTGGGCCCAAGCATGCAAAAGCCTCCTTATTCATATCAATCCGCCCATTATGACTTGAACTTTGAAAGGCATGCAAAATCCTCAACTCCACATGCACGTGAGTGAATTTTTTTTATATATTTCCCCCTTTTACGATATTTGGTTTGAAAAATCATTAAAAAGAAATTTAATAAATTTGCTTTTAATAATTATCAAACATAAATTTACAATATAAAAAAAAAAAAAAAAACTCTCCATGTGCTTTATATTTGGCACTTAGCATATATTCTTGACCTCAACTCTAATTGCATATGGGAAAGATCGACCACATCTTCATTAGGTTCATTGACTTAAAAGTCATGGCCACAGTGATAAAAAATGGAATATTTTTTTAAAACACAAGTCAAAATTGCTCATCATTCAAATTAGGGATTCTTGAGTAAAAGAAAGCTTGAGCCCTAATATTTTTTCATTATGCACTTTGCAACTGCTGGAAAAGAACTCAGCTCCACCATGTATGAGCAAGGTTGAGGGTTCGATATTCTGGTAAATCTGAAGTTTCTTGAGTGATTTCTTCGAAGATTTCTACAGAAAATTCATGGTAAGTATGCTTTTTTCACAAGATCGACCATTCCTTACTATTTTGAAGCCTCTTTTGGCTTATACAGCCATGACCAATGCCATATTTTCTGATGCATTATTTTGATGTTCTCACTGCCAATGTCGATGTGTTTACTCATTTTGAGGCGGCCTTGATGAGTGTTGGTTCAAGCTCAATGGAGTTCTTTTGAAGCTCAAACTTGCTAGTTTATATGCATTTTCCTTGAAAACCAGTAGAGGTAGGTCTACTATCTCTATTTTTTCCATTACTTTTTTGATGAAAACAACTCAATTTGAGCTTATTGAGGGAAAAATGATAGAAATGCTTGTGATTTTCGAGCAAAATTTATGGGTTTCACTATTTCTTCTCATTAAATTTGTGTACTTTCAAGCTCTATCCTTATTTTGTCCAAGAAACTATATTTTTCTGTTTATGCACATCATGAAGGCCACGACCATGACATATCTTTTATCATATTCTGAGTGTGTTGTTTACTGTCCTTTGAATTCCTGAAACAAACTCACTTCCTTTTTTTAAATAAGCTCACGCTTTAGAGCTATTCCAGTCGGTTAGATGATCGAGAGACAACCATTTTGATTGTGCTAGATACACCAAGAAGCCTATGTATAAGCATAAGATCTTGTTTGATGATAGCACTGTTACCTGTATTTGCATCTTGCTACTTTATCAACTATTTCTTTAAACCCTTTCTCAATGGCTGGAATAAAACTTGAAGGTATTGCTTTTATGTTCATCATATTTTCAAAAAGAGGGCTTTCTTATCTTGATTTTTTGTTGTGTAAATTATGTTGTGATCTCCACCTATTCTTTGTATGTGACAAAAACATAACTCTCTTTCTATTATAAAAGGATCATTTTCCCCATGACAAGTAGTGGGTATTACTCTTGGCTTTCTTGATTTTGTATTTCAATTTTTCCACAAAAGTCTGAAGCAATAATAATGTAGGCTCATTTGTATCACATACTTGGAAAGCATGATGCATCCTTGATACAACTGTAACTGTTCCTGCATGATGCCATGTTTGTCATTGGTCTGAAGACTGCGCCCCATTGATTAATCCACTTCTTATTAATCATGAATACTTCCTGATACTTTGCTGAAATATGCATTCATGGCTTATTTATTACCTCTATGAACATGTGATCTGGACTGTCATACTGTCATCCTTATGCAAGGAAGCTTCAGATGTGATCCTTTTGACTGTGGTCATGAAACTCTATATGTTGATCATTACTATACTTTGTTTTCATCATATTTCATTATTGAATATAGTGCTCATGGGACTGTCACTTATGAAAACATAACTCCAGCTTGTTCATAGTTCTATGACTATTTGGTAAGCTACCACTATTCAGATTGTAATGTAGTTGTCCTTGTCAATCAATATACATGCTCTTTCACTTGCCTTATTGCTGCACTTTTACATATGATATTTGTTTGCTCATTTATAGTCCATCTTGGTTATGATAAAACTCCAAAGGGCTGCCATCTTACATATTTGTGACTATACTTGTATGAAGTCTCACCTCAGTTTATGAACTATTGATCAGGATACTTTCTTCTCATTATCAGTACAGTGTAGAATAGCATCATACATGACTACTTATGAATGTAGATGTTCATTATAGAAGCATTGTTAGGTGCTAATGTGGCTATCCTTGCTTATGAAATAATCATTGTCTTTCATGATTGATGATACATTGAAATGTTGCTTATGTTATTGTTATGAGCTGGGCTCAACCCTTGTGGGAGCCACATTTCTCACCACTCATAACAATACCCGTTGGTTGAAATTATTTGATTATACATGTTCCTGCACATTAAACAAACAAATTAATAAAATAATTGAAGCTGAAAGCTTCCATTGAACTTCGTGCTCCTTTAACTTGATCATCTGATGCATGCTTGAAATGATGTAGATTACATTGTTATTGGTAATGCAGGCATGAAGTAGGATTTGATTCTTCATTGCTTAGAGACCATCTCTAATACACATTTTATCATTCTTGCAGATGCTTTTGAAGCCTAGAGCTGGATCAATTTGAAAGCAGAACACAACTAAAGACTTTAATGTGAAGATGATTCGTCATTCCAGGCAATGACGAATCACTTTCTATCACATGCTTATGTTATTTTCACTTGTATAGTTTACATTCTTTCTTTGTATTCATTATTTGATTAAGAAAATCAAATTAAGTTACTCCCACGGCTTGTGTGGGACTTTGGTTTTTACAATATGAATAAAGCAACATTATTTTATGCAAATTTATGAGTTCTTCTATTACAAACATTTGCATAATCAAATTTTGGAATTCAATGAATACTTTTAGTAGAAATATTGCACCTTTCTATGATGAATGCAATTCAGCTCCACCTGTTTTGAGCTGTAGCTAAAAGTAGGTAACAATTATTTCAAATTGAATCATGTAAAAATTCTCATGAAGCTTTGGAAAATTTGAAAACATTGTATGGTACTATAGATGAAATAAGAGGCTATCAAATTGATAATGAATTGATGAGCCTTGATCCTAATAACTTTGACAATATCCAAGACTACATCACTAAGGTTAATGATCTAAGAGAGCAATGTAAAGCATGTGGAATTGATAAGAAGGAAATTTAGTTGGTCTACAATACAATGAAAAAACTTGGTCCTGATTATGCTTCTTTTTTTTTTGGCTTTCATACTCATGGATTTACTATGGGGTTTGCATATACTACACCTTAATTTGCATCATTTTCTGAGATGTTGATACATCAGCAATAAAAGCTTATCTCACTGGGTCTCATCAATACTTCTAAATCTCAGGCATTGTTGGTTAGTCAGGTGAAAGAATCAAAATCAAATAAGAAATAGAAGAAATCAAAGAATAATCCACACTCATATCAAGCAAAGAAAAAATCCTCTTCCAAAGGGGAATCATCTAAGAAAGAGAATCCTACTTGTGCATATTGCAAGAAGGATGGACATGAAGAACACTATTGTTATAAGAAGGATATTGATGAGTTGAAAAATATTCTCAAAAAGAATCACATTGATTTTCCTTCTAGAATGTTTGAATCTCCTCCTCCTTCTTCAAAACAGTCTAAAAAGGACAAAGGTCAAGCATCTACATCAGGAAATAAAGGACAAGCTCTTTGTGCTCTTTCAGGTCTAGGATCAGGGAGATGGCTTCTAGATTTAGGAGCTTCTCATCATATGGCATCTTCGTAATCTATATTCTCTTCATTTCATCCTTGTACTATGTCTCCTATCTTTATGGGAAACAATACATACATAAGTGCAATTGGGAAGGGATCTATTAGTTTTGGGGACAACACTTTTTAGGATGTTTTGTGTGTTCCTCATTTGAAGAACAATCTTCTTTCCATATATCATATTACATATGGTGGAGATGTGAGGATTGTGGAGTTCACACCTAATTTAGTCATCATTCGAGACTTGGAGAGTAGAGAGATCATCGCTACTAGGGTGTTTGATCACTCATCTCGATTGTATACCTTTGCAGATTTTGCTTCTGATGGTGAGATTGTTCCTTTGACTCTTGATCACATTTCTAGCATGAACCATGATTTAGAGGAGACATTTGGCTACTTGAACTTGGGAGTTCTCACATCAGATCGAGTACTTGAGCCATGCATTCTATCTTCTCCATCTATTGTTGTAGTTGATAATGCTTGTGACTCCACAGTTTGGGTTCCTTGTGATTTAGTACAGCAGGATATACAGTCTTCCAGATATGGCTACTTGTGATGACTTCTTGACAGTTATTTTAGACTCGTTTATGGAGTCTCATTGCAAATTTGGAGGAAATAATATATGACATTCATCTTCTCTTTGATGGAGAAGATCCTTCTCCAGTTGTTGTGAGGGAACACTTTGACCCTATTGTTCATTCTCTACATGATCATTCTTCGTAGATTGATGTGACTATGGATACTTTTGGACAACATTTGGAGGAGGCTTCTTTGTCTTCAGAGGAGATATCATTGTCTTTGGATCATGTTCTACATTCATCTCTACTAGATGTTGGATTTCCCTCTTCATCAATGTGGCCTAGAATGCCTGTTTGCAGTGTGTCAGCTTTCAGCATCAACATGGAGACACTTGAGCATGCTTTAGAAACATCATCCATCTTCTTGAAATCTTGCATACATCCATGGTTTTGTTTCTTCCTAAGGGGAGGAACGTTGTTTGATGATTTTGGATCATCTTCAGCATTGAATGTCAAGCTTCTAACATCATTGCAGAAGATTCAAGATTGAGGGGGGGTTGCCTTGTCTCTCTTCTACTTCTCTCTTATGGGGGTTCTTTTTCCTCACATGGGGTTTTTACCTTCTCATGCATCATTGAGAGCATTTCATTATTGTATTTCATCTCTCTTTTTGGGAGGATTTTTGTCCCACTAGGTTTTCTCCTTTTCTCCGTTTGTGAGAGATTTTATTTGCATATGTACATGGGTACCTAACATGGCCTCATAGCCAGGAACCATTCTTGCATCTTTGTGTCATTTTCATAATAATCTACTACTCCCTAAGTTGCACTTAAGAGGGGGTGTTGGTGTAAATAAAGTCTTGTACCTAGTTAATTCATTACGAGGGAACTTATTTACACATGTTAAGTTTACTTAGGTCCTAGGAAGGAATCTTTCTAGAAGGTGTTAGTTGTCATTAGTTGTTATCTTATCTTTTGACAACTACTACATGTGAACCTAGGTAAGTGTGATTAGGTGTCTCATGTCATATGATTAAGACACTTATCATAATCCTATGACATCTTGCATCTCACCTTGGCTATATAACCAAGGGGTTCTCTCATTGTATCAAAATCACAATCATATCATTGAATCATATTGATAAGAATAGAGTTTATTCTTGTCACATTCTATTCTCTCTTTGTGCTTTCCATTTGGCCTCTAGGTCTTGGAATCCATAGCCAATTCTAACACAAACAAACTAGGGAATTCACCCCCGATGATATTCTTGAAATGTCATGTAGGACCCAACTCTTCCTTATGTCATAGAAACTGTGATGAAGTTAGATCCTAACTTATACATGTTGAAACTCGTACAAAGTGGGGCTAAACTTCCATTGGATTTTGATGTCAATATACTCAAAGAACAACCTTTGGATCAAAAATTTGTATACCTAGAAACAAAAAAATGACTTTATGGTGGTGAATTACACAACCCATGCCACAACCTCCTTCAATTAATGTATCAAGTCAACCAACAGTTACCTTGCAAGGGGTAGGTCAAAATACTTCTTTAAATCAACATGTAAACCCCTTGGGAAATACTCAAAATCAAGAAAAAATCAACACAAACCAACGTATAAAAACACAAATATACCACCAACTTTCAAATCTCAAGGTTCAAACATAAAAAATCATGGGATAAATGTACCCCCACAAAACTCGATCTTTAATGATCCTAATAATCAACAACCACCAACCTTCAATACTTAAGGTACAAACACGACAAGTCAACAATATCAACAAAATATGAGTTTGAATAGTATTAACAATCAACAACATCAACAACCACCAACCTTCAATACTCAAAGTACAAACATGACAAGTCAACAATATCAACAAAATTTGAGCTTGAATGGTATCAACAATCAACAATATCAACATCCAACATCACAACATCAAAATCAATCACAAAATCTACCATCACAACATTAATATCAATCATAAAATTCATCATCACAAAATTAAAATCAATCACAAAATCCACCACCACAACATCAAAATCAATCACAAAATCAACCACCTCAATATCAAAAACAACCACCTTAATATCAACAATCCCAACATATCCAATATCAACAACAACAACAACAACCAAATACACCACCACAAAATCAACATCAACAACAACATCCACAACAACATCCACAACAACAAGGTCAACAATTTCATGAACATTATCAATACCAAGCATCTCCTAAAAAAAAATTAGGGAGAAGCCTTTGCACCTTTCTTGCAACGATGGAGACATAAGGCTAGTAAATGCAAGTGTCCTATTCTTGAGAAATAACAAGTTAAGATCCTTACAAGAAACTTAAACATAGATCTTGCTTTCCAATTAAAGATGCAATGTGTATCAACTTTTGAGGAACTCATACCTAAAGGAGTCAACATTGAAATAGATCTCATTGCAAAAGGAGTTATACAAATCTACAAGGACAAACATCCATCATCTGCTTTTAGCGACAAACCTCGCATATGGGCCAGGAATAAGAACGTTACTAATGATGGGGTTGTAGATGCAAAGGTTGTTATCAATGCACTTTCCAAACCAAAAATGCAACAAGAAGGTACACAACATGTCAATAATGTCAACAATTTTAACAATCAACAAGGACAACAACCAAGACAAAACAACTACCCACTAAGGCAAAAATATACTCCCTTAGGAGAGCCCATCAAAACAGTCTTGAACAAGTTGGTACAAGAAAATACTTTAAAAATTTTATAATACAGACAATAAAGATAGCCACAAGATAAACCCTCATGGTCTAAGGATGAACAATATTTCAACTATCATCATACAAAGGGACATAAAACATCCAATTGTATGAAATTGAAAAATGTCATACAAGATCTAATAGAAAATGGTGAAGTGAACATTGATCAACAACCTGGAAGTTCTGGAAACAAGGATCTAGGTATATATAAGAATCCAATGCCTGACCATGGGAAAGGAAACATTGGTGGAAAAATAAAATCATATAATCAGGTGAAATTATTGAAGATTTCACCTTCCCCTAAGAAAGTTCTAGGGAAATCCCTTTTATCATCAAAAATTCCTATCGACATTGATTGTGACCAATTTCAAGCCATGGTAGGGCACATTTAATCTACACATAGATTACTCTTCACACAATATGATCTTCCATCCCAAACATTTCATAATCATGCACTTCATCTCGAAGTATAAGTCCATAAAAATAAGGTTAAGAGAGTATTGATAGATGGAAGTGTGAGCTTAAATATTTGCACCCTCCAGTTGATCAAACAGTTGGGTTATTCAGAGGATCTAATTGAAAAGACAAAAGGGGTCACAATCTGTGCTTATGATGATAATGAACAAAGTTCACAAGGAAAAATCGAGATACCAATACAAGTGAGACTTGCTATTGCATAAACCACTTGTTAGGTCCTAGATCTTGAATTACCTTATAATATTCTCCTTGGTCATCGATGGATTCATGCCATGAAGGTCATAGCTTCAATGTACCATCAATGTATCAAGTTTCCCTAGGATGATAAAGAAATCACAATTCATGGAGATCCAAAACCATTTTATTACTGCAAAAGCATGGAGGAGAAGTACTACAAGGTGCTTCAAGTTCTTAAAAATGATGAAGTCCCAATACCTTCCCCCTATGTTGATCCTTCAACATTGGTATCTACATCTGGTACAAATCAAACTTTATCTGAAATCAAAGCAAAGATCATAGAAATGGGTTGTGGTGAATATGACTTGAAGGATTGTTTTCTTCTAGGGAAACTACCATTAAATCCCAAAACATATGGTCAACTGCAACATTGAAAAAGTATCAAAAACGTTTAAGAACGCCACATTTGAAAAGTGGGGGGATTTACACAAAGAGATCATAGAAGAAGAGAACATATCTGAATGGATTTATCAAGATGAGAAAGATAAGAAGAAGAGCTTTCACTTTCAGTGGATATAAGCAGAAAAAGGATTCTAATTAATGAAGAGCATGGGATATACATGCATTGGATGCCTTGGCTTGAAACAATAAGGAATGCAGGAACCAATAGTCCCTGAGAAATGAGCAAAGAATCTTAGCCTTGGTTATACCTCAAGAAAAAATGTGGTCCCTCTCATCACAAATACTTTGATTAATGAGGATAAGGCTTTTTCCTAGTTAAGCACATCTCAATATGAGAACATTGATGACTTTCCCTTTTGTATCATGGACCTCTTTGAGAATGCCTCTATATTCATGATCACCACATCCTTTTCCTCCCCAACCCAATACAATGAGCTTACACTTATATATCCCCAGCTTATCGACTGAGATCAACAACATGCACCAGTTTTGGATTCATTTGAAAACAATGAGGCAATTTTTGAGTTCATGGGCATTCAAGATCATATTCCATTTGGAGATCATAAAGTTGGTTTTGATATAGAGCTAGATGCACAAGCCTATTTTGGGGATACGATTGAATCTTTCAGTCACAACATAACAAATTTGAAAATCATGAAACAATCACCAAGTGAAAGCCACCATGTGGCACTTTCTGATTCTAAAAAAGTAAAAATAAAGGATGCATCCAATTGTGAAAACCTCTTTAAGGTGCCTATGGATGAAGGATTCAATCTCCCCAACATAGAGCAAGAAAATTCAGAAGTCCTGGTAGAGAGATTGTTGCTCATCAATGTGGGAATAGAGGAAGCACCCCAAGTCACTTTCTATGCTTCTTCATTAGATGATGAGGAAAAAAATAATTTAGCAACCTTCTTGAGGGAGAGATTTTTTTTTTTCATGGTCATATGTGGATATTCTTGGTCTTGACACATCATTAGCGGTTCACCATATCATAGTTCGCCTAGATGCAAAACCGATAAAGCAAAAATTAAGGAAGATGCATCCTCAGATCGTATTGTTGGTCAAAGTAGGGCTACATAAATTGTTGGATGTAGGATTCATCTAACTAATTGATTATTCAGAGTACATTTCCAATCTTGTTCCAATTTTAAAACCCATTGGAGGCATATGTATCTACATGAATTTTAGAGATCTAAACAAAGATTTTCCCAAGGATGCTTCCCCTTGCCCAACATAGATATCATAGTGGACCTAATAGTTGGACATGAAATGTTTTAACTCATGGATGGGTTCTCTAGATATAATTAGATCATGATTTCTAAGGAACGCCAGCACAAAACAAATTTTACTTGTCCAAGGGGGACATATTGTTGGAATATAATGCCTTTTGGGTTAAAGAACACTGGAGCAACATATCAAAGGGAAATGAACTTAATTTTTCATGAGATGTTTAATAAGATCCTTGAAGACTATGTGGATGATATCTTCGAAAAGTTAGTAATGAGAAAAGGACACCTAGAAGTGCTATCTCAAATCTTTGATAGGTTGGAAAAATATCAAGTGAGACTCAATCCAAAAAAATGTGTATTTGGTGTCACCACATGTAAAATTTTGGGGTACATCACATCTCAAAGGGGAATTGAGGTGGAACCTACCAAAATCAAGGCAATAATGGAAATGGAACCACCATAGACATTGAATCAGTTTAGAAGCCTTCAAGGGAAGCTCCAGTCAATTAGAAGATTCATCACACAACTGGCAGATAAGTGCCACTCGTTTACCCATATCCTTCACAAGGGTGTGGCATACAAATGGGATGATAATTGTGAGCATGCATTTCAACAGCTAAAGGAATACTTAGTGTCACCACCAGTATTAATGCCACCAATTGTTAGTAAACCTTTGATCTTGTACATGTCGACAACCTCTACAACTTTAGGAGCTCTTTTGGCGCAACATGATGAAGAAGGAAAGAAAAGAGCTATATACTACATCAGTAGAACTTTGGTAGGATTTGAGCTTAATTACACAACAATAGAAAAATCATGTCAAGCAGTTTCCTTTGCATCTCAAAAGCTAAGACACTACATGCTCAGTCATGAAGTTAAGATCGTTTCTAAGATTGATTGACTAAAGTATCTACTATCCAAAGCTATACTCACAGGATGCTTGGCGAAATGGGTCATGGTTCTTAGTGAGTTTGACATTGAATATGTTGATCGTAAGGCAATAAAAGGACAAGTCATCACCAATCAACTAGCTGAAGCACCATTATGTGCATATCATCCCCTAATATCAGAGTTTCTAGATGAGGCAATTTTTATTGTGGTATCAACAAACTAGTGGAAATTGTATTTTGATGGATCACATACGCAACATGGATCTGGAGTGGGTATACTATTCATCACTCCATAAGGTGATTGTATACCTAAGTCTTATAGATTGGAATTCCCTTGCACAAACAATATAGAAAAGTATGAAACCCTAATCATAGGGTTAAGGACTATTATCCAATGGCAAATTCAAGAGCTACAAGTTCTTGGGGACTCTCAGTTAATAGTAAGGAAAGTTAACAATGACTATCAAACCAAAGACGATAAGCTCGTGCCTTAAAAAATATGGTGGATAGTTTCAAGAAGTATTTCATTGACATAACTTTTGAACAAATTCTAAGGGTTAATAATAGGGCAGCAAATGCTATGGTTAACATTGGTTCATTGCTAGATATGCCTCAGAATAGCCTAAAATGTGAATTCCTCATTGAACAGATTCTCATACTAGCTTTTGATGTTCCAAAATAAAAATTTGTGTGTGATGTTATTGGTCCTGGCTCGCCTTGGTATCATGAAATCTTCACTTACCTCCATAATGGAAACTTTCCCTCCGACCTCACTCATAACTTACAAAAATATTTTATCCCAAGAGCTTCATGCTTCGCCATCATTGGTGATACCTTATACAATAAGAGTCTTGATGTGACCTTATTGTGATGCCTTAACCAAGAAGAAGCCTATATCACCTTGAAATAGGTGCACAAAGGTATTTGTGGGTCATATTTGAGTCTCCTAACCTTGGCTAAGAAGTTATTAAGGATAGGGTACTACTGGCTGACTATGGAGCAAGAGTCTATTCAATTTGTTAAGAAGTGTTTGTAGTGTCAATAGCATGGAGAACTCATCCATGCTCTAGCTCAAGAGCTTAGACCAATCACAACTCCATGGTTGTTTTCACAATGGGGGCTCAACCTCATAGGAAAAATCACCCCTACCTCATCCAATGGTCATAAGTTTACCATCATAGCAACTGAGTACTTTACAAAGTGGATTGAAGCAATACCAATGACCTACATAATGAGGAAGAAAATCCCCAAATTCATCCTAATTATATCATTTATTGTTATGGTGTTTTGTAAGCCATTATCTTAGATAACGAAACACCCTTTAAGAAACAAGATGTGAAAGAGTTATGTAACTAGTTTAATATCAAACATTATTTCTCAACCCCTTATTACCCCCAAGGAAAAAACCAAGCAGAGGATTCTAACAAAACTATCATTAAAATCCTAAAGAAGACAGTCAGGTATGAACAAGAATAATCCTATCTATTTGCAGAGTCAAAGTTTATGCATTAGATACAAACTTACCCTAGTTCCTAATACCTTGGTGTATCGTGTCTATTTTCTATATCAAAAATAAGGATTTCTATGATGAAATTAAAACATAATCCAAGAAGCAAAGCAAGACCATTACTATCTCATCACATATCTAATAAAGTCTAGAATAATTATAGATTTGTTGGTATAATGGTCGATAACATTCATTCATTCTATTCTATCATCCCATTCTATCTTATTCTTACTAGCATCCAAGTATTATGACATAAGAAATACATGCATCCATAAATTGTCAACATACATCTTGCATTATCATCATATATCATATAAAGATACAAAAAAAGAAAGCATCCATAACATAGTCGTGTGTATTCATCTGCATCCATAAACCATTAGTCACACGCATATCAAATCATAAGCATCATAATAAAGTAATGTCCATCTCACATCATCTTCATACATAACAGTTGAATCCATCTATATATACATAATGCATCCATAATCATAAACATATGTATTGTCATAATCATATATCATACATCATAAAAGATCAACACATGCAATGATTGTATCAAGGGTCGCTCATCTCATATATATCAAAAATAATTGTCATGGTACAAGTTCGGTGTGTGATATATCTAAAAAATATACGAGGCTACAAAGAGCCAATGAATAATTACACATAATGTCTATTTGTATCAAAATCTAAATGCAACGTGTCTAATATAAAAATCTAGCCCCTATTAGCTTGTTCCTCTTTGTCGACAAATTGTTGGTGGGATGGCTACCTATCATGTTGCCCACCTGAATGCCTCCCTAAATATCCTCCTCCTTTGGAATGACCATGTGAATTCCCCACGGAGCCTCCAAGCTACCTGCTCAGTGGGCCCATGAAACTCCTATGGGAGTACAATGGATGCCTCTAATGAGCTGGGACCTGCATCAGGTAGATAGTCTTGTAATAAGACAACTCATCTTGAATAGCCTACAAATTTGTGTGTATCTAGAGATAAGGATGGTATCTCCTTTTTCCTCTAACTACTGACAATGAGTAGTCTCCTGAGCTAATATTAGATCTAACTATTGTTTCTAGTACACCTCTATATCCCTCTCTTGGGTGCACTAATCCAATTGGGCCTGTAGCTGGTCTCGCTCTTGGTGAACCTCATCCCTCTCTCTAATGGAAATGACCAAGTCACCTATAGTTTTTGAATATTTGGACCTGCCACATGTTGTGCCATCTGCTCATCCTGCTGATGAACCTGATCATGTATTGGAGGGGGACCATCAAGAACTCTTTGTTGATCATGATCCCTATATTGCTCTGGGGCCTATACTCTGTCACCCTATACCTTTGCATGTGTTGCCAATCTCTAGGGTTTGAATCTATTGGACTCTCCCCTCTAGAAATGGGGCATCTATGCTAGATTTTTGAACCTAAATGGCCTCCTAGCCATGAACCATGTATCATACTCAATAGTGGTACCAACATCTACATGAGCTCTTGCATAAACCCATGGGAATAGAGCGAGCTAATTGAAATTTGTTGTAGCGGTCTGCACATGCGCCATCGGACCCTAGTATCTCTTCTCTTGGTGTGTCCTAGCAAAAGAAACCATGTACTTTGGGTGGGGGACAGTCTGAGTCTCCCCAAATTGTCCCAAGCACCAATAAGAAGGTATTGCTCAATAATACCTATAGTTTGTCCAATAATCTACCTGGCCTGGCAACAATAAGGAAGATAATCTACATCATCATCCCAGGCCTCAAATCCTAGCCAAGGCCTCCATGTGAACTCTACCATGTCATTTAAAATTTGCCTCTAGTAATTTAACTCACCCATGTGGTAGTGAGTCAAGATCCCCTCATATCTATACACAAATGGCTCGTCGTCAGCTCGACACAATGTACAAATAGGACGTAAAATGACAATATGCTTCCATGCCCATATATGCAGTATGGTACAACCAATAGATAATTTGGCACTACCTCGGTAAACCACCTAATGTGTGTTGCGATACAAGTGGGCTAAGATATAGGGACCCCATGCAAAGCACATCTTTGAGCACAACACCCCATCCAACACCAAAGTGTCGAGACCGTCTATTTGAAAGTAATATGCCCATGATAAAGCCAACTAGTACAATAGTAATACCAGATGCAACACTAATGAAATATCTCAAATCCACTTGTCCCTCCACCAATGGAACCTATGGCACTCCTAGTACTTGCAGCATGGCCTAGCCACCTCGAGCAATATCATACATAGCACACAGACCATGAGTAGGCACTCTGAGAATGATTCATACATCCTCTAGAGTGATGGTGGCCTTGTTGTTCAAGAAATGGAAGGACAATGTCTCTGAATTCTATTGCTCCACAATGACAGTGATCAAGGCACAATGGGTACAAATCTCTAGCATGTGTAAAATGTGGAATAGTCCCAATGTATGGAAGTATATGGTTTCCTTGATACTGAAGCTACCCATCTAATCCAACAACACTGATCTATGCTCCTAGGAAGTTAGTGGATGTAATTTGGCTTGTACCTATCATGTTTACATATACACAACTTTATTACAAAGGCGTGGGGTTATGGCTAAGGTGCACACAATTACAAATTAACAATCGTGCATTTTTATTACAAAAGAACAATAGAATAGTGTTGAGAAAATTCACTAGCGCAACCCTAAAAATCACCCCTCGCGCCTTTGCAGATGATTTGTGCCTTTGTACAAAGGAATGGTGTCGGTGACAAAGCTGCATTGAGACAAATCTCAACACTTTTGTTTCCCTAGGTTCTACACTACATTTAGCTAATGAGAAAAATTACAAGGCATGTTTTTTGAAGTATGTACCCGACCACCCGACCTAAGAGGCCGTGGGAACTCATAGACTCAATCATATCGATGTCTAGTGTGCACAATGAACTCCATCGTAGTAGGTGCTCCAAGTGGCTCTATCACAAATCTCTCTAAAGACTCAAGAATTTTCAAAAGAAGTGTGCAAATGAGTTGGAAGTTTCCAAAAATGAGCATATATACCTACCCAAACCTAGGTTTTTGACCCTGAAACTCATTTTTCTATCCTTTTATGTATCTTGGTCAGTATCAGAGCCTTTCTAGGAATTTTATTTTGTCTTCAATGTAGTTAAATCAATCACGTAAGAATGTTGCAATCTCAATTGAAAATTAGTTTTTCCACTCGATCTCTCAAGGGGGCAACATACCAATATTTTATTGTTTGTTGGGGCATAGTGAAGCATCAAGAAAAGTTGAAAAGCATTAGAAAAAGTCAAGAAGTTTTTCAAATTTAGATTTGAGTAGTATCAGTTCTTTAAAGCAATGCATGACATACCTTGCTTCAAAGAGGGGCAAATGTAGACACTTGAAAATGTACTAAGCATATTGCACACCTGATTTCACCTACTAACATCATTTCTATCTTGATTCACTCATTTTTATCTATTTAATTGAATAATGCCAATTATTTAATTAAATTCATCATTTTCCTTTATTCATCAGATAATTCATATTGTTTGATTAATTCCCCCCTTCACATTATTTTTCATCTAATTTGATTAAATAATGCAAATCATTTAATTAAATCTCCTAATTCCTCTTATTTGATTAAATAATCCAAATTATTTAATTGAATGTCATAAATACCCCTTTAATTAAATGATTACCAATAGTTTAATTAAATCCATAAATTCCCTCCACTTACACAATTAAGTAATTTCTTAATTATTTAATTGTCTAATTTCTTCTAATTCCTCCAATAATTGAAAGAATATTCTCAATTTGAATTCAAATATTTCCCTTAGGTCGAGGATTTATATCTCCAACATGGTTCCTAAAATTTAGGGAATTTGTTGGGTTTCTCATGGATTTTAGACCATTGATTTGATCTTTGACCCATGCCTCATGGATTATCAACCATTTGATCCATCTTTGATCCATGTTCACCTCTCCTATTTGATTTCATCCCTTGATCACTATTTTCAATCTTGAACATTGATCATGATTTCTAAATTTTATAAATAATAGGCCATTTCACATAATAATTTATTCACAAGTCTTATGCAAACTTACTCTCTTGAATTGATTACTCAATTTTGATCAATTTGAGAGCTATTTTATGAATGATATCATCAATTTGCTTTGAAAAATCATGGATTTTGTTTGAATTGAACACTCCACATCCAATTTGAACATAATCCCACAATGGGATTGAGGTTTGCATCAATAATTAGGTTCTTTGCATTCTAATTTATTCTTTAAATACTTTGAATTGAATCTAGTTATGGATTGAAAAATGAATTTCATTGGAATGATGCAATTTATTGATCATTTACTTAGTTTTAAAGCTTGATTTGATGTTAATTGTTCAATTGATTTCATGCATTTACAGACACTATCCCTTTTGATAGCAGATTTGACGATATATGGGATGGAGAACATGGAGAATTATCAAGGGAGGAGGAACTCATATCACCACCATGACAGAAATGAAAGGAGAAGAAAACAAAGGAAAGACCATTGGTAGGATCAATGTTGCAACAAGCGTTATTGGTAAGCACAACAGTTAGGTAGCAACGAACCTAGAACCTCAAAAGGAAGCCCAAGATTCTCAAGGAGCTTAAGGTTCATCAAGTTTTAGAGGTGAGAGATCCATTTCACCCGACATGCCTCTCGTGAGGAAAGCAAGAGGGAAAAAGTTGGACCCGGGGAATGTCCAAGAAGAAGAAGAAGTGACTATTTTCACACAACTACCAGCGGTACCCACAATGCAAGTAAGTTTCTCTCCCCCTATTCTCTCTTCTTCTCAGTCATTGGATCCCCTCATTTTTCTTTCACTCCCTCCTCCATCTTAGTTCGTGGTCGCTCGCTGCTATGGTTATCATTGCACAAGAAATACCTTCCTCACCCTCCTCTATGACTACTACTATTATTTCCACCATTCTACATCTCCCTTTTCTAGCCTTGCAACTGCTTCCACCTCCACACCTGCTATCATGATTGCTTCATCAACTACGCAAAATCCTATTTCTAATCCATTATCTATGCCTTTCTCTTCACCCCCACCTTTCACTATGTCGATGGTTCCTTCACCTGCTATTGCCCCTTTAGCCTCTCTAAAAACCCTATGCCTTGTACAAGTGTTGTAAGGAATTCTACCTTTCTCTCCTACAACCCTAATCTTTCCAATGACTTCCCCATCAGGAGAACAAACAAGGACCACACTTTTTCCTGTCCCTTTTGGTCTACCCACCGACGTCTCATTTGTTGGACAATACATTTAGTATTCGTTGGAGTATCAGGCCCAAATAGATCAAACAAAGAAAGCTTAGGAGGACAAGATGTAAAAGAGTAAAGCAAAAGAATCTCTAGCTCTGGACGCCCCAAAAATAGAATCAAATTTTGATGAAAATCAATAGACTTTGATGATTGTAGCAATGAATCCTCTAGTATCCAAGCTCAAAGACCAAATGCAATCTAAAGACTATGATATCTAGGTAGTAGGCCTTAACCTCAAAGATACCCATTTATGCAATAATTTAGGTCTTATGGAGGAAACATAGAAGGTATTAACAATTGATTACCTAAAAATGGATCAGTGCATGAAGAAAAAAGAAGAAGAGTTAAAAGGTGTTAAAGCTACAGTGGATAGGCTGAACACAGAGGTTAGAGGGAAAGATGTAGATATCACCTGCCTGAGGAAGGAGCTATAAGACAAAAATTTGATGACCCTCCAAGAAGAGAAAGAAGAGAAGGCTAAGCTCCAAACTGAGCTCATCAATACGTCGACTAAAATTGATGAAGAGAATAAGAAGAAGGAAGACCTAAATCCTAGGTCATAGGCTAAAGAGCAAGAGTTGGCACACGCATATAAGGACCTCTCTGATGCCACAAGTCAGAAGGAACGACTACATCAAAATATGTAAAAGGATAAGGACAAAGTCTAGAAGGAGTTGGATGATTCCTAATCTTAGGTTATAAATAAAAAGAGCAAAAAGGAGTTAGCAAAGAAGCAACTGCAAGAGAAAATGGAGGACCTGGATAAAATCCAATAGGATCTCTCTAATGCTTCAGGGATGCAGGTGCAAAGTCAGTAAGAGCTGCAACAAAAGGAAGCTCAATTCCAAGCTAAGCTCCATGAGGCTCAAGTTTTGATGTATTCGAAGAAGCAAGCAAAAGAGACCATGGAGTCCATCCTATAGGTGTGAGAATAGGAGTTGGTGCAATTATACCTGAAGAATTTAAATTCTTTAGAAATGATTAATAAATTTCAAGAAGAGATAAAAAATAAGGATTCACAAATATAGCAATTGCAAAACACAATGATGGATTCAATGCAACAAGCTAATTTTCTACCTCTACTGCAACAATTATTTATATCCTATTGGGAGAAAATAAAAGATGTGGTAACATCTCTATGGCCAGCCTTGAAGTTTATAGTGGATGCACAAGAATTGAGTGCATGGTTTGACCCTGTTATTAAGCAAATTTTATAGTCTATCGCTCCTAAGGTTGTAGAGTTAGAGCTTTTAATAAATAAATTGTATAAGTCAGTGAATGATGCCTTAACAACTGTGGGAATTGGGTACATAATAGTGGCTGCAAAGAAGGCCAATGAATTCATTAATTGCAATAAGGAATCCCAAAGGGGTATGGAGTTCCATCGTGCCTTGGATCTCAAGGTGAGGGAAATGAGAGGGCATTTTGAGGGGTTAGTCCAATTGGGACTTCCATTCATTTTTTTTGCGAGATGAAATAGTTTTGATCAAAGTTCAGATCAAACAAGTATTGAGGAACAAACAATATGATCAATTGGTCTTCCAAGCCCTAAGTTCCTCGGTAAGCACCTCAAAAATTGAGAAGGTTTTGCATCCTCTAGTGTAGCTCAATTTTCACATGGAATCCACATTGGTAATTTTGAGTGATATCTCTTTCAAAGAGATGATCGATTTGGATCAGGTGTTTGAGGATTTGCAAGCACAAGTGTAACCCTTAGAGGTGGATTGGGCACCTTTGCAATCTGTGCTCCCTAAGCTATGAGGTTGCACATTTTTCCTTTTTTCCTTTCAATTTTTTATGTGGAACCAGAGCTTTTGGGTTCGTGCCTTCACAGGAAAAATCCCCTGCAAAAGTCACAAAGACTCTAGATTAATCTCCTGCAGCTTGAGGTCGAGCCCTTCCATTGCAATTTCTCTTTTATTACATTTTATTTGTGTTTTTGGGATACCTCACAAGCTTTTCTTTTGGTTTCAACTTAATTCTAAGCAAGACCACAGACTTTAAAAATTCCTTGCATATTAGCTCTCGGAGGTCGCCACATGTCAGTATAGCATGTTTTCTAGCAAGACCGTGGCCTCTTATTCTTGCAAAGGCACACGAGGGTGCCACATAGTAGCCCCACACAATATCTATAATGATTTTATTCTTCGAGGCACTTGAAAGCGGAGGGCACCATGTGTTGGCACTGTAGAGGTTCTTGAAGGACGGTGAAGGGAAAGGATTAGCGAATCCTGCCTACATGCCACGTGTCCCAAGTGCAGAGTTCTTAAAGGGAAAAGTGAAAGGAAGATCAATTATTGTTGAAAAGTGCCACTTGTCAGCAAGGTGGAAGCCCAAGCATATTTTGAGCCTGAAGGGGAGTTAAAAGTGTGTTTTTGGTTATCTTAATAGTGGAGGGGTGTCAAAAGGTGCCACATGTCAGAGCTTAAGGATGCAAAGATCAATGTTGCTTGGAGCCCACTTGCCCAAGTAGTTGCAACAAAAATGATTGACTATCTAGGTGTCAGTACAACTGCATGATCAGGAGCATGATGTTTGTCAAGAAAGTGGTTGCAATGATTGCCATGATGATGATCCACAAGCGGCGAGTGGAGGGAATATTTTTAGTTGTGTTTTCATTTCTTATGCTTGGGGAGTTTACTCTATATAAGTCTGCGGGTGTTTTGTAAAAATATTTCACCATCTTTGTAAAAAAGAAGACTTAGAGAGAATATTAGTTGAAATGAAAATTTCATTCTTTAGACCGTAGCATTTTGTGTCTTTTAAATCAATCAATAGAAAGCAAAAGATATCAGATTGCGTCCAGTTTTCCTTTACTATGTGTTTTATTTCTATTTATGCTAGCTTCAATTCTCTATGTTATTTAGGAATGGATGTGATATTGATGACTGATTGTTATGAGTTTTATCTTTCATGATTTCTATCATAAGATCATGGATTATTGAATCATGTCTTGTACTCTTTAATTTTCTACAATGATTTATGATTAGCTATCATATTATGCTTGTTGGTGAGCAATATTTATAAAGGAAAAAGGTTTTAGTAGAATAATCAAGTTGTATCATGCTCCGATGAGCCTCAATGGGCGCTTCTCACGAAAAGATTTGAATGCATGCTCTATGCCTAATAGACCTTATGCATTTCATTCTCTTTCCAACAATGAAGAGTTTATGACACTTTGTGATTGTTTCTTAGGAGTTTTGTACTTTTGGTTATTTGAGAATGGGATTTGAAATATTGTAAGAGCTTTGGTGTATCGCCTTAGATTAGATTTGCTTATGTTCTATTCCTTCTTCCCATTTTCCTCCCCCAAGCAAGAATGAAGAGCTAACTTCTAAAATCCTAAAGGTAGTCTAGTGGATCACAATTCATCCCCCATCCACTAAAATTCCCATAAGGTTGTTACTTGAAGTGTAGGTTTTAAGGATCACAACTCCATTAGATTCATACTCACTGATTCATTCTTCCACTTCTAGTATGGATAGTCATCTTCTCCATTATCTCCTACTGCATCAAAATTTAGAGGGGCTTCATCGAGAGAATCTAGAGGTTATTTCTAGTAGAATATCACAAGGAGAAGTTCATCATCTTTTGGGAGCCTTCATAGTCTCTCATCATTTTACTTTCTTGTTATCATCTATATTTTGGAGGGTAGTTTTTCCCATAGGGTTTTCTACCTTTGTCCACCTTTTGGGAGAGTTTCATTATACATGGTTACCTTATTTGGCCTATTTGTCGGTACCTATCCATCTATATACCCACCTAAGTTGAGCTTAGAGAGGGGTGTTAGAGTAAAATATTCATTATTTATTTATTTATTTTAATTTATGTATTAGGCCACCTTATGTGGAAATGTGTCACTTGAAGAGGTAGTTGAACTCTTCAAGGTTGTGTGACATTCCTCATTTTCCACTGGGGGAACTTTATTTCCACCTTGAGTTGAGCACTCCTACAGTACTCAAACTCATCTTCATATATGTACATCATCCTCTTTAAGTATTTCAAACAATTATATTCAATTACATTTGCATTACATTCTTTTGCAGCCCAACCAAGTCCCATTGCTTAAGCAAGTGATCTTAACTCTAATAAAATTTAACCCTATCTAGTTGTAAATCATCAACTACTTTAACATATAATCTAGATGATAATTAGGTGCATAATTAAAATTAATGCATATTTATTCAAACCATAAAATATATAAAACATATTTATAATTTACATGTTCATAAAACATCTTATGGTTTGAAACATGAGATCTAATATGTTCTAGTGTGTGCATAAAACATAAAACCTCATAAATCAATTAATGCTCACATACATGCAAAACATAAGTGTATATGACACATACATGTGTGCATAAAACATGTGAAATCACAATAAGAACGAACATCTAAAGATATAATGAACTCATAAAACAAATATAAATTGCATGTATATAATATGCATGCACATGTAAAACAACTAAAAAATGAGGATGTCTACTATATTTATGAATAGATGAATCTGCCTCATTGTGTGTTGAGCCTTGTCCCAATCCCTATCTTGATCCCTATCCCGAGACTTGCACAAGAAAGTACATCTATAAATATATAAATAATATATTTATTACAACTTTCTTAGATTTAATTTAATTCACATGTGTATATAAAGTTAGAAAAAATGTGTACTTTCAATGTGTGAATGTACAATTTACTATAAATGTACACATGTAATTAAATGAGCTTTGGACCTAATTTTTAAATACCTCATTATGATGTATAGGATTGTTAACATGTTGCAAATCTCTAAAGCCTAGAAAAACAATATCATACTCCTAGAAATTTTCAAATACATGATTTCAATCAAGAGTTAAAACTTGAACATGTGATCTAGTTTAAAATTTCAATTTAAAATATGCATGTGAATTTTTTGAACATAATATATATAAATTATTTCTACCTGCACTAAAGTCTAGAGGACTTTGCCAATCCCACAGTGTATGGACATGGGAAACTTGTACATGGTACAATGTCAGTGTCAAAAAGATGTGTGTTATATGTCCTCCTACAAAATCAGGTGTGGTAACCTCAACATGATCTGGGACATGTTGAGGAGGGCTATAGGATGATATAGAATATCCTAATGTCTCCCTATACCCTATGAATGTATCTCACCTCATCTCCTTTTTGTAGAAGAATTCCATCTATATGTGTTGATATACCATCCAAAGGGATCCCATACTCCTCACTAATAAAATGGTATGTTGCTGAAACATAGAAAAATAGGTATTAAGGGGAAAATTTTATGAAATGGGGTTCACCACAAAGGACCTATTTCTCTAATTTCATTCAAGGAAATGAGATCCAAACAATGAGATGACTAACAACCAAAAAGGTGATTCAAATAAAGTTATGAATCAGTAAATTTCCTCTCTATGGAAGGACGGGGGTATGAGTCAAATAGCATTTTGGGGAGAAGGATTACAATCATCAAATAACTCCAAAATGCAAGCTATAAAATACAAATGAAAGATGGTGTTCAAAACTGATGGAAACAACAATCAAAAGTCAGATTTGGAAGGGGAGAATAATGTGTACCAGTCACCAAAAGTCACTTTTTGAAGCACACTATGGACTCATCTGCCCTATGGTGAATGGATCCTGGCTAGGGCTTTGCAAAAATCCTTTTTTGGTTCGCTTTTGTTGTGTTTGCACTCCCAGATTCTTGATTTTCACTGTCAGACAACTGGAAATAAATATTGTAGAAGAGTTTTTGTGAAATGACAACTTTTCTTGCAACTTTGCAACTTTCTTCAAATTTTCTCTTCAAAGGAACTTCCACCTAAAATCTGCAATCACACATCAAAGAGAGAAAAATGTTATTTGCTAGGTGAATTGGGGTTTGCCTTGGTCAAACCCTATTTTAGTAATTAAACCTTCAAATGAAACAAAATAGCATGAAGGAATGATGAATGAATAAGCAATGTCACAACTCCAAACCTTTGTTTGAACCTTGGAATACAAATCTATAACTTGCATGAATTGGATTCAACGGATGTGGATCTTGATCATGAAACTTGATTTGAAATGATGTCCTTGAATACTTGAATAGATCTTGAACTCTACATCACCCTATTAGCTCAAACAACATGCATGATGCGATAAATCTTTGACATGATGATAGGATCTTGATTGTTGCAATAATTCTTCTACAAATCTTCTCTTGAATGCCTTTAAATGCTCTTGATCATAAAATTTGCTATAAGGATGCTCTCATAAAGATTTCTAGGTGAAACATAGTGAAATGAACTCTTATTTATACATATCTTAACATTAATTCCCAAAATTCAAATATCACAAGCCGACATTTGAATATACATTTGAAATCATTGAAAATTTGTCAAAAATATAGTTTGAATTTAGGTCCTAGGCCTAATTCGCCCTATGGAAAATGGGTCTTAGGTCACTTACCTAGGACACACATTGCTCAATGTTAAACATTATGTTGTGGTAGTTATGAATGTTGGGTTTTATCCTTCAGAAACTGTAATCAATTAGGCTTGGATTTGAATCAAAGGGGCCAATTAAGGAAAATTAACCTCAATTAATTAATAAAGCCCTAGATTAGTGTGAAAGTGTAAAGGTACACTTTACAACACCAACAATAAGGCACAATTAAGTCTGTTTTAATTAAAAGGCCCTAAACTTAATGTGAATATGTAAAATACATATTACAACACTAAATTAAGGCACCATTAAGCTCAATTTATTATTAATTATTCATTCCCAAATTAAGTGTGAAAAAGGGATACTTTTTCCTACACTACAGTTGCTAATAAATCATTGATGGAGCATGCATACACATTACACAAAGTTACACCACTCATCTATGCCACATCATATGGTGATGGTAGATCAACATGAATGTATGGATCATAACTGCTAGATGTAGCCACAATGGGATGAAGGCTAATCTATGAATGTAATAAATATCTACCAACATGATTAGATGAAATATAATTGACTTGAGTAGCAATAATGGTAATGTTGTCAAAATTTCAATCTAGCAAGGGTGACTATTGGCTATGTTGTTGCTGCTATTTTTGAATGTTTTGAAAGAACCAAAAGGTTTGGACCAACTAATTCCCTCTTGCTTATGGGTAGTGTCAAGTCTAGTCATCGAAATTGAGGTTTTTCAGTAAACCTCCCTCTCCCCTATCTAACATGCTAAGGAAAACATGTATAATCCACATCTAGCTATAAATGAAACTTGACATATAATTGCTTATAAAATTAGAGTGGAAAATCATCATTATGAGGCCATCTATGTTGTGCTTCCAACCATCTAGGATAAATACAATGAGTCACAAGCTAGTCTACACACCTAGTGATTGCATAGCCTCTCACTCTATCTCATCCTTGATAAAATGTGAACATCCTTTGAACACTATCTAGTGAAACTCTCCTAAAAATGGATGACCATTTATCATTGTTAGTAACACTCCTAGAAAGGGAAAAATAGAAATTATCAATGCTAATCTCATCATAGGGATTGTATGATTGAGTGACTCCAATCATACATTTAATCGCATCCCTAATAGTAACTAACTCATATTTATTTGAATGGTTTGGGGTGTTATGTATTATTTTCTCTAAAAATCTCAAGGAAACATATAATCTCCTAATGGTGTCATCATATATAGAGTAGACCTAGAACAAGTCTGCTTATCAGGTCAATTAGACTGATGAGAAAGAAGTATGATCATCTTGATGAGAAGTCTAATTAGACATATGTATAAATAGAGATTTGCATAATTAAAACAAAAAAATTACATTTTATTTTGAAACTAAAACATTTTTAATATACAAGTTGAACTTTAAAAACTTTGATTTAATCTTGTAATTTAAATTCATACATTCAATCATCATATGTAAAAACTCAAGATTCATAGATGAAATTATTCAATAATATAATATAATTTAAATTAATTACATGAAATTGAGGACATTTGTCATTCAAGTTGGATCCCAGCGGCTAATGGGGGCCCGGGGCCCAGGGGCTGGAGGGTGGAGTGATGCCAGGCATTCGTCGTTCGTGATGGCGAAGACCACGCGGACTCGCCAAGAGAGATTGATGTTGCTGCGATATCTTGGCAAAGGCAAAGGGTCCCGCCGACAAAGGGAGCCTTCGACATAATATTCCAAGTCGAAGATAGGTCTTCTTGACTTGGTGATGTCTCCTCGACCAGCTCCGTGTTCGCCCAAGGATGAGGGGGTCGGTGTAAGGTTTTGGCGAATTCATCTTGTCTCACCGACTGATGGGTCGAAGCAAACACTTCGGCCAAACTCAAGTTTTCGATAGAGGTCCCAGCGAAGTGGTGGTGTTCTGACGACAAAGGGGTGGTTCGGATTTGGCCAGAGATCTCAACGAAAGATGGATGTCTCCCTGACTAAAAGGAATAAGGCTCAGTGAAAGCGAACATGCTTGGTGGGAGGTTTCGCCAAAAGACGGATGTCTTGGCGAAACAAACGGACATCAATAAAGCTATTCGATCCCGCCATGACCTCTTGGCGACTTGGTTTGGTCCTGCCGACAAGAAGACTTCAGTGTGAGACTTACAGGGTCTTGACGACCAAATATGAACCTAAGAAGGCTTTTCGGTGAAACGCAGGGCGACTGGAGTGACATCTCCCCGAACTCGAAGGGTTACGTATAAAGAACAAAGCTCGATGAAAGAAAAAGTGTTTGGCGAAAGGTCTCTTGAAGGACGAATGTCACAACGACACAAATGAATCAGTAAAGCCACTGGATCCCGCCAAGGGAAACCCGAGGGGGTGGACTCGAAGGGTCCCAAAGCAAACTGCCAAGGGAGCTCTGCAAAGGAAGAAGATTTACTAAAAATCAGGTAGGTGAATTTGGTCAGGGAAATTTTATCATTTGAAGGCACATGACCAATTTACACTCCAGGAAAGGGGCACACACAAGACCGAAGCAAAGCAGCCTGTCGGGAGCGAAAAAAAGGGAGTCCCTACCTATGGCGGGGCGTGTGTGCAAAACATGCACAACAAATGGTGACTCACGGGAAATGCTCTAGAGCATTTTGATGACAAACTGGAATCACAAACCTAGAATCTTTGTTCCACCTTCACGCTTAGGGAAAAGAAACTAGACGCCAACCAAAGGATCAAACCATTAGCCAACCCAACCTTCAAGATGTGAAAATCCAAGTGTGTGCAATTGCATTAATTCCCATCCTTCCAGTGCTACAAGAACCCAAGCTGGTCAAGGAAGCTATGTAGTTTATTCTAACTGCAAAAGCATCCGGACATTGCCTTGCGCCACAAGGCGTCCATAGCCCCACAAGGTTGTTGCTTGATTCTCCCAACATTGCTCTATCACCGCATCCATAGCCCCAGAGTTGCTCTGATACCCCCAAAAGTTGAATTTTCTCTTTCTTTTAATTTTCAATGTTTTCTTTCTTTCTTTCTTTTCTCTTTTTAGTTCTTTTATTTCAACCTGCAAGCATTGAAGCTCGCATTTAGGGCTGAGAATCATAGTGGTGTTGGAGTAGAATTTTAGATTTTTCACTTAACTAGACTTCACAAAAGGCCCTATAGTGACAGTCGAATTCTTAAGATGTGTAAGAGCTGTAAGATTTCAAAATACGTAAGATTTAGACTAAACCAACAACTTATCCTCTTTGAATTAAACACCTAGATCACTTGACACTGACAGAAGACCTTCACCATCTACTCTGAAGACTTGATTAGAGTTTGAGAAAGAAATACATAGAACAACCCCAGGCAATAAGTATGGTTGTTGTGCGCACAGATGTGCCCAGCTAAAAGCAGAGGGACCCCGAGCAAAGCAGCAACAAAGAAAAAGCAAACAAAAAGAAAACGAAGCAAGCAACCTAAACACACCAACTAACCTAAGGAAAGCAGGAAAGCAAAGTATTTACAGGAAACCTATACTACTCAAAACGGGCTATGTACAAAGATATTTACAAAGCACTATGTTCAAGAAGGGCGAGCTGAGATTAACGTTCATTGGATTTTGCAATGCATGCACAAGCAAACGGGCAATCGTTATCGTTCTTAACCATGCAAATTAATTTTTATATTTTGAAAAAAGAAATTTAATGTTGCAACACTCAAGTTCAATCACGTCATCATGAAAAATCAGCAATTCAGGAGGCTCGTTGAACCCATGGTTAATCCATAAGCAAGTTCATTTTCCCTCATTCCCATAATCAAAATAATAAGTGCAATTATGAAAAATAATAGGGGCAAGGAAGGATAGAACCTGGATGTCATCACATGGAGGTGGCAACGTTGGACAGTCGAGAGCAAGCACATCATTGTTGATCGTTGCATCAGTAGCCTTGAGCGGGTGCGGTGGAGGGTGCAACACTTCAGACATCAAACTGACATAAGGCTAGGAGGACGGGGAAGCAGACAGCTCTTCCAATCCACCAATGGGACGTACAACCCCAGTTGGCAGTTCTTCAAAAAGAAATGCTTCTCCACATTGATCATCTGCAAACTTGGGATCCACTTGGTTGTTTTTCCCAAGGGGCAGTATGTTGTCTCGTCTCCTTCCCCAAGTATCAACCTCCTTTTTATGATGTTCAGTGTCATGAGATGATGACATATATGAATCTATCCTATTGTAGTCATCTAAATATGAGGGAGGATCAACAACAATCATGGCAGAAGGGCTGCAAGTTGCATCTTGGAGTTGGTCAATTCTGTCATACTTGTTGGAAGCCATCGAAACACCCCCACCTTTGTCTTCTTCTTTTTGCTGTTCATGCATCTCATCATGACATTCACCCGTTTCATCTTGCTCACTATCACTGTAAATGGAGGAGCGCCTCTCCCAATCTGGAAACTCTAATGCATCACTATTCAAGGGCTCAAGGAGTATGTATTCATCACCACCGTCTTCTGGGATGTGCTCTTCCTCGACATGAGCATACCTTCGTAGTGCAGCTCCCAATGGAAAGAAGTCATCAATCGATGGCACCTCATCAAGGGGACCAAAATTCACTATGCAATCTCCCTCCAAAGACTCGCCAAAAAGCCTATCATCCATGGTGCACAACTGCTCTTCAAGAGGAAGAACTTCTTAATGACTGGTGAACATCATTCCCACTTGATCTACTTCATCACTCGAAAGTCTGAGCCTATATTGTTGTCCTTCTTCTATTGCTGCCCCAACATCCTCTTGAGGCCTAATTTCAGCTGAGCCATCACTCGGTTCAGGCTCTTGGTCTTGTTCTTCGATATGGGTAGCAAGTAGAGGAGGTCGGGTACTTGGATGCCTTGCTTGTTCTTTGACTTGTTTGATGGCTTCTTGGCCCAGTTCACATGTGAACTCCGAGTGTGATGAATCATGAAGTCTGCACCAATTTGGTAGTAGCAATACCTCCAAATCCACTTGACATGTTAGTTTGGACCAATCCTTTGCTAATCTAGAGACGAGCTGGTCATATCTTTTTGCTATTGGGTCCTCATCATCACTTGAAGAAGAAGCTTGATGGTAGACAGCCATGGCGAGTGGTTGCTCCCACTCCTCCAAATTTGCATTTTCAGATCCTCGATCACTGTCATTGGTGAAGGGGGGGTCTTCTAGTCTAATTTCACTTATACCTTCCTCGTCATTTTCTGCTCCTCTAAGGTTGTCAACCTTTTCTTCTTCCTGTTCTTCAGCATCTTCATTGGCTGTCCTAACATCGACGGCTATAGACTTCATTGGTTCATCGTCACCTACCAATTTCTTTTCTTCTGGAGTGGAGGATTACCTTTGATTGGTGGAGGGAAGACCTTCCAAATTAGTTTCAATCAGATTTTCACCAAGGCACCTTGTTGTCGTAGCGAAATCTACCTCTTCCTCCTAGTTTTCAACTTCAATGGTTGTTACTCCAATGTCAACTTGTATCAAATTTCTTATTTCATCCTCAATGTGTTGTCCTTCGAATGCTGACAGCTCTTCTGCCTCATTGGATAACTTCTCTTCATTAGGAGTTGGCTACTCCAACTTGTTCGAACAACCCTTGGTTTGAGCGATGATATTGTCACATGATGGACACATAAATTCTGAATGTGGTGCATTGTAAAATCTACACCAACTTTCCATTAGTACTTCCTCTAATCTTGGTCCATCCTTCCTACTCAAATGTTCTTGGATCAACTCCTTAAATGCCTTGGCTGCCATGGTTTGCAATTTTTCCAGTGGGTCTTCGGGGGCCAAGGGCTGGTATATTTCCCAAAAGGGAATTTCTCCTTGCAAGATCCTTTTGATTCTGCTCAAGAATGTGAGACATCCCAACTCATTGTGCCTATGAGTGCAATGGATTCGACATCTATCTGCCAATGCAAATTGTTGCAATGGCTTCTTCAATCTCTTATTCAAATTTTCATGCAGTTGAGTGATGTCAATTTGTGCATGCTGCTCCATTTTGACTTAGCTCCTTTTCCCTTCAGAATTTTTTAATTTTTAGCATTAAAAGAGATCTCCCTATCTCAGATTTCTTCTTTGAAAGTGCTCTTTTTGATTTCCAACTTTCAGCTTTGTAGCCTCAACATGTCATGCTCTCCTTCTAGCGCCAGTTCTGTTGATGTGTTAGGGGGAGGAGGGCATGGAATGAATCACTTCCAAACTTTAGCCTTGTATTCCCAATGTGTCAAGCCCTCCTTCTAGCGCCAGTTCTATTGATGTCGTTAGGAGGAGGAGGGCATAAAATGAATCACTTTTAAACTTTAGCTTTATAATCCCAACGTGTCAGCCCTCCTTCTAGCGCCAGTTCTATTGATGTGTTTTTTATGCACTTCTCAACACAGGTAGTGCATAGGTGCACTACCTCTCTTGAAATATAATCTTCCACAATCAGATTGCAGAACACTATCCCAAGGTCTCTAATGTCAGGTCTTGACAGTGCTTGGAATATCTCAGTTGTTTGATGTGATTTGCTGGAATCACAAGGCGGTCTTACGGATGAGTTACAAAGCATGGCAAGTTGGGTTTGCAAATGCAATTTCAAAGTGCTGAAAGTGAATGAACAGTGGCTGTCCACTCAAAACAACAAGTTGAAACTCATCAAGTTCATCTAATTTAGCTTCATGGTGATGCTTTGGATCCTAATCTAACCAAGGATTGAAAGAAACAACAAAAGGAGAAGGGTTAAGAAAGTTATTCTAATCCTCAGTTACGAATGGATAGCAACAATGGTGGTTATTATAGTAGACAAACTCCCTAAATTGAGTTTTGCTTGACCAAGAGAAACCTACAGCTACACAAAACTAGTGCAATCTTCTAAGGTCTGCTGATTTTCAAATTACACATACACATCATGAACATGCAATTGAACTATGTTGCAGCAATGACAGAAATAAGCCTAGGCTAGCTTTGCACAACAGCTTGTCATCAACAAGTACTAAAAGTATGGGTTGAAAGCTCATCAAATACTATAACAACAATACCATCATGACAACCATTCATGAAACTAATACTAAAACTAACATGGAAGGAAAAACCATGCATGCAAGATGAGCAAAATCAAAGAGAACATCCATAAAATCATGCAATGCTATCTTCTATTGCTACAAATGCTTTTTTAGAAACAGCTCTCCAACCCCTACAAATGAGGGGCAAGCCCCTATTTATAGTTTTCCAAAGCCCAAATGAATGGCTAGGATCAATTTGCAACGAATGGCCCAAATTTCCTTACAATAGGGTTTCACCTACCCCACAATATTCAACAATTTAAAAAACATCTGTCTTTTCTCTGTTTTGTCATCTAGTGCCAGTCACTGTAGCAATTTCGTCATTTAGCTGATTTCCCTTTTCACTGTAGTAGAAACTGCCTGAAAGCTGCCTTCTTACTTGATGTGCTTGTTGTGTTCTTCCTTGGATCAAATGAGCCCGTTGACAAATGACATCAATGGATTGGTTGCCCTTTATTCAAACGGACAACTCACTTATGCTCTCTTCAAGGCCACCCCCTTTGCATTTTTGTCCTCGACTTCCTTAGCACAGGCCTTCTAACACTAATCCTGTTGGTGGGTACTAGCGGGAGAGGCGATCATGAAATGAATGGTGAGAGGAGCTATGCCTATTCCTTGTTCAGCTTTCTCGATAGGTCTCCTGGCGGACCTGCAGTAGGCTCCTTGAATCCTACGTACATGAAGTGTCGTAAGTGCTTTCATACACAAATCAAGGAAAACGTTAGTCAAATCTTGCAAAATCCTTGTTAGATCCATCCATGCATCATCAAAAGATCATAATATTCATATTTGGAGCTCATTTGGACCATAAACATTAATCCAGGCTGCTGGAACTCCATGAATGTTCCAAAACAACTAAAGAGGGATGAAGCTCCGAAACCACCAAAACTTAACGGAACGTTGACGAAACCTTGGCAGTTCACTTAAGCACCACAAACACATCCCGGATCCACCAAAAAGTTGGCCCCAAAGTCAAAAAAGTGGAAACCGGATCGACAGGGGTCCACAGATGTTTCCAAAACGGCCACGGAGGGACGGAGTCCCAGAAACGGCCACGGAGGGGCCGGGCTCCGGAGGTCCGGTCGCTGGGGCTCCACGAACGGACGACAGATGGATGGCGGACGATGAAGCAACGACAAACGGAGACGACAACGGACGACAGACGACAGACGATGAAGTGACGGCGGACGAACGACAGACAACAGACGACGAAGCGACAACAGATGACGAAGCAATGACAGACAACGACGACAGACAACACTCCAGAGGGGCAGACCCAGAGGGCCGAAAGGACAGCGGGCGACGAACGAAAGGCGAAGATGGATGGCGACGAATGGACACGAAGATGGAAGGCGACGAATGGATGCCCGATCGAATCTCAATAGTACAAGAGAGTCATGACAGAGAGGGTCGAATTTAGGCACATGAGTCAAGGTTAGATTTCAAATTTGAGCTCATTTGGATCGATTTAGGAGCATCCAGAGGTCCATGGCTGGAAAGCCGTCCAGAGATAGCTGTTTGGAACAGCCGGGCAAAAACGGAGCTCCGGGATGGGAACTCTGGGATCCGGGGTCCGGCAGGTCAAAGGGTGGCCAACACTTCACCATTCTCAAGTGATCGGGCTTAGAGGGCCGAGATGTCGCGGTGCTTTTGTCGTTTGGGATGACAATCGTCAGACGAAAGTCTGGAGTTTAGGACCCAGGAGGGGAGGAAGCCATCAGTTCATTTTCGGTTTTCAATCGAGTGGATGGAGCTCATTCTGCTGATAGCCAATCGACGAGACATCACCCATTGTCCCAGCGACTAGGAGTTTCTAGTTGGTGTGAAAGTCTCCCTCGGAGAAAGGTCTCGGCAAGAACTTTGTGTCTCGTCGACTAAACACGTCGGCAGGAGTTTTCTTGCGGCGGGGAGATGTCCTGGCGAGATTCGAATGTCTTGCCGACCGACGGGAAGAATGCTCATCTGCAAGAGATTTATGTCCTTGGTGAAAGGTCCCATCGACCTCCTTGTGTCTTGCCGAACAAGCATATCAGCAAGAGGTTGATGCTCGGTGTGAGGTCTCGGCAACTTCCGAATGTCTCACCGAACGCCAAGAGGTGTACTGGGCCCGGCGTCAGTGTTGGCCGTTGGATTTTCTTATTGAGTATTTGTGGCAATGGGAAGCCGGAGCCAGACGTTCAGAAGGCCGGGGAGGATTTTCTTTTTCAGAACGGTGGAGGAGGGACAAAGCTTCGGAGGCCAAGGCCCGACACGGTTAAGGACATTTTTCATTCAAGTTGGATCCCAGCAGCGAATGGGGGCCGAGGGCCGGAGGGCGAAGTGATGCCAGGCATTCGCTGTTTGCGACGGCGAAGACCACGCGAACTCGCCAAGAGAGATTGATGTCGCTGCGATGTCTTGGCGAAGGCAAAGGGTCCCGCGACAAAGGGAGTCTTCGGTGTAATATTCCAAGTCAGAGATAGGTATCCCTGACTCGGTGATGTCTCCTCGACCAGCTTCGTGTTCACCCAAGGATGAAGGGGTCAGCGTAAGGTTTTGGCGAATTCATCTTGTCTCACCGACTGATGAGTCCAAGCAAACACTTCGGCCAAACTAAAGTTTTCGATAGGAGGTCCCAATGAAGTGGCAGTGTTCTGCCGACAAAGGGGTGGTTTGGATTTGGCCAAAGGTCTCAGTGAAAGATGCATGTCTCCCCGACTGAAAGGAACAAGGCTCGGTGAAAGTGAACATGCTCGGTGGGAGGTTTCGCCGAAAGACGGATGTCTTGGCGAAACAAATGGACATCGATAAAGCTATTGGATCTCGCCATGACCTCTTGGTGACTTGGTTTGGTCCTGCCGACAGAAAGACTTTGTGTGAGACTTACAGGGTCCTGACGACCAAATACGAACCTAAGAAGGCTTTTCGGTGAAACGCAGGGCGACTGGAGTGACATCTCCCCGAACTCGAAGGGTTACAACGATGAAAGAACAGAGCTTGATGAAAGCAAAAGTGTTTGGAAAAAGGTCTCACCGAAGGACGGATGTCACAGCGACAAATGAATCAGTAAAGCCACTGGATCCTGCCAAGGGAAACCCGAGGGGGTGGACCCGAAGGGTCCTAGAAGCAAACTGCCAAGGGAGCTCCGCAAAGGAAGAAGACTTACCAAAAATCAGGTAGGTGAATTTGGTCAGGGAAATTTTATCATTTGAAGGCACATGACCAATTTAGGCTCCAGGAAAGGGGCACGCAAAGCAAGACGGGAGCAAAGCACCTCGTCAGGAGCAAAAAAAAGGGGGTCCTTGCCTATGGCGGGGCGTGTGTGCAAAACATGCACAACAATGTGAAGCTAGGCTACCCATGGCTACGCTCCATGAATTTCATTCTGTCGGTTATTCACAAGTACATACAATTCCCATTTGTAAATGAAATATTTACAATGCATCATAGTGGGTTAATCCTTTGTCTTCCCGTGGGAAATTTTCATTGGATTTCTTTTGGCATCAACCTATGAAACCTATTAAGCCTCATGAGGATTTCTTTTTTAGGTCATACCAAAAGTTTAAGGAAAAGCACATAACATAGTTATCTCTTACTAATATCCCTGAAAATGATAAGACTATGATTGTTCCTTTTCCACCAGCTATGGACGAACCCATGCTCGAAGTAAAGACCCTTCCAAGTAACCAAGGTAAATATGTCATAGTTCCTCCACCCATATTGCATAAAAGACCAAGAGACAACAAAATGATCCCTTTTGTCCCTCCAAAGATAAAAAAGTGTATAAACCTAAAGAGACAATGGTTTCCCAACCCCCGGTGGTTCTTTTAGTTCCTCCCTTAAGGGAAGAAAAGAGACCAATGATTGAGAAACCTACTCCTACCTCATCACAAATTAAAAATCATGCACAGAGAAATTGAAATGCTAAAGAGCATAGGTGTAGGTGTCGTGTCATTTCTCATTACTTTGAAGAAAAGAATAAAACATTGCATGATAATCAAACACCTATGAAAGTCACCCAAGAAAAAATACAACTTTCACCAAAACAAGACTTCAACTTAAAACAAGAAGTGAAACAATAAGATACAACTACCATTGTTATAAAACCTCCTATTGTGATTAATCTAGATGATGATGAGATTGATAAAATTGATGAGCAAGTGCATAATGAGCTTAATATTTTGTTTTAAAAGAAAATGAATTTAGATGGGGACAATCATGATGATCCTCTTGATGAAAGTGACCCACCATGTGTTGAACCTGGTGATGCTCCTAGTACAACACTTATTGCAGTCCCTTTATCTAGTTATATTCCTTCCCTATATAATGAGCAAGATTGGGATTCAAACAATCTACTTTAGATAAAATTGCATGTGTAGTGCTCCTTTATGTTTATTTCACGTGTTCTTTGTGTTAGCTTGCATGTGATGTGATCTTTCATGTTGTGATACTTGGCATGTATTTGTGTTTGTGAGTTTACTTTGGATGACCCTTGTTGCTTCGTTGGCACAAGGATACAAAGGAAACAAACCTATTGTGATATTCTTCTTTTTGTATCTCCATTCTTCTATATGTCATAAAATTTGTCTTTTATTTTGTCTTGTGTTTTCTGTTTGTGGACAATGCAAGGTGTGGAGACATTTAGGTCTCTTCCATGTTGACCCAAAAGTTGTTTTTTTTCTCTCTATGTGTCATTCCTCCATTGTGTTCGTTGTTCCATGAGTATTTGGGGAATGATGTTAGTTTTGAGCTCTATTATATCACTATAGCAAAGATGTATATTAACCCCAGATCTATGGATCCCTTATGTGTTCATATTATATGTTGTTTGTTGCATTACATTTGGGGACAACCCCTTATCATGAGGCAACTTTATTTGGAAACATATCATTGACATAGGGCTTTCCAAATAAGCTCTTGTGATATTTCGTTGCATGACATTTATCATTTTCTACCTTAAAACTTAATTGCTCATAGCATGGTGTTTAGCATTTTCTTTAAGGTGAGGCCATACATTCCATTATGTGCTTAACTTTATTCACACATGTTGGACTTAGTCATGCATTGACATTGGCATTTTTTCTTCATTTTGTTCACAAGTGTTGAACTTAGTGATGTGTTAGCATAACATCCTGATCATTTCTATAACACCTTATCAGCGTTATCAAGGAGTATAACTCTTGGTATGGTTGTTAATGGGTACACACCTAGTGAATAGCATACTTCACTAGACCTAGTTTGTTTCTCATTTTTCTACTTTGTCGTGGGTACACACCTAGTGAATAGCAAACTTCACTAGACCTTTTGTGTTTCTCATTGTGCTTGGAGGCTCACCTAGTGAATATCAGACTTCACTAGCCCATATTGCCTTCTGATTTTTGATTCACTTAGAAAATACCAAACTTTGCTATTGTGTGTCATGACCGCCTTAACTTCACTAGACCTTGTGTGTTTCTCATTGTGCTTGGGGGCTCACCTAGTGAATATCAGACTTCACTAGCCCATATTGCCTTCTGATTTTTGATTCACTTAGAAAATACCAAACTTTGCTATTGTGTGTCATGACCGCCTTAACTTCACTAGACCTTGTGTGTTTCTCATTGTGCTTGGGGGCTCACCTAGTGAATATCAGACTTCACTAGCCCATATTGCCTTCTGATTTTTGATTCACTTAGAAAATACCAAACTTTGCTATTGTGTGTCATGACCGCCTTTGGTGTGGATCCTAGCATAACACCATTTGCTAGCTCATGATTATCCATACCCCTCCTTTTGCATTTTATTTTGACATTGTATGTTTGTGTATGTTGTCTTGCTACATTTCATAAATATGTGTGTTCCTTTTTCTTATGTTGTCTTGCCATGTGATCTTGATCCTCAAGCCAAGACTCTAGATCCTTAGTCATCATATCTCATCAAAATTTGGACAATCAGACCCCTCTTGACATATTTTTCTAATTTTGTGTGAGTCTAAGTGTAAGTTCACACTCTCACCAAAGTGGGGGATACATATCACATAGAATATTGTCTCCCTTAACAATTTCACACTATGTTTTGGACCCATAAATTATTGAGCCTAATTACAATCTAATTCTAAATTATGCATTCTATAGCCTTTTTTACCATTTTCTAAGAAATGGAAAGCATTGAAAAAATGCATTAATGTAATGTCTTGCCCCCAATGTCATGTTTCCTAGAAAATAGGGCTAGGACTGGGATGCCCTTGGGCGTTTGAGTCTCTCTATTTTGTCTAGATCCAAAGTTGAATTATGTCAATGTCTCCAGATTTTTAACATTCAAAACTAAATTGAAATGTTGGCTATTGGAATCTAATTTAAGTAGAAATTAAAATAAATGCCTATAAATACTTTTAGTTATTGCATCATTTCAAATCTAACCAAAAATATTTAGCAAGAATTATTGTCAAGAGCAAGTCAAGAGAAATATTTTAGTGATTTATTGCAACAATTCAAGATCCAAGCATCATGTCAAATCCTATGTGAGTTTATGCATGATTATGTTATCATTGTTTATGAAGGCTAACCCTTGTTGTTGGTCCTAAGCAATTCAAGCATTCAAGCAAGCAATATCCAAGACTCAAAGTGATGTGCATGACTTTAGTCCTTCTCAAGGAAGCCATAGAAGGGTGGTGAGTTGTAACACTTTGTGATTTCATCATTTCTTCCTGTCATTTATCCATTTATCATTGACATTGCCATTGTGGAAGTGGAAACACTAACATGAGGTTTAACTAAGGCAAGCATCTAAATGACACAACATTTCCTCTCTTTTTGAATGTGTAGATTCTAAGTTTGAGAGGATTGAAGATCATTTATTCATTGTTGCATTTAAAATCCTACACCTTGTCAATTCACATAAACTCACCTACAAAATTATTTGACCGTGTTCCAACAAGTTTGTAAGTGGAAACAAGGATCTCATATTTGGTATTAGAGGATTGGAAAAGCAAAGTAGGACACCCATACAAGGACTCACATGCCCTTGGGTGACTTTTTCCTCCTATACAGACCAACATCAAACTTTCACAATAGGTACACATCACCTTGCCCTTCCCAAATCCACCTACAAATCACGGTTTCAGTTTGTTAATTGTAGGTAGCTTGCATTTTCATATTAGAGCACACATAGTCTAATTAGGTCAGTCAAAGCAAATCAATTCCAATTCATTCCAAGGCTCAAAAAGATGCAAATCTAGGTCTGATTGGTTCACCTTCACGATTGAAAGTCAATCTAAGCACCTTAATGAAATATTAGAAAAAGAACTCACAACACACATAAAAGAGAAACACAAGATTTGAATCCTAGGTTTTACAAATAAGACCTAGGGTTCTCTTTTCTTTGTTCTCACAAGGTTATATAATTAATGGTTAAGGATAGGTTGGTATTACAATAGGGGATAGGATTCAATTAGGGTTATAATGTAATTAAGGCTAAGATTTGATTCATTTTAGGGATTAGGATTATATTTAGGGAACAATTAGGATTAGGTATATCCAGTTCAATAAGGGTTAGTGTTAGTATTAGGGATAGGGTAAAATTAGGGTTAGGGTTTAATTATGATTATAGTTTAATTAGGGTTAGAGTTCAAGTAGGGTTAAGGATAGAGTTAGGGTCAAAATAGGGCTTAAGTTAGGGGTAAATTGCAGTTATTGTTCACTTAGGGTTAGCTTTAGGGTTTTGTAAAAAATCTTGGGGCAACAGTTAGCATTGAGGTTTAAATAAGGTTAGGGTTTGGGTTTGGGTTTAATAAGGGTTAGGTTCAATTAGG